>CM050170.1:197821445-197876445 GCA_027410445.1 Discoglossus pictus
TTATTTTTTTTTCTTCCCTCCACCTAAAAGATTTCAATTTGTTTTTCAATTGAGTTGTACAGTTTATAGGTCACAATAAAGGTGGAAAAAGTTCTGAAATAATTTATCTTTGTCTCATTTTTTTACATCACAGAAACCTGACATTTTAACAGGGGTGTGTAGACTTTTTATATCCACTGTATATATATATATATATATATATATATATATATATATATATATAATGTGTGTGTATATCTCTCCAGATAAATGAGATTAGAAATAAAGGAAATAATAATAATAATAATAATACGTTTTACTTCTGACCTGATAGCGAGAGGCGCGACTCTCCAGAGCAAGATTTGTTGCTTTGTTTACACAGACAACTAAACAAACAGAAAATGTAGGGAACTAAATTCCTTATTACGGCTGAAACTCCCAAACCGCCCACTTCAGATATCCTGCCACAAAAAGCAATAAAATAGCACAGATAAAGACTCCACTTTTCAGCCAATCAGAATGTAAGAATTCAAAGTAATGAACTCTGATTGGCTGAAATAAGCAAATGTTGGCGCAAAGATGGTAAGAATATTTTTCTTGTTTATTTTAATTATCAGGATGTTTATCATCTCTTTAATGTGTTTGTCTGTTGTTTACTTATTGAATATTAGTCGTTACCTGATAACTAAACTCTCTGATTAATAAACATTAATATTTACTTTCCCTTTGCTGCTCCTGTATTTATTTGTAATATATTAGTTTGTGTTGCTCTTCTAAAGAATTACTTTAATTTGATTAAATATAAATGTCTGTTACAATGTATCTCTTAGATTCATGGTGCTGCCCGTTTAGACTCTCATAGGGGCAGATGTACTAAGCGTGCATTGTTCTGCTGTGATCAGCTCTGATTGTCATTGCAATCCCTGCAGGAGGTTACAAAATATCCCAAATCTTCTTTTTTAAGTGTTAGGGATTAAAATAAAACCGATTTAAGTAACAGGACTGGGCCAGATTTGGGACGGTGTAAAATCCGGAACGGAACAGAACGGACTGGAACACGATCTTAATAAAAGACATCAATGGTAATGTCACTGGGACGTGCTTAATAGTCTTGAGGACAAAACCCGTCTGATAGTATGCTTTATTAACCCTTTAACAAGCTAGAATACAAGATGTCCTAAAATTATCCACAAATGCAGAAATACGAATTTCATCAGATACACAGTGAGGTGGGATCATGTAATAAGCTTCAAGACAACAGGAAAAATGTCTTCAAGTACTTTACAAAAAACGACTAAGAACGGCAACTTCACCGAGAGCCAGAAATACCAAAGTTAATATACAAGCATCTAGTATTATCATCGCTAAAATAAATCTTTTATAATAAGTAGTAAAAGAAAAAAATCTAAAATAAGACATTAGTAAATCCCTATAAATGACTGTGACAAAGCTGCTGATATGTGTTATAAAGAGATTTCCATAAGTGATCTTTAGGTTATTCCCTGGTGAGGAGCACAATCTGTACCAGGAAGTATTCCCTATTACAATAACCATAGATGTGAGGTCTGATCCACAACAGTTAGACACCACAACACACTGCAGGGAGTCTGCTACAGATGCCCCACCCCTAATTATGCAAACAGGGTGGAGCTAAGAAGCACAGCAGGTCAGCCAGCAACTTATAAAAGTAAGAGCTTTAAATTATAACTATTAGCATTACAATGTTTAAACATTACAAGTCAAGTATGCTGACACATGTACTGACATTTTCACACCATTTTTATAGTACAGTGGTCCTTTAAGTGAAAACTACAAGGTTTATGCAACATATTTGTACTGATGTAGATTAAGATCTTTCAAGAAAATGACAAGAAAACATAGTCCAAAGGAATAATAATTCTGTATAGTTACTTACCATTAATAGCATTATATACATTTATAATAATGTGATACAGATACAGTGATACTTTGTGTTGTGTAACATTGTATCCACTGACTCCAAGCTACAGATACAGTGATACTTTGTGTTGTGTAACATTGTATCCAATGGGTCCAAGCTGCAGATACAGTGATACTTTGTGTTGTGTAACATTGTATCCAATGGGTCCAAGCTGCAGATACAGTGATACTTTGTGTTGTGTAACATTGTATCCACTGAGTCCAAGCTGCAGATACAGTGATACTTTGTGTTGTGTAACATTGTATCCAATGGGTCCAAGCTACAGATACAGTGATACTTTGTGTTGTGTGACATTGTATCAATGAGTCCAAGCTGCAGATACAGTGATACTCTGTGTTGTGTAACATTGTATCCACTGAGTCCAAGCTGCAGATACAGTGATACTTTGTGTTGTGTAACATTGTATCCAATGGGTCCAAGCTGCAGATACAGTGATACTTTGTGTTGTGTAACATTGTATCCAATGGGTCCAAGCTGCAGATACAGTTATACTTTGTGTTGTGTGACATTGTATCAATGAGTCCAAGCTGCAGATACAGTGATACTTTGTGTTGTGTAACATTGTATCCAATGGGTCCAAGCTGCAGATACAGTGATACTTTGTGTTGTGTGACATTGTATCAATGAGTCCAAGCTACAGATACAGTGATACTTTGTGTTGTGTAACATTGTATCCAATGGGTCCAAGCTGCAGATACAGTGATACTTTGTGTTGTGTGACATTGTATCAATGAGTCCAAGCTGCAGATACAGTGATACTTTGTGTTGTGTAACATTGTATCCAATGGGTCCAAGCTGCAGATACAGTGATACTTTGTGTTGTGTAACATTGTATCAATGAGTCCAAGCTTCAGATACAGTGATACTTTGTGTTGTGTAACATTGTATCCACTGACTCCAAGCTGCAGATACAGTGATACTTTGTGTTGTGTAACATTGTATCCAATGGGTCCAAGCTGCAGATACAGTGATACTTTGTGTTGTGTAACATTGTATCCACTGAGTCCAAGCTGCAGATACAGTGATACTTTGTGTTGTGTAACATTGTATCCAATGGGTCCAAGCTGCAGATACAGTGATACTTTGTGTTGTGTAACATTGTATCCAATGAGTCAAAGCTGCAGATACAGTAATACTTTGTGTTGTGTAACATTGTATCCACTGAGTCCAAGCTACAGATACAGTGATACTTTGTGTTGTGTGACATTGTATCAATGAGTCCAAGCTTCAGATACAGTGATACTTTGTGTTGTGTAACATTGTATCCACTGACTCCAAGCTGCAGATACAGTGATACTTTGTGTTGTGTAACATTGTATCCAATGGGTCCAAGCTGCAGATACAGTGATACTTTGTGTTGTGTGACATTGTATCAATGAGTCCAAGCTTCAGATACAGTGATACTTTGTGTTGTGTAACATTGTATCCAATGGGTCCAAGCTGCAGATACAGTGATACTTTGTGTTGTGTGACATTGTATCAATGAGTCCAAGCTGCAGATACAGTGATACTTTGTGTTGTGTAACATTGTATCCAATGGGTCCAAGCTGCAGATACAGTGATACTTTGTGTTGTGTAACATTGTATCCAATGAGTCAAAGCTGCAGATACAGTAATACTTTGTGTTGTGTAGCATTGTATCCACTGAGTCCAAGCTACAGATACAGTGATACTTTGTGTTGTGTAACATTGTATCCAATGGGTCCAAGCTATAGATACAGTGATACTTTGTGTTGTGTAGCATTGTATCCACTGAGTCCAAGCTACAGATACAGTGATACTTTGTGTTGTGTAACATTGTATCCAATGGGTCCAAGCTGCAGATACAGTGATACTTTGTGTTGTGTAACATTGTATCCAATGGGTCCAAGCTGCAGATACAGTGATACTTTGTGTTGTGTAACATTGTATCCACTGAGTCCAAGCTGCAGATACAGTGATACTTTGTGTTGTGTAACATTGTATCCAATGGGTCCAAGCTGCAGATACAGTAATACTTTGTGTTGTGTAACATTGTATCCACTGAGTCCAAGCTACAGATACAGTGATACTTTGTGTTGTGTAACATTGTATCCACTGAGTCCAAGCTACAGATACAGTGATACTTTGTGTTGTGTAACATTGTATCCAATGGGTCCAAGCTGCAGATACAGTGATACTTTGTGTTGTGTAACATTGTATCCACTGAGTCCAAGCTGCAGATACAGTGATACTTTGTGTTGTGTGACATTGTATCAATGAGTCCAAGCTGCAGATACAGTGATACTTTGTGTTGTGTAACATTGTATCCAATGGGTCCAAGCTACAGATACAGTGATACTTTGTGTTGTGTAACATTGTATCCAATGGGTCCAAGCTGCAGATACAGTGATACTTTGTGTTGTGTGACATTGTATCAATGAGTCCAAGCTGCAGATACAGTGATACTTTGTGTTGTGTAACATTGTATCCAATGGGTCCAAGCTGCAGATACAGTGATACTTTGTGTTGTGTAACATTGTATCAATGAGTCCAAGCTTCAGATACAGTGATACTTTGTGTTGTGTAACATTGTATCCACTGACTCCAAGCTGCAGATACAGTGATACTTTGTGTTGTGTAACATTGTATCCAATGGGTCCAAGCTGCAGATACAGTGATACTTTGTGTTGTGTAACATTGTATCCACTGAGTCCAAGCTACAGATACAGTGATACTTTGTGTTGTGTGACATTGTATCCACTGAGTCCAAGCTGCAGATACAGTGATACTTTGTGTTGTGTGACATTGTATCAATGAGTCCAAGCTTCAGATACAGTGATACTTTGTGTTGTGTAACATTGTATCCACTGACTCCAAGCTGCAGATACAGTGATACTTTGTGTTGTGTGACATTGTATCAATGAGTCCAAGCTTCAGATACAGTGATACTTTGTGTTGTGTAACATTGTATCCAATGGGTCCAAGCTGCAGATACAGTGATACTTTGTGTTGTGTGACATTGTATCCACTGAGTCCAAGCTACAGATACAGTGATACTTTGTGTTGTGTAACATTGTATCCAATGGGTCCAAGCTGCAGATACAGTGATACTTTGTGTTGTGTAACATTGTATCCAATGAGTCAAAGCTGCAGATACAGTAATACTTTGTGTTGTGTAGCATTGTATCCACTGAGTCCAAGCTACAGATACAGTGATACTTTGTGTTGTGTAACATTGTATCCACTGAGTCCAAGCTACAGATACAGTGATACTTTGTGTTGTGTGACATTGTATCCACTGAGTCCAAGCTACAGATACAGTGATACTTTGTGTTGTGTGACATTGTATCAATGAGTCCAAGCTTCAGATACAGTGATACTTTGTGTTGTGTAACATTGTATCCACTGACTCCAAGCTGCAGATACAGTGATACTTTGTGTTGTGTAACATTGTATCCAATGGGTCCAAGCTGCAGATACAGTGATACTTTGTGTTGTGTGACATTGTATCAATGAGTCCAAGCTTCAGATACAGTGATACTTTGTGTTGTGTAACATTGTATCCAATGGGTCCAAGCTGCAGATACAGTGATACTTTGTGTTGTGTGACATTGTATCAATGAGTCCAAGCTGCAGATACAGTGATACTTTGTGTTGTGTAACATTGTATCCAATGGGTCCAAGCTACAGATACAGTGATACTTTGTGTTGTGTAACATTGTATCCAATGAGTCAAAGCTGCAGATACAGTAATACTTTGTGTTGTGTAGCATTGTATCCACTGAGTCCAAGCTACAGATACAGTGATACTTTGTGTTGTGTAACATTGTATCCAATGGGTCCAAGCTATAGATACAGTGATACTTTGTGTTGTGTAGCATTGTATCCACTGAGTCCAAGCTACAGATACAGTGATACTTTGTGTTGTGTAACATTGTATCCAATGGGTCCAAGCTGCAGATACAGTGATACTTTGTGTTGTGTAACATTGTATCCACTGAGTCCAAGCTGCAGATACAGTGATACTTTCTGTTGTGTAATATTGTATCCACTGAGTCCAAGCTGCAGATACAGTGATACTTTGTGTTGTGTAACATTGTATCCACTGAGTCCAAGCTGCAGATACAGTGATACTATGTGTTGTGTGACATTGTATCCAATGAGTCAAAGCTAAGATACAGTAATACTTTGTGTTGTGTAACATTGTATCCAATGAGTCCAAGCTGCAGATACAGTGATACTTTGTGTTGTGTAACATTGTATCCAATGAGTCCAAGCTGCAGATACAGTGATACTTTGTGTTGTGTAACATTGTATCCAATGGGTCCAAGCTACAGATACAGTGATACTTTGTGTTGTGTAACATTGTATCCAATGGGTCCAAGCTGCAGATACAGTGATACTTTGTGTTGTGTAACATTGTATCCAATGGGTCCAAGCTGCAGATACAGTGATACTTTGTGTTGTGTGACATTGTATCCAATGGGTCCAAGCTACAGATACAGTGATACTTTGTGTTGTGTGACATTGTATCCACTGAGCCCAAGCTGCAGATATAGTGATACTTTGTGTTGTGTAACATTGTATCCACTGAGTCCAAGCTGCAGATACAGTGATACTTTCTGTTGTGTAATATTGTATCCACTGAGTCCAAGCTGCAGATACAGAGATACTTTGTGTTGTGTGACATTGTATCCAATAAGTCAAGCTAAGATACAGTGATAGTTTGTTATAACTAAACTCACACATTACAATATCAGATACACTGATACTTTGTGTCGCACTTGGTTTGTAACTGACCCTGAGATACTTTGCCTGTGGGCCCTTAGTACACCTGGTAATGCTGACGTTGGGTAGTTATGTGGTTATTCTCATAGGGAATAATTCCTGGTACAGATTGTGCTCCTCACTAGGGAATAACCTACTGATCACTTATGGAAATCTCTTTATTATAACACATATCAGCAGCTTTGTCGTTATCAGCTCCCAGTCATTTATAAGGATTTATTCATCTCTTATTTTAGATCCAGGCCGTATGTCTGCAGGCGTGCTGCGTACTGCGGGCTCCCGTTCGTTTCCAATTCCGGTGCTATTCAATTGAACAAGCCCGCAAGTAACGGCCGAAAGCCAACTCCCTAAACCATGCACTCGTATGTAGCAGATCAGGGCAGGAATATGATCAATTAAGCAAGACCGTGACCTCCCATTTCGAATCAGCCAATAGAAAAGGAGACTGTCATTATTAAGGCAGTAAAACATGGAGGTTACATGTCAATCTGACTCGCAAAACCGCAAAATACAGAATTAGGAAAATTAATGCCATTACTGTTCTAGTCCATGTGGGTGACCTGATATGTATTAACTCATTGAAACCCGAGATTGATTTAACCCCGAAATGAAACATTAAAATATATTTTCTTTTACTGACAATTTGCGGGCTTGAGACTGTTGCGCAATTAATTCTAATGTCTGTCATCGCTTTCCCCGTCATTTACAGTGCAGTAGTGATTTATTATATTACATTTTCAGTGATATGGACATGTCTTTAACCCCTTGCGGGTCCTTTAGCGCTCGTAGGATTTTCTTCTACATTTACCATTTACGGGTGTGAAAACATTTGCGGGCTTAGGGAAATTGAGCAATTGAATAGCGATTTGTGATTTTAGCCTTTGGAAGTGAAAGATCAAAGGCTTCTGGAGGTTATAAGTTCCGGGTTTAACCACCACAAAGTTTTTAAGGCCGTAACTCGTAACCCGTTTGGAGCCCGCAAAAAGTTGCCAATTGAATAGCAAATTAACTTACGGTCTCACTTACGGGCTACAGTAACATGCGATTGCTCAATTTGTAGAATTTTGTATTTTGAGCTCTTTTTGAAGTCGCCATTCTGGGTCATTTTACAAAGGGTTAATAAAGATGGTGTTTGGCTTCTAAATATTGTTCTTAATTAAATAAAACACATCCCAGATATTGACATCAATTTCATTTATTAAGACAGTGGTCCGCTCTGTCGCAGGGGATATTGTGTTGTTTAAAGAGTTAAAAAATTATTATATTGAATGAGGTTTTGGTTCTTAAACATTGATCTAATCTTATCAGATATCAGTAATATTGGAATCGGTTTCTTGTGTTAAGGTCATGTTCCGGTCCGTTCTGTTCCGGGTTTTACACCGTCCCCCCAGGTATGTTCAGGTGAGGCGTCCGGAGCTGACCAGTTCCTGTAATACAGTGGGGCAGGTATACTAAAAGGTGACGTCTCTAACATGTCTGACCTTAGAGGCTGTGGCCTCAGTGTCTGCAGACGGGGGGTTTCCAGCCTCTGGGTTATTAGCGTGCAGACAATTAGTCAGAAAGATCCACTGAAATAACAGAGTGGGGTCCGGTCCTGAGCGCCCAGCCTGGGAACGGCCTGAGTAAGCACAGCCTGGACAGTCCTTATGGGCTGAGGGTATCAGGAGGTGCTGGACCACTCACACATTCCTCCAGATCCTGGGAGCCACAGCTAGACAGGAGCTGCAGGGTCTGGGGCTACTCAGGGGGCTTCACCCCCCCCCCCCCTTATATGGTGGGGACATAGAGAGGAGATGGAGGAAACTGTAGTAAAGATAGACAATAGGTTCATCTCATCTGCCTGCTCCTCTATATCATGCTTAAAAGGAAGTGCAACTCACATATAGTGCTACAAAGGTTGAAATAAACTTTAATGGAAATGCAGCTTTACATCACTACCAAGAACTCCCTCTGACTTGGGAGTATCAGCTGCAGAAGTTATATGGAGGACGTAGAGGAGAAATGGAGCAAATTCAGAGGAATATAGAGGGGACCTTACTAGAATGGCACAGTCCCAAGATGCACCCTTATCACAGCCTTTCAGAAGGAAGCCTTAATGGTCACACATATATAGTACAAAACTATAGGTTATAAAAACGAATTTATTATATTTTCTTACAGTAAACTAACATTGAGATTTGTATTGTTTACATTGCAATTGGTCTTTCTGATCCACCCACCAATAATAGACTGTTATCTAGTTACTCGTTATGCTAATGGTTGTTGTTTACCCCATTGTTGTTGTATCCCGTCATTGTTTTTAGTTTAAAGTCATCTGATGTTGAGAAGAATGAGCATGTGCAAACCCAGAGACTAATTTGGCTAAACAAATTAATAATGAAACATGGAGTTCAAAAATAGGCGCACAATACAGTCGTATGACAAACTACAGAAAGAGTCCGTGGCAGAAAAAGCTGAAAGAATACTTATCTGCCACTGCACTCAGTCCAAGAGTCATTTCTCAGATCCAACAGTGATGAAGCTCTTTTATAATATTCAATAAGAAGAAGCTCTGACCCTCTTCTTTCTGATCTTCTTCTTTCTGGCCCTCTTCTTTCTGGCCCTCTTCTTTCTGACCTTCTTCTTTCTGACCTTCTTTCTGGCCTTCTTCTTTCTGACCTTCTTCTTTCTGGCCCTCTTCTTTCTGACCTTCTTCTTTCTGACCTTCTTTCTGACCCTCTTCATTCTGACCCTCTTCATTCTGACCCTCTTTGTTCTGACCTTCTTCTTTCTGACCTTTTTCTTTCTGTCCCTCTTCTTTCTGTCCTTCTTATTTCTGATCTTCTTCTTTCTGATCTTCTTTCTGACCTTCTTCTTTCTGGCCTTCTTCTTTCTGACCCTCTTCTTTCTGACCCTCTTCTTTCTGGCCTTCTTATTTCTGGCCTTCTTCTTTCTGATCTTCTTCTTTCTGATCTTCTTTCTGTCCCTCTTCTTTCTGACCTTCTTCTTTCTGACCTTCTTTCTGACCCTCTTCTTTCTGACCTTCTTTCTGACCTTCTTTCTGACCTTCTTTCTGACCCTCTTCTTTCTGATCTTCTTCTTTCTGACCTTCTTTCTGGCCTTCTTCTTTCTGTCCTTCTTCTTTCGGACCTTCCTCTTTCTGACCCTCTTCTTTCTAGCCTTCTTCTTTCTAGCCTTCTTCTTTCTGACCCTCTTTTTTCTAGCCTTCCTCTTTCTGACCCTCTTCTTTCTAGCCTTCTTCTTTCTAGCCTTCTTCTTTCTGACCCTCTTTTTTCTAGCCTTCCTCTTTCTGACCCTCTTCTTTCTAGCCTTCTTCTTTCTAGCCTTCCTCTTTCTGACCCTCTTCTTTCTAGCCTTCTTCTTTCTAGCCTTCTTCTTTCTAGCCTTCCTCTTTCTGACTTTCTTCTTTCTAGCCTTCCTCTTTCTGATCCTCTTCTTTTTAACCTTCTTCTTTTTGACTCTCTTCTTTCTAGCCTTCTTCTTACTGACCTTCTTCTTTCTGGCCTTCTTCTTTCTGATCCTCTTCTTTCTAACCTTCTTCTTTATAGCCTTCTTCTTTCTGGCATTCTTCCTTCTTATCCTCTTCTTTCTGGCCCTCTTCTTTCTGACCCTCTTCTTTCTGACCTTCTTCCTTCTTATCCTCTTCTTTCTGGCCTTCTTTTTTCTGACCCTCTTTTTTCTAGCCTTCCTCTTTCTAGCCTTCTTCTTTCTGGCCCTCTTCTTTCTGACCCTCTTCTTTCTGGCCTTCTTCTTTCTGACCTTCTTCTTTCTGGCCTTCTTCTTTCTGACCTTCTTCTTTCTGGCCTTCTTCTTTCTGACCTTCTTCTTTCTGACCCTCTTCTTTCTGACCCTCTTCGTTCTGACCTTCTTCTTTCTGACCTTTTTCTTTCTGTCCCTCTTCTTTCTGTCCTTCTTATTTCTGATCTTCTTCTTTCTGATCTTCTTTCTGACCTTCTTCTTTCTGGCCCTCTTCTTTCTGACCCTCTTCTTTCTGGCCTTCTTATTTCTGGCCTTCTTCTTTCTGATCTTCTTCTTTCTGATCTTCTTTCTGTCCCTCTTCTTTCTGACCTTCTTCTTTCTGACCTTCTTTCTGACCTTCTTCTTTCTGACCTTCTTTCTGACCTTCTTTCTGACCTTCTTTCTGACCCTCTTCTTTCTGATCTTCTTCTTTCTGACCTTCTTTCTGGCCTTCTTCTTTCTGTCCTTCTTCTTTCGGACCTTCCTCTTTCTGACCCTCTTCTTTCTAGCCTTCTTCTTTCTAGCCTTCTTCTTTCTGACCCTCTTTTTTCTAGCCTTCCTCTTTCTGACCCTCTTCTTTCTAGCCTTCTTCTTTCTAGCCTTCTTCTTTCTGACCCTCTTTTTTCTAGCCTTCCTCTTTCTGACCCTCTTCTTTCTAGCCTTCTTCTTTCTAGCCTTCCTCTTTCTGACCCTCTTCTTTCTAGCCTTCTTCTTTCTAGCCTTCTTCTTTCTAGCCTTCCTCTTTCTGACTTTCTTCTTTCTAGCCTTCCTCTTTCTGATCCTCTTCTTTTTAACCTTCTTCTTTTTGACTCTCTTCTTTCTAGCCTTCTTCTTACTGACCTTCTTCTTTCTGATCCTCTTCTTTCTAACCTTCTTCTTTATAGCCTTCTTCTTTCTGGCATTCTTCCTTCTTATCCTCTTCTTTCTGGCCTTCTTTTTTCTGACCCTCTTCTTTCTAGCCTTCTTTTTTCTAGCCTTCCTCTTTCTAGCCTTCTTCTTTCTGACCCTCTTCTTTCTAGCCTTCTTTTTTCTAGCCTTCCTCTTTCTAGCCTTCTTTTTTCTGACCCTCTTCTTTCTAGCCTTCTTTTTTCTAGCCTTCCTCTTTCTAGCCTTCTTCTTTATGGTCTTCTTCCTTCTGACCCTCTTCTTTCTAGCCTTCTTCTGTCTGGCCTTCTTCTTTCTGGCCTTCTTCCTTCTGACCCTCTTCTTTCTGACCCTCTTATTTCTGGCCTTCTTCTTTCTGACCTTCTTATTTCTGACCTTCTTCTCTCTGTGCTACTATCTTACAAAACTCTGCTTCCAACAGAAGAATGCAGCAAAAAGCTAAAAAAGAAGAAGTGAAGAGCGCATAGGGCGGAGCATAGTGTATTATATCAAAAAATATTTATTTAAGATTTAAAAAAAATTGCTCACAAATGATTTTCTTGTTAAAACAGCAGCTCCTTTAGGACACAGTGATCATCCTACCCCGATACCCTGAGGAAGTATTATTATGAAACATGTAGGTTAGGGGAGGGTTACCTGGCTGCGCTGCAGATTATATATATATGTTTTTTATCATTATATTTTTAGATTTGGATAAAGTGGAGTGATGGGATTGTTTTATAATAATAGTAATTTTCTTTAAGTATATTAACCCACTTTTTATCTACTTTTGTATACATATTGTACCCTCACTAGGCGTGATATTTTATCCTTTTGATGTATTTTTTTCCTTTTTTTATCATTTAAATTATGTGCAGTTTTTAAACATCTGTTTTATGTGAGTATATTATTAGATATGATTTTTTCTATAGTTTATGATGCTATCTATGTCCTAATTGAGTTGCTCTTTTAACAAGAAAACCCTTTGTGAGTATATTTTTAACATCCTAAATACATATTTTTTTGATTTACTACAATATGAGCCCCATTAAATTGCTCCAACTTTAGAAATCAAAGGAGCCCGCAAGAGTTAAATTGCTATGAATCCCCAAGGACGCACTGGCGTTCAAACACGTAAACGGCAAATGGAGCCAAAAATCCTACAGGTACCAGAGAAGACCCGCACAGGGGGTTAAAGTCCTGTCCGTAGCACTGTAAAAGCAAATATAAACACACTACTGTATTTTAAATGAAAGGGATATTGATGTGCGGTATTAATATTAATAGCGCAACATTCTCAAGCCCGCAAATCAGCAATAAAAAAATATTTATTTCTGTTTAATTTCCGTATTATATGGATCCCGGCAATCAATGTGTTAATACAAATAATGGAACTCGCATGGACTAGAACATCATATTTATTGATTTATTAATATTGCATTATTTCTGGAATGCAGGTCCGATCGCAACTCAGACTTCAAGCCCGTAAGTGATTGAAATGTAACCTCCATGTTTTAGTGACGTAATGATGACGGTCTCTTTTACTATTGACTCCGTCTAAACCCACAACTACGGGTTTGACTAATTGATCATGTTCACGGCCGCAAATGCAACGTCTTTTGATGTCAACCATGTCTGTTGCGGCCTTTACTAATTCTATCGCTCTGTAACTCCACCGATTTTCAAGCCCGCAGGCTTTGCGGCTGTACCTCGGCCGATGCGGGCTTGGAATTTAATGGGGCTACAAGTCCAGCTCTAAGCGCTGTCTTCTGAGTGTTGTGTCCCTGATTACTGACACCCCCAGATGTCTGTCATGTTTATATATTGCAAGTAAGAAAAGAGCGATCTGAAGTTTAGAAAGGGAACATTAAAGAGACACAGGAAAAAAGATATGTAAAATAATAAAGATAAGTTGTATTACTTAGTTTGTGGAAACTCATGAACATTATAAAGGAATATATATAAATATAATAAGACCAGCTCAGAGCTCAAACCACATCACACAGGTCAAGTGATTGACCCATAATAATATAATATTAATAATAATAATAATAATAATAATAATAATATATAATAATAATAATAATAATAATATGTTATGGATGTGCCTAAATTCCATCAGTGTGTTTCGCTGCCACCTCTACTGGAAGGTGAATCCCCCCACAGTTTATTTTCTCCAATAGTTTTCACACTTAAATCTTTTATTCTGCATTTATTCCACCAAAGCATAACCTGTGACCCCCAATGCCCCCCCCCCCCCCCCCCCCATATATCTAATGTTGGTCTGGTTTGTGTTTTTATTCCCAGGTATTTGTCTATAAATGAATAGGACCTGTCAGACACAGATCTGGGGCAGGTGACCCCCCCAGTGACTGGCAGCTTTAGGATTAATCCGGCCTTGTTTGCTCTGGGATCACCTGGCTCAGGTTGGGGCTCTATCCTTACAGTGTTTGCTCAGGTTCTGTTCAGCACAAAAGGGTTGGGGGCTCTTTATCTCTTTTAGCTCTGACAGTCTGACAAACTCGTTTCTTCAGGCTCCACCCACTAAAAACCTTATTCCTAAACAGGAGCCGTGTCAGCCAATCAGCTCCCTGCACATCTGTTACATGCACATCTGTCCTGGATCAGTCAGTGGGTGGAGCTTGAAACCCAATAATAATGCGCACTACCACTTTAATGAAGGTAATAGGCGATTAAGTTAATTTGTGACGGGCAAGTGACTAGATATATAATAATGGTGGGCACTGCCACTGCGTATTATGATGTAGAGGCGCTGCAACTGCGTATAATGATGTGGAGGCGCTGCCACTGCGTATAATGATGTGGAGGCGCTGCCACTGCGTATAATGATGTAGAGGCGCTGCAACTGCGTATAATGATGTGGAGGCGCTGCCACTGCGTATAATGATGTGGAGGCGCTGCCACTGCGTATAATGATGTGGAGGTGCTGCCACTGCGTATAATGATGTAGAGGCGCTGCCACTGTGTATAATGATGTAGCAGCGCTGTCACTGCGTATAATGATGTAGAGGCGCTGCCACTGCGTATAATGATGTAGAGGCGCTGCCACTGTGTATAATAATGTAGAGGCGCTGCCACTGCGTATAATGATGTAGAGGCGCTGCCACTGTGTATAATGATGTGGAGGCGCTGCCACTGCGTATAATGATGTAGCAGCGCTGTCACTGCGTATAATGATGTAGAGGCGCTGCCACTGCGTATAATGATGTAGAGGCGCTGCCACTGCGTATAATGATGTGGAGGCGCTGCCACTGCGTATAATGATGTAGAGGCGCTGCCACTGCGTATAATGATGTGGAGGCGCTGTCACTGCGTATAATGATGTAGAGGCGCTGCCACTGCGTATAATGATGTGGAGGCGCTGCCACTGCGTATAATGATGTAGAGGCGCTGCCACTGCGTATAATGATGTAGAGGCGCTGCCACTGTGTATAATGATGTGAAGGCGCTGCCACTGCGTATAATGATGTGGAGGCGCTGCCACTGAGTATAATGATGTAGAGGCGCTGCCACTGCGTATAATGATGTAGAGGCGCTGCCACTGCGTATAATGATGTGGAGGCGCTGCCACTGCGTATAATGATGTAGAGGCGCTGCCATTGCGTATAATGATGTAGAGGCGCTGCCACTGTGTATAATGATGTAGAGGCGCTGCCACTGCGTATAATGATGTAGAGGCGCTGCCACTGCGTATAATGATGTGGAGGCGCTGCCACTGCGTATAATGATGTAGAGGCGCTGCCACTGCGTATAATGATGTGGAGGCGCTGCCACTGCGTATAATGATGTAGAGGCGCTGCCACTGCGTATAATGATGTGGAGGCGCTGCCACTGCGTATAATGATATAGAGGTGCTGCCACTGCGTATAATGATATAGAGGCGCTGCCACTGCGTATAATGATGTAGAGGCGCTGCCACTGCGTATAATGATGTAGAGGCGCTGCCATTGCGTATAATGATGAAGAGGCGCTGCCACTGTGTATAATGATGTAAAGGCGCTGCCACTGCGTATAATGATGTAGAGGCGCTGCCACTGCGTATAATGATGTAGAGGCGCTGCCACTGCGTATAATGATGAAGAGGCGCTGCCACTGCGTATAATGATGTAGAGGCGCTGCCATTGCGTATAATGATGTAGAGGCGCTGCCATTGCGTATAATGATGTAGAGGCGCTGCCACTGTGTATAATAATGTAGAGGCGCTGCCACTGCGTATAATGATGTAGAGGCGCTGCCACTGCGTATAAGGATGTAGAGGCGCTGCCACTGCGTATAATGATGTAGAGGCGCTGCCACTGCGTATACTGATGTAGACGCGCTGCCACTGCGTATAATGATGTAGAGGCGCTGCCACTGCGTATAATGATGTGGAGGTGCTGCCACTGCGTATAATAATGTAGAGGCGCTGCTACTGCGTATAATAATGTAGAGACGTTGCCACTGCGTATAATGATGTGGAGGCGCTGCCACTGCGTATAATGATGTAGAGGCGCTGCCACTGCGTATAATGATGTGGAAGCGCTGCCACTGCGTATAATAATGTAGAGGCGCTGCCACTGCATATAATGATATAGAGGCGCTGCCACTGCGTATAATGATGTAGAGGCGCTGCCATTGCGTATAATGATGTAGAGGCGCTGCCACTGTGTATAATAATGTAGAGGCGCTGCCACTGCGTATAATGATGTAGAGGCGCTGCCACTGCGTATAAGGATGTAGAGGCGCTGCCACTGCGTATAATGATGTAGAGGCGCTGCCACTGCGTATACTGATGTAGACGCGCTGCCACTGCGTATAATGATGTAGAGGCGCTGCCACTGCGTATAATGATGTGGAGGTGCTGCCACTGCGTATAATAATGTAGACGCGCTGCCACTGCGTATAATGATGTAGAGGCGCTGCCACTGCGTATAATGATGTGGAAGCGCTGCCACTGTGTATAATAATGTAGAGGCGCTGCCACTGCATATAATGATATAGAGGCGCTGCCACTGAGCATAATGATGTAGAGGCGCTGCCACTGCGTATAATGATGTAGAGGCGCTGCCACTGCGTATAATAATGTAGAGACGTTGCCACTGCGTATAATGATGTGGAGGCGCTGCCACTGCGTATAATGATGTGGAAGCGCTGCCACTGCGTATAATAATGTAGAGGCGCTGCCACTGCATATAATGATATAGAGGCGCTGCCACTGCGTATAATGATGTAGAGGCGCTGCCACTGCGTATAATGATGTAGATGCGCTGCCACTGCGTATAATAATGTAAACGCGCTGCCACTGCGTATAATGATGTAGAGGCGCTGCCACTGCGTATAAAGATGTGTAGGCGCTGCCACTGCGTATAATGATGTAGAGGCGCTGCCACTGCGTATAATGATATAGAGGCGCTGCCACTGCGTATAATGATGTAGAGGCGCTGCCACTGCGTATAATGATGTGGAGGCGCTGCCACTGCGTATAATGATGTAGAGGCGCTGCCACTGCGTATAATGATGTAGCGGCGCTGTCACTGCGTATAATGATGTAGAGGCGCTGCCACTGTGTATAATGATGTAGAGGCGCTGCCACTGCGTATAATGATGTGGAGGCGCTGCCACTGCGTATAATGATGTAGAGGCGCTGCCACTGCGTATAATGATGTGGAGGCGCTGCCACTGCGTATAATGATGTGGAGGCGCTGCCACTGCGTATAATGATGTAGAGGCGCTGCCACTACGTATAATGATGTGGAGGCGCTGCCACTGCGTATAATGATGTGGAGGCGCTGCCACTGCGTATAATGATGTAGAGGCGCTGCCACTGCGTATAATGATGTAGAGGCGCTGCCACTGCGTATAATGATGTAGAGGCGCTGCCACTGCGTATAAGGATGTAGAGGCGCTGCCACTGCGTATAAGGATGTAGAGGCGCTGCCACTGCGTATAAGGATGTAGAGGCGCTGCCACTGTGTATAATGATGTGAAGGCGCTGCCACTGCGTATAATGATGTAGAGGCGCTGCCACTGCGTATAATAATGTAGAGGCGCTGCCACTGCGTATAATGATGTAGAGGCGCTGCCACTGCGTATAAGGATGTAGAGGCGCTGCCACTGCGTATAATGATGTAGAGGCGCTGCCACTGCGTATACTGATGTAGACGCGCTGCCACTGCGTATAATGATGTAGAGGCGCTGCCACTGCGTATAATGATGTGGAGGTGCTGCCACTGCGTATAATAATGTAGAGGCGCTGCCACTGAGCATAATGATGTAGAGGCGCTGCCACTGCGTATAATGATGTAGAGGCGCTGCCACTGCGTATAATAATGTAGAGACGTTGCCACTGCGTATAATGATGTGGAGGCGCTGCCACTGCGTATAATTATGTAGAGGCGCTGCCACTGCGTATAATGATGTGGAAGCGCTGCCACTGCGTATAATAATGTAGAGGCGCTGCCACTGCATATAATGATATAGAGGCGCTGCCACTGCGTATAATGATGTAGAGGCGCTGCCACTGCGTATAATGATGTAGATGCGCTGCCACTGCGTATAATGATGTAGATGCGCTGCCACTGCGTATAATAATGTAAACGCGGTGCCACTGCGTATAATGATGTAGAGGCGCTGCCACTGCGTATAAAGATGTGTAGGCGCTGCCACTGCGTATAATGATGTAGAGGCGCTGCCACTGCGTATAATGATATAGAGGCGCTGCCACTGCGTATAATGATATAGAGGCGCTGCCACTGCGTATAATGATGTAGAGGCGCTGCCACTGTGTATAATAATGTAGAGGCGCTGCCACTGCCTATAATGATGTAGAGGCGCTGCCACTGTGTATAATGATGTGGAGGCGCTGCCACTGTGTATAATGATGTAGAGGCGCTGCCACTGTGTATAATAATGTAGAGGCGCTGCCACTGCGTATAATGATGTAAAGGCGCTGCCACTGCGTATAATGATGTAGAGGCGCTGCCACTGCGTATAATGATGTAGAGGCGCTGCCACTGTGTATAATGATGTGGAGGCGCTGCCACTGCGTATAATGATGTAGAGGCGCTGCCACTGTGTATAATGATGTAGAGGCGCTGCCACTGTGTATAATGATGTGGAGGCGCTGCCACTGCGTATAATGATGTAGAGGCGCTGCCACTGTGTATAATGATGTGGAGGCGCTGTCACTGCGTATAATGATGTAGAGGCGCTGCCACTGCGTATAATGATGTAGAGGCGCTGCCACTGTGTATAAGGATGTAGAGGCGCTGCCACTGTGTATAATGATGTAGAGGCGCTGCCACTGCGTATAATGATGTAAAGGCGCTGCCACTGCGTATAATGATGTAAAGGCGCTGCCACTGCGTATAATGATGTAGAGGCGCTGCCACTGTGTATAATGATGTAGAGGCGCTGCCACTGCGTATAATGATGTAGAGGCGCTGCCACTGTGTATAATGATGTGGAGGCGCGGCCACTGTGTATAATGATGTAGAGGCGCTGCCACTGTGTATAATAATGTAGAGGCGCTGCCACTGCGTATAATGATGTAAAGGCGCTGCCACTGCGTATAATGATGTAGAGGCGCTGCCACTGTGTATAATAATGTAGAGGCGCTGCCACTGCGTATAATGATGTAGAGGCGCTGCCACTGCGTATAATGATGTAGAGGCGCTGCCACTGCGTATAATGATGTAGAGGCGCTGCCACTGTGTATAATGATGTGGAGGCGCTGTCACTGCGTATAATGATGTAGAGGCGCTGCCACTGTGTATAATGATGTAGAGGCGCTGCCACTGTGTATAATGATGTGGAGGCGCTGCCACTGCGTATAATGATGTAGAGGCGCTGCCACTGTGTATAATGATGTGGAGGCGCTGCCACTGCGTATAATGATGTAGAGGCGCTGCCACTGTGTATAATGATGTAGAGGCGCTGCCACTGTGTATAATGATGTGGAGGCGCTGCCACTGTGTATAATGATGTAGAGGTGCTGCCACTGCGTATAATGATGTAGAGGCGCTGCCACTGCGTATAATGATGTAGAGGCGCTGTCACTGCGTATAATGATGTAGAGGCGCTGCCACTGTGTATAATGATGTGGAGGCGCTGTCACTGCGTATAATGATGTAGAGGCGCTGCCACTGCGTATAATGATGTGGAGGCGCTGCCACTGTGTATAATGATGTGGAGGCGCTGCCACTGTGTATAATGATGTAGAGGCGCTGCCACTGTGTATAATGATGTAGAGGCGCTGCCACTGCGTATAATGATGTAGAGGCGCTG
The DNA here is from genome assembly GCA_027410445.1 of Discoglossus pictus. NCBI lineage: Eukaryota > Metazoa > Chordata > Amphibia > Anura > Alytidae > Discoglossus > Discoglossus pictus. The sequence goes on from CM050170.1 coordinate 197,841,022, forward strand.
CCACTGTGTATAATAATGTAGAGGCGCTGCCACTGCGTATAATGATGTAGAGGCGCTGCCACTGTGTATAATGATGTAGAGGCGCTGCCACTGTGTATAATGATGTGGAGGCGCTGTCACTGCGTATAATGATGTAGAGGCGCTGCCACTGCGTATAATGATGTGGAGGCGCTGCCACTGTGTATAATGATGTGGAGGCGCTGCCACTGTGTATAATGATGTAGAGGCGCTGCCACTGTGTATAATGATGTAGAGGCGCTGCCACTGCGTATAATGATGTAGAGGCGCTGCCACTGTGTATAAGGATGTAGAGGCGCTGCCACTGTGTATAATGATGTGGAGGCGCTGTCACTGCGTATAATGATGTAGAGGCGCTGCCACTGCGTATAATGATGTGGAGGCGCTGCCACTGAGTATAATGATGTAGAGGCGCTGCCACTGTGTATAATGATGTAGAGGCGCTGCCACTGTGTATAATGATGTAGAGGCGCTGCCACTGCGTATAATGATGTAGAGGCGCTGCCACTGCGTATAATGATGTAGAGGCGCTGTCACTGCGTATAATGATGTAGAGGCGCTGCCACTGTGTATAATGATGTGGAGGCGCTGTCACTGCGTATAATGATGTAGAGGCGCTGCCACTGCGTATAATGATGTGGAGGCGCTGCCACTGAGTATAATGATGTAGAGGCGCTGCCACTGTGTATAATGATGTAGAGGCGCTGCCACTGCGTATAATGATGTAGAGGCGCTGCCACTGTGTATAATGATGTGGAGGCGCTGTCACTGCGTATAATGATGTAGAGGCGCTGTCACTGCGTATAATGATGTGGAGGCGCTGCCACTGAGTATAATGATGTAGAGGCGCTGCCACTGTGTATAATGATGTAGAGGCGCTGCCACTGTGTATAATGATGTAGAGGCGCTGCCACTGCGTATAATGATGTAGAGGCGCTGTCACTGCGTATAATGATGTGGAGGCGCTGCCACTGAGTATAATGATGTAGAGGCGCTGCCACTGTGTATAATGATGTAGAGGCGCTGCCACTGTGTATAATGATGTAGAGGCGCTAACACATAAAGATAAACCTCTGGACACAGTTTTAAAATAATTTACAAAATATACAAAATCATTAGACAAACTAAGCCAGGACACCCCCCCCCCCCCCCATCTGAGGGGGTCTCTTTAGGGGGTCTGTTCAGATGCAAAATAAATCCCTGTATCACCCCAAAATCAAGTTTTATTTTAGGTTATTCCTCATGAACAACCGGCTATGTTGTGTTATCCATTTGTTCTAAAGTAAAACATTACTGGGGAATTCCATGTTGTTGCTCTATTTATTTGCAAATAAACAGCTCACTCATATTAATAAGCTTCTTTGATTGGCTAATTAGGATTACAGTCTGTTTGTCTGTCTCTGTAGTGGTCAAAATAAAGTCCCCCAATGTTAACCGGCAGTTAGACCCCTCTCCCACCCTTATCAAGTACTGAGCCGCACATTAGTATATAGGAGCCTCCAAATCAATTCCAAACATTTCAGAATTGATTTACTGTAGAGAAGAACTGCTAGTACAATGTAGTGACAGTTTCTAATGCTCTTTAAAAGTATATCAACTTTCTATTGGGGTGACAGAGCCCCTTTAAATCTATTTGATAACATATAAGTTCCCTATTAGGAACCTGTTCCACTTCTGACTGTGAGGAGCTCGGGACATCGCCCCCCTCCCCCCCCCCCTCAGAGCCCCTCCAGTGACTCCCAGCCCGTTCTATAGTCTCGGGGACTATCACCCCCCATGTCTCTCCCACCACCATTGGACCCCGACCCGGCTTTTATTCACCTCTATCTCTCACCCATAGTTATTGGACTATTTGGTTAAACATACAAGACCCGCGTCCCATTACTGTCCTTAATGGGTCTGATTACTAAAGTATTAATTATTATTATCCTCTGTCAGGATAATGTGATGCTAATTTAAAGGGCCAGCTCTACTTTTCACTAAGAACACTGGATATACAATGTATCCTACTGCCAACTGCAACATATATCACCGCTGGGCACCAACACGGCTATAAATGGTGACAACAATAAATATGTATAATAACAGATATTTTAGTGATTATAAAGCTCCGTGTGACATAATGGGCATGCTTTTCCTGCTTATCAGTCCCACTGGGAGAGTTTGACTAGAAATACATCAGGCTCCGCTCGCTTTACATTTGGTTCTAAAATTGAATTATTTCCGTTTCCTATGTTATTATGTGAAGCTTTTGTCAAGATTTGAACAACGTGATAAATTATTATCTTTATTTATATCGCGCCAACATATTCCGTAGCGCTGTACAGGGGTTGAGTACATAGCAGAAAACAAATTAAACACCTTGTAAAGAATGGAGGGCCCTGTTTTTGAGCATAAAATCAAATGTACACAGAGCTTGTTTCCAAGGCACTGACACAAGATTGAAAACTCGCAAACTTACAATCTAAGGCATAGGCACAACATTACTAACTGGCAGCCCTATTAAATTGCGATTCGGCCAATTGAATAGGGCTCTATATAAGCACAGAGCGTATTTTTTACAGAAGTTTTTAGTTAGTAAAGACCTCGCTTTTGGGTAGAAGATCACTAACTAAAAATTATGCTCTGTGCTTATATAGAGCCCGATTCAATTTACTGAATCACAATTTAATAAGGCTGTTGGTTTATATTATATTAAACCCACAAGGCTACCTGTGGCTGAGTCCGGTGATGTCCGCACCAAAGGGTCCGTATAAAGCCCCCTCCCCAGAGCAGACACCACCAGAACCCTTTAAATAGAGCTCTTTGGAAAGACAAAAAGGGCCAAATGCCAGAATCACATATTTTCCCACTAGAACAAGGTCATTGGCCATGTCCCCTAAATGTCTGTTTTTGTGATTGCGTGTCAGACCAAGCGCACTCAGAATGGAAGCAGTTGTTTGATACAAGGAGAGTGAAATGCGATAATCCATGTTTTTATCGTGCCCAGGCCGCTCTTTTCACAAGCCGTGGGCCGTACGTTATTAGGCTGAGCAGCTCGGGGCCTGTAAGAAAGACTCGGACCTTTCTCATCGCTATGAGAATGGTCCAGTGAATGCTTTCCAAGTGTGTGCTCAGCATTTGTGTCCCTCACCATCAGAGGAATGGGGGGGAGCAGCCGACAGACCTTTTGTTCCACCAAACAGCCTGATGTGTTATGACAATGTTCCATGAATATGCAGAATGGCAGAAGGGATTAGGCCCAGGACATTTCCCCTCGGGCTCCTGGTTTGCCTGGGATGTTCAGAGTTGAAGGATGACCTGCTCATAGCCCGGGCGTCCAACATTAGATTCATCTACAGATAGGGAGGAAAAATCCCACACATGTCCAAACCACTTAGTGTCCGACATGAAGATCGCTCGGTCTTAGTCATCGGCCGATGTTTGTGTAATTCTGGATTCTCAACAGTGTGACCCAAGAACCACTGAGGGTGACTCAGGGCTGGGGTCAAGGAGAGGTGGGCGATAGGAAGGGGTGTAGGAGTGCTAAGAATGGGGGTACAGGGAGAGGATGATAATGGGAGATCATCTATGAGGGGGAGCATTGAGAAGAGGCATCATCTCTATGAAGTAATGTGGGGGGCGGGGGCGATCTGTTAGTTAGATAAATCAATGAGAGTGGGTAACCTGTAGGGGGCGGTGTTTTTTTCTGGAGATTGTAGGGAGAGGTTAAATGATGTAAGTAGTGGCAGTAAATGAGGAGGTGCAGAGAGAGTGAGTGGGTAAGGGGTGATTATCTATGAGTGATGCGGAAGGGGGGGCTATAGAGGCAGAGTGGGGGCTCGGACTGATGATCTATGGGATGTGTAGGGAGAAGATGGATGATCTATAAGGGGTGATTATCTATGAGTGATGCGGAAGGGGGCGGCTATAGAGGCAGAGTGGGGGCTCGGACTGATGATCTATGGGATGTGTAGGGAGAAGATGGATAATCTGTAAGGGGTGATTATCTATGAGTGATGAGCAAGAGGGGGGATGTGTAAGAGATGATGATCTGTAAGGGACTATAGGGACAGAGTGGGGGCTCGGAGTGATGATCTATGGGATGTGTAGGTTTAAGATGGATGATCTATAAGGGGTGATGATCTATGAGTGATGATGAAGGGGGGGGGGTGTGTAAGAGATCGGTAAGGGACTATAGGGGCAGAGTAGGGGCTCGGAGTGATGATCTATGGGATGTGTAGGGAGAAGATGGATGATCTATAAGGGGCGATTATCTATGAGTGATGCAGAAGGGGGGATGTGTAAGAGATGATGATCTGTAGGGGACTATAGGGGCAGAGTAGGGGCTCGGAGTGATGATCTATGGGATGTGTAGGGAGAAGATGGATGATCTGTAAGGGGGTGATTATCTATGAGTGATGAGGAAGAGGGGGGGATGTGTAAGAGATGATGATCTGTAGGGGACTATAGGGGCAGAGTGGGGGCTCGGAGTGATGATCTATGGGATGTGTAGGGAGAAGATGGATGATCTGTAAGGGGTGATGATCTAAATATGAATGGAGACTGAATTAATGAGACGGGTCAGTAGATTATAAGCAATGAGTGATGATTTATGAGGAAATACAGGGACAGGAGGGATGATTGGTAAGAAGGATATCAGAAGGACAATGACCTATCAGTTGTTGTAGGTCTGTAGCTGTGGATCTGTAAGGTGATCTACGAGTACTTGGAGGGAGTGTGAGGATCATCTTCTGTAGTAGGAACCTATGGGACATGCAAGGAGATGATCAGTAAAGACCATGAGGATTAATGGAAGACGTTGGATGATTTCCATTCTCTAATTTCTGTTCTTACCAATCATTTAGTAACGAGCTTTGCTTCTCGCCATGAACAGAAAGGAAAACAACTGACATTACACAGCCATGGAGCTTAAAGGAAAACTGACCCTCAATCAAATCTAATAAGTGTTTAGCTTTTATACATTTATATCTGCTTTAATTTGAAATCACAGCAATAATTATTTAAATAAAAAGTAAATCTTATCACTGTATCTCATGTGATTTATATTTCTCTTCTGATCTACAGCAGTGCTCAACTTTCCTGCCTCCCTGTAGTAATGGCGGAAATACCTAGTGTAGATGTGAGTCTCATCATCCAACACAGCAGTTTCTATAATGAACAAGTTAATTATAATTAGTCTTATTGTTATTATTATGATTATGATTATTATTAACCTTTATTTGTTACTCTCCTACATATTCCGTAGCCCTATACAGGGGTTAAGAACAAGATAAAATACAATATTATTATTATTAACTTTTTTTTGTAACGCACCAACGTATTCTGTAGCGCTGTACAGGGGAAAATAACAGGAAAATACAATATTACCAACTGAAGAAAATGGAGAGGCCTGTTTTAATCTTTGTAGAAAGTGCTTTTTTCCCAAGTACCCTACAAGATTGGAAACTCGATACTTACAGTCTAAAGGGAATGGAGGGCCCAGTCTGAGCCTAGCATTCTATGTACATTTTCCTCAAAGTACCAAAAAACCTACATCTAAAGGGTCTGTGAGAGGTAGAGACCTGGGCGAGAGGGACAGATAAAGAATAGGATGGGTCAGCCACGGCGAGAAAGATTAGGGTGATAGAGGGTGGCCTAGCAGAGAAGACAAATCCAAAGACAAAGTACAGAATTGGAGAACAGGACAAAGTTAATAACTAAATTAATGCCAAAAAATAATACCACACTCTGATAGCGCTCAGTTACCTAAATATCCAAAACAGCCGGATGGAGCCAATACAGAAAAACAGGGATTACAAAGTAAATTACACTAAAATAAAGGAGTTAAAATGAGAAAATCTGCAGGGGGGGGGATGCTGAGTCCAAAATGTACAAAATATCAGAATAAAGGCCGGTCAGCTGTGTTTGTTAATCAGACAGAAAGTCGGGATCTGTTATTTCCCTACATTAATAAAAGTTAGATTTGAATTATTATCTTTCTCTGTACTATAAATGGACACAACATTACTCTGCTGATGGCTCTTTATGCTGTTCATATAAATAACTGCTATCAAAGTCTGGTTTATTGTTTTTGTGTTCGAGAATCAGTAACTACCTTAATAAATATTGTAAATATTCCTCCCAGTTTGAGGGGTCTGACATGATGTAAATATTCCTCCAGGTTTGGAAGGCCTGGATATTGAGGGATCGCCCCAGAGGACATCATATACAGACCTTAGATCACCCTGATACTCTGACTGCCTCATCCTGAATCTGAACTCGTATAGTTTCTATAATTCATCAAAAATATTATAAAATTAGAACATTATTAATTTATTATTTTAAATATTATTATTATTATTATTATTATTGTGAATACTAATAATAAACATTGTGTCTTCTGTCTCTCTCTCTCCCTTCCTCTCTCTCTCCTTCTCTCTCCCTCTTCTCTCTCTCCCTTCATCTATCTCTCTCCCTCTCCTTCTCAATCTCTCTCTCCCTCCCTCTCCTTCTCACTTTCTTTCCCAGTCCTTCCTTCTCTCTCCTTCCTTCCATCTGTCCCCCTCCCTCTTCTTCTATCTCCCTCCCCTTCTTCTCTCTCCCCAATGTCTGTCCCCTATCTCTCAACCCCCCATGTTTCTCTCCCACCCTCTTCCCTTTCTACCCCCCCCATTTTTCTCTCGCACCCCCTCCCCTGTCTCTTTACCCCACTGTGCCTCTACCCCCCCCCCCCCCCAGTGTCTCTCCCACCCTCTACCCTGTCTCTGATTCCAGCTTTGGATTCATCCGGTCCAGCCTTACGCATGACGTACTCTGTGTATAAGGTGAATAAATAAGGTGACAATATACAACCTTGTCGCACTCCTATTCCGATCTTGAACCATTCTGTTGTCCCATGTTCGGTTCTGACTGTGGCTTCTCGTCGACATTCCGCTTCTTTAGGAGAAGGATGAGGTGATCTGGTACTCCCATGTCTTTAAGGACATGTCACATGTTGTTGTGATCCACACAGTCAGAGGCTTTAGAATAGTCTATGAAGCAGAAGTAAATGTTTTTCTGGAACTCTCTTGCTTTCTCCATTATCCATCAAACATTGGCAATTTGATCTCTTGTGCCTCTTCCTCTGCGGAACCCGGCTTGCACATCTGGTAGTTCCCTGTCCATATGTTGTTGGAGTCGAGCTTGTAGAATCTTAAGCATTACCTTGCTGGCATGTGGAATGAGTGTAATTGTTTGAGAATTGGAGCACTCTTTGGCACTGACTTTCTTAGGGATTGAGATGTAGACTGACCTTTTCCAGTCTATTGGTCATTGTTGATTTTTCCAAATGTGTTGGCATAAGGCAAGTAACACTTTCACATCATCATCCTGTAGAATTTTGAATAGTTCAATTGGGATTCCATCAACTCCTGCAGCCTTATTATCAGCAAGACATCCTAGGGCTCATCTCACTTCACTCTCCAAGATGTCTGGCTCCAGCTTCTTCTTGTATAGATCTTCAGTGTATTCCTGCCACCTCTTCTTTATCTGATCTTCTTCTGTTAAGTCCCTACCATTTTTGTCTTTTATCACACCCACTTTGGCATGAAAGGTGCCTTTTAGGTTCCCAATTACCTATTCTGTTATCTTCTTCTATCTCTTTACATTGCTCATTGTAGAATGTCTCCTTGTCTCTTCTTGCTCCTCTGGAATTCTGCATTCAGATGGATAAATCTTTTCTTATCTCCACCACCTTTCACTTTCCTTTTTTCCTGGGCTACTTTCAAAGCCTCATCAGACAGCCAATCTTCTTATTTTTTTTTATTTTGGGGATATTCTTTGTTGCTGAATTATGTTGCAAACTTTGGTCCAAAGTTCTTCAGTCATTCTATCTTGCATGTCTAGTTCTTCATTCATTCTATCTTCCATGTCTAGTTGCTTAAATCTATTCTTTACCCCCACTAATCTCTGACCTGCTTCATTTTGTACTCCAAGGCCAAATTTGCCAGTTATACCCGGTGTCCTTTGATTCCCTACTTTAGCTTCCAATCTCCTATGATGACAGTAACATCTTTTCTTGGTGTTAAATCTATGATGTGTTGAATGTCTTCGTAGAATTGGACAACTTCAGCCTCTTCAGCGTCCATGGTTGGAGCATAGACTTGGATCACTGTGATATTAAATGGCTTGCCTTAAATTCAAATTGAAATCATTCTGTCATTGACTAGGATGGCTACTCCATTTCTTTTCGGGATTCTTGACCACAGTAGAATATCTGGTGGTTGTCTGATGGGAAATGTCCCATTCAAGTCCATTTAAGTTCACCAATTCCCAAGATATGAATGTTTAACCTTGTAATTTAATTCTTGACCACGTCTAGTTTGCCTTGGTTCATAGATCTAACATTCCAGGTTCCTTTTCTGAATTGGACTTTGCAGCATCGGACTTTCCTTTCCCCTCCAGACACATCCGCAGCTGGGTGTCCTTTTGGCTTTGGCCCAACCGCTAGATCTGGTGTTACTTGTACTTGCCCTCTGCTTTTCCTCATTAATGTGGTAGGCACCTTCTGACCTGAGGGGCTCATCTTCTGGTTGCCATACCTATATGTCTCTAGTTGTGCCTGTCTTCTTAGCAAAGATACTGGAGTGGGTTGCCAGTTCCTTCTCCAGTGGACCGCAATTTGTCTGACCTCTCTGCCATGACCTGCCCATCTTGGCTGACCCTACATGGTATAGCTCACAGCTTCATCGAAGTACACAAGCCCCTTCACCACGACAAGGTAGCGATCCAGAAGGGGATCTATGCCCGTACTATTGCCCTAATATAGTTTCGGGAGTGCGCATGCGCTGGCCAGCGTTACACACAACAGAAACTATATTAGGGATTATTATTATTATTATTACTATTATTATTAATAATATTAAACTTCTTTTTTTTCCAGATGATTCACTTTCCTTTATCTCTTTATCTGTCCCACACTCACTGCTCCTTTTCTCTTTCACTTGTGGGTTACAATAACAGCATCATCTCCTGAAATCTCTTAATATTAGCTCTAAGTGTCCATAAAAGGGATCAATATCAATTTATACTACAATACTCTACCTTGTCCCATATCTGCACACAGCCAGATACAGATTATCATATACTGTATATATAATATGCATCTCATGACATCCTCTACCAGCACTGAGGGCTCATGGGAAAGGCTCTGGTGACCCCAAGGCCACTGTTATATTTAATTCAATTATACTTTACTGCATGCTACTGTTATACTTTCTTCCTTGCTGCTGCCTGATACTTTCTCAGGAGGGTGCAAAACAGAAAGTGGGCCAAACAGTCCAGGATTTCAGTCTCTCTCTGTATCCTGTTTCTTTCTGTTTCACCTCACCTAAGCAACTCAGTTTGGTTTTGATTGTTCCACCTGGTTCATAAAGAGATTCTGAAATCCTGGACTGAGTTCCTATTAAAGTGTGAAGGGAACCCAGTGCTAACCACATCGAATGCAACAGAACATAAGTTGGGTCTGACAACAAGAAACTATTGTGTCACTGAGTCTAAATATCTGTACGTTTGGGGATCCCTGGAAATGATCCCTGGATATCACACTCTGGGGGATTATTCCTGTACCCCCCATCCTCTGACGGTAACTCATGCCCTAATAGTGGGGCTTATTCCTGCACCCCCATCTTCTGATTGGTAATGCATGCCTTAATGATGGAGGCTCCTTCCTGCACACCCCAATCTTCTGATGATTACTCATGCCCTTATGGTGGGACTTATACCTGCAATGTCCCATCATCTGATGGTAACTTATGTCCTTATGATGGGGGCTGGAGGACCATTCCTGCACCCACATCTACTAATGGTAACTCCTTACCTAATGGTGGGGTCTGTGGGCTCATTCCTTCACCCTTAATCTACTGATGGTAACTCATTCCCTAATTGTGGGAGCTTATTCATGCACCCCCCCATCTTCTGATGATCACTCATGCACTTATGCTGGGGTTTCATTCCTGCACCACCCCCCATCTTCTGATGGTACCTCAGGCCCTAAATGTGGGCTAGGGACTTATTCCTGCACCCCCCATCTTCTGATGGTAACTCATGCCATAATGGTGGGGGCTAGGGGCTCATTCCTGCACCCCCTATCTTCTGATGGTAACTCTTGCCCTAATGGTAGGGGCTGGTGGATCAGTCCTGCATCCACCACCCTCAGATGGTATCTCATGTCCTTATAGTGGGGGATGGGGTTAATTTCTGCACCCCTATCTTCTTATGGTAACTCATGCCCTAATGGAGAGGCTGGGGGATCATTCCTGTACCCCCCATCCTCTGATAGTAACTCATGCCCTAATGGTAGGGACTGGGGCTTATTCCTGCACCCTCCCATTGTCAGATTGTAACTTATGTCCTAATCGTGGGAGCTGGGGTCTCATTCATGCACGACCAATCTTCTGATGGTAACTAATGCCCTAATTGTGGGGGCTTATTCATGCACCCCCCATCTTCTGATTATCACTCATGCACTTATGCTGGCGGCTCATTCCTGCACCCCCCTCTCAATCTTCTGATAGTAACTCATGCCCTAATGATGGGGCATGGGGTCTCATTCCTGCACCCCTATCTTCTGATGGTAATGCATGCCCTAATGGAGAGGGCTGGGGGATCATTCCTGTACCCCCCATCCTTTGATGGTAACTCTTGCCCTAATGGTAGGGGCTGGGGGATCATTCCTGCATCCACCACCCTCAGATGGTATCTCATGTCCTAATAGTGGGGGATGGGGTTCATTTCTGCACCCCCTATCTTCTGATAGTAACTCATGCCCTAATGGAGTGGCTCGGGGATCATTCCTGCACCCTCCCATTGTTAGATTGTAACTCATGTCCTAATGGTGGGGGCTCATTCATGCACGACCAATCTTCTGATGGTAACTAATGCCCTAATTGTGGTGGCCTATTCATGCACCCCCATCTTCTGATGATCACTCATGCACTTATGCTGGGGGCTCAATCCTGCACCCCCCACCCCTATCTTCTGATGGTAACTCCTGCCCTAATGGTAGGGGATGGAGGCTTATTCCTGCCCCCCCACCCCCCATCTTCTGATGGTAACTCCTGCGCTAATGGAGGGGGCTAGGGGATCATTCCTGCACTCCCTGTCTTCTGATGGTAACTCATGCCCTAATGGTGGGGGCTGGGGTCTCATTCATGCACAACCAATCTGCTGATGGTAACTAATGCCCTAATTGTGGGGGCTTATTCATACACCCCCCATCTTCTGATGAATACTCATGCACTTATGCTGGGGGCTCATTCCTGCACGCTTCCCCCTCCCATCCCTAATGGTGGGGGCTAGGGGCTTATTCCTGCACCCCAATCTTCTGATGGTAATTCATGCCCTAATGGTGGGGGCTGGGGTCTCATTGCTACACCCCCTGTCTTCTGATGGTAACTTATGCCCTAATCATAGGGGCTTGAGGCTTTTTCCTGTACCCCATATCTTCTGATGGTAGCTCATACCCTAATGGTGGGTGCTTGGGGCTAATATCTGCAACACCATTTTCTGATGGTAACTCATGACCCAATGGTGTGGCTTGGGGCACATTGCTGCACCCCACACATTCTGATGGTAACTCATGAACTAATGGTGGGAGTTGTGAGCTCATTTCTGTACCACCCATCCTCTGATAGTAACTCATGCCTTAATAGTGGGGGCTGGGGCTCTTTCCTGCACCCTCCCATCGTCAGATTGTATTTCATGTCCTAATGTTTAGGGCTGGGGGCTCATTACTGCACCCCCAGTCTTCTGATGGTAACTCATGCCCTAATTGTGGGGGCTTATTCATGCACCCCCCATCTTCTGATGATCACTCATGCCCTAAAGGAGGGGGCTGGGGGATCATTCCTGTACCCACCATCCTCTGATGGTAACTCGTGCCCTAATGGTAGGTGCTAGGGGCTTATTCCTGCATCCCCCATCCTCTGATGGTAACTCATGCCCTAACAGTTGGGGCTGGGGGCTCATTCCTGCACCCCCTATCTTCTGATGGTAACTCATTCCATCATTATGGGGGCTTATTCCTGCACCCACATTTTCTGATGATCACTCATGCACTTATGCCTGGGCTCATTCCTGCACCCCCCATATTCTGATGGTAACTCATGCCCTAATGGTGGGGGCTGGGGGTAAATCATGCACCCCCTATCTTCTGATGGTAACTCATGCACTAATGGAGGGGGCTGGGGGATCATCCCTGCAACCCCCATCTTCTGATGGTAACTCCTGCCCTAATGGTGGAGGCTCATTCCTACGCCCCCATCTTCTGATTGGTAATGCAAGCCTTAATGCTGGAGGCTCATTCCTGCACCACCCCCATCTTCTGATGGTAACTCATGCTAGGGGCTTATTCCTGCACTCCCCATCTTCTGATGGCAACTCATGCCCTAATTGAGGGGGCTTATTCATGCACCCCCATCTTCTGATGATCACTCATGCACTTATGCTGGCGGCTCATTCCTGCACCCCCCACTCCCCATCTTCTGATAGTAACTCATGCCCTAATAATGGGGGCTAGGGGCTCATTCCTGCACCCTCCATCTTCTGATGGTAACTCATGCCCTAATGATGGGGCCTGGGGTCTCATTCCTGCACCCACATCTTCTAATGGTAACTCCTGCCCTAATGGTGAGGGCTGTGGGCTCATTCCTGCACCCCTATCTTCTCATATTAACACATGCCCTGATGGTGGAGGCTCATTCCTGCAACCACCATCTTCTGATGGTAGCTCATGCCCTAATGATGGGGCCTGTGGTCTCATTCCTGCACCCCCTATCTTCTGATGGTAACTCATGCTCTAATGGAGAGGGCTGGATACTCATTCCTGCACCCACATCTTCTAATGGTATCTCCTGCCCTAATGGTGGGGGCTGGGGTCTCATTCCTGCACCCCCTGTCTTCTGATGGTAACTTATGCCCTAAAGGAGGGGGCTGGGGAATCATTGCTGTACCCCCCATCCTCTGATAGTAACTCATGCCTTAATAGTGGGGGCTAGGGCTCTTTCCTGCACCCTTGCATTATCAGATTGTAACTCATGTCCTAATGTTTGGGGCTGGGGGCTCATTACTGCACCCCCAATCTTCTGATGGTAACTCATGCCCTAATTGTGGGGGCTGGGGCTTATTCCTGCACCCTCCCATCGTCAGATTGTAACTTGTGTCCTAATGGTGGGGGCTGGGGGCTCATTCCTGTACCCCCAATTTACTGATGGTAACTCATGCCCTAATTGAGGGGGCTTATTTATGCACCCCCCATCTTCTGATGATCACTCATGCACTTATGTTGGAGGCTCATTCCTGCACCCCCCTCGCCATCTTCTGATTGTAACTCATGCCCTAATGGTGGGGGCTAGGGGCTCATTCCTGCACGCTCCATCTTCTGATGGTAACTCATGCCCTAATGATGGGGCTTGGTGTCTCATTCCTGCACCCCCTATCTTCTAATGGTAACTCATGCCCTAATGGAGAGGGCTGGGGGATCAGTCCTGCATCCACCACCCTCTGATGGTATCTCATGTCCTAATAGTGGGGGATGGGGTTCATTTCTGCACCCCCTATCTTCTGATGGTAATGCATGCCCTAATGGAGAGGCTGGGGGATCATTCCTGTACCCCACATCCTCTGATAGTAACTCATGCCCTAATGGTAGGGACTGGGGCTCATTCCTGCACCCTCCCATCGTCAGATTGTAACTCATGTCCTAATGGTGGGGGCCGGGGTCTCATTCATGCACGACCAATCTTCTGATGGTAAATAATGCCCTAATTGTGGGGGCTTATTCATGCACTCCCCATCTGTTGATGATCACAAATGCACTTATGCTGGGGGCTCATTCCTGCACCCTCCCCCATCTTCTGATGGTAACTCATGCCCTAATGGTGGGGGCTAGGGGCTTATTCCTGCACCCCCTGTCTTCTGATGGTAACTCATGCCCTAATGGAGGGGGCTGGGGGATCATTCCTGTAACCCCCATCCTCTGATAGTAACTCATGCCCTAATAGTGGGGGCTGGGGCTCTTTCCTGCACCCTTCCATTGTCAGATTGTAACTCATGCCCTAATGTTTGGGCTGGGGGCTCATTCCTGCATCCCCAATCTTCTGATGGTAACTCATGCCCTAATTGTGGGGGCTTATTCATGCACCATCTTCTGATGATCACTCATGCACTTATGCTTGGGGCTCATTCCTGCACCACCCCCCATCTTCTGATGGTAACTCATGCCATAATGTAGGGGGCTGGGGGATCATTCCTGTACCCACCATCCTCTGATGGTAACTCATGCCCTAATGATAGGTGCTGGGGGCTCATTCCTGCATCCCCCATCCTCTGATGGTAACTCATGCCCTAACAGTGGGGGCAGGGGCTCATTCCTGCACCCCCTATCTTCTGATGGTAACTCATGCCATAATTATGGGGCCTTATTCCTGCACCCCCATTTTCTGATGATCACTCATGCACTTATGCCTGGGCTCATTCCTGCACCCCCATCTTCTGATGGTAACTCATGCACTAATGGAGGGGGCTGGTGGATCATTCCTGCACCCCCCATCTTCTGATTGGTAATGCAAGCCTTAATGGTGGAGGCTCCTTCCTCCACACCCCGATCTTCTGATGTTTACTCATGCCCTTATGGTGGGGGTTATACCTGTAACCCCCCATCATCTGATGGTAACTTATGCCCTAATGATGGGGGCTGGAGGCTCATTCCTCCACCCACATCTTCTAATGGTAACTCCTGCCCTAATGGTGGGGGCTTTGGTCTCATTCCTGCACCCCCTATCTTCTGATGGTAACTCATGCCCTAATGGAGGGGCCTGGGGGATCATTCCTGTACCCCCCATCTTCTGATGGTAACTCATGCCCTAATGGTGGTGGCTGGTTGCTCATTCCTGTGCCCCTCATCTTCTGATGGTAACTCATGCCTTAACGATGGGGGCTGGAGGATCATTCCTGCAACGCCCCCATCTTCTGATGGAAACTTATGTCCTAATGGTGGGGGTTGGGGGTTTATTTCTGCACCACCCCCATCTTTTGATAGTAACCCATGCCTTAATGTTGGGGGCGGGCGGCTAATTCCTGCCCCCCCCCCCCCCCCATCTTCTCATGGTAACACATGCCCTGATGGTGGAGGCTCATTCCTGCACCCCCCATCTACTGATGGTAACTCATGCTCTAATAGTGGGGGCTGGGGCTCATTCCGGCAACCCCCGTCTTCTGATGGTAACTTATGCCCTAATCATAGTGGCTTGAGGCTTTTTCCTGTACCCCATATCTTTTGATGGTATCTCATGCCCTAATGGTGGGTGCTTGGGGCTAACAGCTGCAACACCATTTTCTGATGGTAACTCATGACCCAATGGTGTGGCTTGGGGCACATTGCTGCACCCCACACATTCTGATGGTAACTCATGAACTAATGGTGGGAGTTGTGAGCTCATTTCTGCACCCCCCCATCTTCTGATTGTAACTACTGCTCTAATGGTGAGGGCTAGGGGCTCATTCCTGCACCCCCCCCCCATCTTCTGATGGTAACTCATGCCTTAATGGTTGGGGCCAGGAGCTTATTCCTGTACCCTCCATTCTCTGATGGTAACTCATGCCCTAATGGTAGGGGCTGGGGGATCATTTCTGCACCCCCTGTCTTCTGATGGTAACTCATACCCTAATGGAGGGGGCTGGGGGATCATTCCTGTAACCCCCATCCTCTGATAGTAACTCATGCCCTAATAGTGGGGGCTGGGGCTCTTTCCTGCACCCTTCCATTGTCAGATTGTAACTCATGCCCTAATGTTTGGGCTGGGGGCTCATTCCTGCATCCCCAATCTTCTGATGGTAACTCATGCCCTAATTGTGGGGGCTTATTCATGCACCATCTTCTGATGATCACTCATGCACTTATGCTTGGGGCTCATTCCTGCACCACCCCCATCTTCTGATGGTAACTCATGCCATAATGTAGGGGGCTGGGGGATCATTCCTGTACCCACCATCCTCTGATGGTAACTCATGCCCTAATGGTAGGTGCTGGGGGCTCATTCCTGCATCCCCCATCCTCTGATGGTAACTCATGCCCTAACAGTGAAGGCAGGGGCTCATTCCTGCACCCCCTATCTTCTGATGGTAACTCATGCCATAATTATGGGGCCTTATTCCTGCACCCCCATTTTCTGATGATCACTCATGCACTTATGCCTGGGCTCATTCCTGCACCCCCATCTTCTGATGGTAACTCATGCACTAATGGAGGGGGCTGGTGGATCATTCCTGCACCCCCCATCTTCTGATTGGTAATGCAAGCCTTAATGGTGGAGGCTCCTTCCTCCACACCCCGATCTTCTGATGTTTACTCATGCCCTTATGGTGGGGGTTATACCTGCAACCCCCCATCATCTGATGGTAACTTATGCCCTAATCATGGGGGCTGGAGGCTCATTCCTCCACCCACATCTTCTAATGGTAACTCCTGCCCTAATGGTGGGGGCTTTGGTCTCATTCCTGCACCCCCTATCTTCTGATGGTAACTCATGCCCTAATGGTGGTGGCTGGTTGCTCATTCCTGTGCCCCTCATCTTCTGATGGTAACTCATGCCTTAACGATGGGGGCTGGAGGATCATTCCTGCAACGCCCCCATCTTCTGATGGAAACTTATGTCCTAATGGTGGGGGTTGGGGGTTTATTTCTGCACCACCCCCATCTTTTGATAGTAACCCATGCCTTAATGTTGGGGGCGGGCGGCTCATTCCTGCCCCCCCCCCCATCTTCTCATGGTAACACATGCCCTGATGGTGGAGGCTCATTCCTGCACCCCCCATCTACTGATGGTAACTCATGCTCTAATAGTGGGGGCTGGGGCTCATTCCGGCAACCCCCGTCTTCTGATGGTAACTTATGCCCTAATCATAGGGGCTTGAGGCTTTTTCCTGTACCCCATATCTTTTGATGGTATCTCATGCCCTAATGGTGGGTGCTTGGGGCTAACAGCTGCAACACCATTTTCTGATGGTAACTCATGACCCAATGGTGTGGCTTGGGGCACATTGCTGCACCCCACACATTCTGATGGTAACTCATGAACTAATGGTGGGAGTTGTGAGCTCATTTCTGCACCCCCCCATCTTCTGATTGTAACTACTGCTCTAATGGTGAGGGCTAGGGGCTCATTCCTGCACCCCCCCCCCCCCCATCTTCTGATGGTAACTCATGCCTTAATGGTTGGGGCCAGGAGCTTATTCCTGTACCCTCCATTCTCTGATGGTAACTCATGCCCTAATGGTAGGGGCTGGGGGATCATTTCTGCACCCCCTGTCTTCTGATGGTAACTCATGCCCTAATGGAGGGGGCTGGGGGATCATTCCTGTAACCCCCATCCTCTGATAGTAACTCATGCCCTAATAGTGGGGGCTGGGGCTCTTTCCTGCACCCTTCCATTGTCAGATTGTAACTCATGCCCTAATGTTTGGGCTGGGGGCTCATTCCTGCATCCCCAATCTTCTGATGGTAACTCATGCCCTAATTGTGGGGGCTTATTCATGCACCATCTTCTGATGATCACTCATGCACTTATGCTTGGGGCTCATTCCTGCACCACCCCCCATCTTCTGATGGTAACTCATGCCATAATGTAGGGGGCTGGGGGATCATTCCTGTACCCACCATCCTCTGATGGTAACTCATGCCCTAATGGTAGGTGCTGGGGGATCATTTCTGCACCCACTATCTTCTGATTGTAACTCATGCCCTAATGCAGAGGCTGGTGGATCATTCCTGTATCCCCCATCTTCTGATGATCACTCATGCACATATGCTGGGGGCTCATTCCTTCACCCTCCTCCCCCATCTTCTGATGGTAACTCATGCCCTAATGGTGGGGGCTAGGGGCTTATTCCTGCACCCCCCATCTTCTGATGGTAACTCATGCCCTAATGGAGGTGGCTGGGGGATCATTCATGTACCCCCTATACTCTGATAGCAACTCATGCCCTAATGGTAGGGGCTGGGGCTCATTCCTGCACCCTCCCATCAACAGATTGTAACTCATGTCCTAATGGTTGGGGCTGGGGCTCATTCCTGCACCCCCAATCTTCTGATGGTAACTCATGCCCTAATTGTGGGGGCTTATTCATGCACCCCCCATCTTCTAATGGTAACTCATGCTCTAATGGAGGGGACTGGGGGATCATTCCTGTACCCCCCATCCTCTGATGGTAACTCATGCCCTAATGGTAGGGGCTGTAAGCTTATTCCTGCACCCCCCATCTTCCAATGGTAACTCATGCCCTAACCGTGGGGGCTGGGGGATCATTCCTGCACTCACCCCCATCTTCTGATGGTAACCCATGCCCTAATGGTGGTGGCTGGTTGCTTATTCCTGCATCCCCATCTTTTGATAGTAACTCCTTCCCTAATGGTGGAGGCTCATTCCTACACTCACCCCCATCTTCTGATGGTAACTCATGCCCTAATGGTGGTGGTTGGTTGCTCATTCCTGCACCCCCATCTTCTGATGGTAACTCATTCCTTAATGGGGGGGGGGGGGGCAGGAGGATAATTGCTGCAACCCCCCCATCTTCTGATGGAAACTTATGTCCTAATGGTGGGGGTTGGGGGCTCATTTCTGCACCACTCCCATCTTTTGATGGTAACCCATGCCTTAATGTTGGGAGCTGGTGGCTCATTCCTGAATCCCCATCTTCTCATGGTAACTCATGCCCTGATGGTGGAGGCTCATTCCTGCACCCCCCATCTACTGATGGTAACTCATGCTCTAAAAGTGGGGGCTGGTGCTCATTCCGGCAACCCCCATCTTCTAATGGTAACTTATGCCCTAATGGTGGGTGTTGGGGGCTCATTTCTGCACCACTCCCATCTTTTGATGGTAACCCATGCCTTAATGTTGGGGGCTGGTGGCTCATTCCTGAATCCCCATCTTCTCATGGTAACTCATGCCCTGATGGTGGAGGCTCATTCCTGCACCCCCCATCTACTGATGGTAACTCATGCTTTGATGGTGTGGGCTGGAGGATCATTACTGCAACCCCCCCCCCCCCATCTTCTGATGGAAACTTATGTCCTAATGGTGGGGGTTGAGCGCTTATTTCTGCACCACTCCCATCTTTTGATGGTAACCCATGCCTTAATGTTGGGGGCTGGTGGCTCGTTCCTGCACCCCCCATCTTCTCATGTTAACTCATGCCCTGATGGTGGAGGCTCATTCCTGCACCCCCCATCTACTGATGGTAACTCATGCTCTAATAGTGGGGGCTGGTGCTCATTCCGGCAACCCCCATCTTCTAATGGTAACTTATGCCCTAATGGTAGGGGCTTGGGGCTTATTCCGGCACCCCATATCTTCTGATGGTATCTCATGCCCTAATGGTGTGACTGGGGGGTCATTGCTGAACTCCACATCTTCTGATGGTAACTCATGAACTAATGGTGGGAGATAAGAGCTCATTCCTGCATGCCCCATCTTCTGATTTTAACTTCTGCTCTAATGGTGGGGTGTGGGGCTTATTCCTGCACCCCCCCATCTTCTGATGGTAACTCATGGCCTAATGGAGAAGGTTCATTCCTGCACCCCATCTTCTGATGGTAACTCATGCCCTAATAGTGGAGGCTTATTCCTGCACCCTCCATCTCCTCATAGTAGCTCATGCAGTATTGGTGGAGGCTCATTCCAAAACCCTCCTCTCATCTTCTGATGGTAACTGCTGCCCTAATGGTTGGTGCCAGGAACTCATTCCTGTACCCCCCCCCCCCATCTTCTGATGTTAACTGCTGCTCTAACAGTGAGGGCTGGGGGCTCATTCCTGTACTACCCCCAACTTCTGTTGGTATCTCATGC
The DNA here is from genome assembly GCA_027410445.1 of Discoglossus pictus. Taxonomy (NCBI): domain Eukaryota; kingdom Metazoa; phylum Chordata; class Amphibia; order Anura; family Alytidae; genus Discoglossus; species Discoglossus pictus. The sequence continues at coordinate 197,860,905 of CM050170.1, forward strand.
CCTAATGGTGGGATCTCTTTTCGGCACCCCCCCCCCCCCCCATCTTCTGATGGTAACTCATGCACTAATTGAGGGCTGCCGGGGGATTATTCGGGCACCTCCCATCTTCTGATGGAAACTCATGCCCTAATGGTGGTGGCTTTTTCCTGCACCCTCAATCTTCTGATGGTAAATCATGCACTAATGGAGGGGGCTGGGGGATCATTCCTGCATCCCGCATCTTCTGATGGTAACTCATGCCTTAATGGTGGGGGCTGGGGGTTCATTCCTGCACCCCCTATCTTCTGATGGAAACTCGTGCCCTAATGGTGGGGGCTCATTTCTGCTCCCCACATTTTCTGATGGAAACTCATGCCCTAATGGTGGGGTTTGGGGGCTTATAACTGCACCCTCCCCCACCTTCTGATGGAAACACATGCCTTAATGTTGGGGGCTGGGGGCTCATTCCTGTACCCCCCATCTTCTGATTGTACCTTCTGTCCTAATGATGCAGGCTCATTCCTGCAACCCCCATCTTCTGTTGGTAACTCATGCCCTAATGCTGGGGGCTGGGGGCTAATGCCTGCACCCCCATCTTCTGATGGTAACTCATGCCCTAATGGCGGGGGCTGGGGACTCATTCCTGCATCCCCTATCTTCTCATGATAACTCATGCCCTAATGGTGGGGGCTTATTCCTGCACCCCGCATCTTCTGATGATCACTCATGCACTTATGCTGGGGGTTCCTAATGGTGGGGTTCCTAATGGTTCCTAATGGTGGGGGAATTCCTGCACCCCCAGCTTCTGATGATCACTCATGCACTTATGCTGGGGGTTCATTCCTGCAACCCCCCCCCCCCCCCCCTATCTTCTGATGGTAACTCATGGTCTAATGGTGGGGGCAGAAGGCTAATTCCTGCACACTCCATCTTCTAAAGGTAACTCATGCCCTAATGGTGGAGGCTGGGGGATCATTCCTGCACTCCCCCATCTTCTGATGGAAACTCATGCCTTAATGGTGGAGGCTGGGGGATCATTCCTGCACTCCTCCATCTTCTGATGGAAACTCATGCCCTAATGGTGGGGGTTGGAGGCTCATTTCTACACCACCCCTATCTTCTTTATTCCTGCACACCCCATCTACTGATGATAACTCATGCACTAATAGTGGGGGCTGGGGCTCATTCCTGCACCCCCCCCCCATCTTCTCATGTTAACTCCTGCTCTAATGGTGGGATCTGGGGGGTCATTCCAGGACTCCCCCATCTTCTGATTGGTAACACATGCCTTAATGGTAGAGGTTCATCCCTGCAACCCCCCCCCCCCCCCCATCATCTGATGTTACTTATGCCCTATTGGGGGGGGGGGCTGGAGGCTCATTCCTGCTCCCCCATCTTCTATTGGTAACTCCTGCCCTAATGGTGGGGGTGTGGACTCATTCCTGCACCTCCTAACTTCTGATTGGAACTCATGCCCTCATAATGGTGGGGGCTGGGGGATCATTCCTTTACCCCCATCCTCTGATGGTTACTCATGCCCTAATGGTAGGGGCTGGGGGCTCATTCCTGCATCCCCCATCCTCTGATTGTAACTCATGCCCTAATGGTGGTGACTGGGAGCTCATTCCTGCACCCCTTATCTTCTGATGGTAACTCATGCCCTAATGGTGGAGGCTCCATCCTGCACCCCAATCTTCTGTTGGTAACTCATGCTCTAATGGTGGGAGCTGCATGCTCATTCCTGCATCCCCTATCTTCTAATGATAACTCATGCCCTAATGCTGGGGGCTCATTCCTGCAACCCCCCCGCCCCCCATCTGCTGATTTTAACTCATGGCCTAATGGTGGGGGTTGGGGGGCTCATTTCTGCACCACCCCCATCTTTTGATGGTAACCCATGCCTTAATTTTGCGGGCTGGGTGCTCATTCCTGCACCCCCTCTCTTCTGATGGTAACTCATGCACTGGTGGAGGGGGCTAGGGGCCCATTCCTGCACCACTTATATTCTGATGGTGATTCATGCACTAGTGGAGGGAGCTAGGGGCACATTCCTGCACCCCCTGTCTTCTGATGATAACTCATGCCCTAATGGTGGGGGCTTATTCCTGCACCCCCCATCTTCTGATGATCACTCATGCACTTATGCTGGGGGTTCATTCCTGCAACCCCCCCCCCTCCCCTATCTTCTGATGGTAACTCATGGCCTAATGGTGGGGGCAGAAGGCTAATTCCTGCACACTCCATATTCTGATGGTAACCCATGCACTAATGGAGGGGGCTGGCGGCTAATACCTGCACCCCCATCTTCTAAAGGTAACTCATGCCCTAATGGTGGAGGCTGGGGGATCATTCCTGCACTCCCCCATCTTCTGATGGAAACTCATGCCATAATGGTGGGGTTTGGGGGCTCATTTCTACACCACCCCCATGTTCTGATGGAAACTCATGCCCTAATAGTGGGGGTTGGGGTCTCATTTCTACACCATCCCCATCTTCTGATAGTAACTCCTGCCTAATGGTGGAGGCTCATTCCTGCACACCCCATCTTCTGATGGTAACTCATGCACTAATAGTGGGGGCTGGGGCTCATTCCTGCACCCCCCATCTCCTGATGGTAAATCCTGCCTTAATGGTTTGGGCCAGGAGCTCAATGCTGCTAAACCCCCCCCCCCCCCCCCCATCTTCTCATGTTAACTCCTGCTCTAATGGTGGGATCTGGGGGGTCATTCCAGGACTCCCCCATCTTCTGATTGGTAACGCATGCCTTAATGGTAGAGGTTCATTCCTGCACCCCCCCCCCCATAATCTGATGTAACTTATGCCCTAATGGTGGGGGCTGGAGGCTCATTCCTGCTCCCCCATCTTCTATTGATAACTCCTGCCCTAATGGTGGGGTGTGTGGGCTCATTACTGCACCTCCTATCTTCTGATTGTAACTCATGCCCTAATGGAGGGGGCTGGGGGATCATTCCTTTATCCCCCATCCTCTCATGGTAACTCATGCCCTAATGCTAGGGGCTGGGGGCTCATTCCTGTATCCCCCATCCTCTGATTGTAACTCATGCCCTAATGGTGGTGACTGGGAGCTCATTCCTGCACCCCTTATCTTCTGATGGTAACTCATGCACTAATGGTGGAGGCTCATTCCTGCACCCCAATCTTCTGTTGGTAACTCATGCTCTAATGGAGGGATCTGCAGGCTTATTCCTGCACCCCTTACCTTCTGATGATCACTCATGCACTTAAGCTAGGGGATCAATCCTGCACCCCCCCCCCCCGCCCCATCTTCTGATGGTAACTCGTGCTCTAATTGTGGGGGCTGGGGGCTCATTCCTGCACCCCGCCCCCCCCATCTTCTGATGGTAACTCCTGCCCTAATGGTGGGGGCTGGGGGTTCATTCCTGCACCCCCTATCTTCTGATGGTAACTCAAGCACTAATAGAGGAAGCTGGGAGATCATTCCTGCACCCCCCGCCCCCCCTAAAGCCTTAATGGTGGTGGCTAGGGGCTTATTCCTGCATCCCCATCTTTTGATAGTAACTCCTTCCCTAATGGTGGAGGCTCATTCCTGCACCCCAATCTTCTCTTGGTAACTCATGCTCTAATGGTGGGAGCTGCGGGCTCATTCCTGCACCCCCTATCTTCTAATGGTAACTCAAGCACTAATAGAGGAAGCTGGGAGATCATTCCTGCACCCTCCCTCCCCCACAAGCCTTAATGGTGGTGGCTAGGGGCTCATTCCTGCATCCCCATCTTCCATTGGTAACTCATGCCCTAATGGTGTGGGCTTGGGGCTTATTCCTGCACCCCTCCCCCATCTTCTGATGGTAACTCCTGCCCTAATGGTTGAGGTTCATTCCTGCACCCCCCATGTTCTGATGGTAACTCATGCACTAATAGTGGGGGCTGGGGCTCATTCCTGCACCCCCCATCTTCTGATGGTAACTCCTGCCTTAATGGTTTGGGCCAGGAGCTCAATGCTTCATCCCCCTCCCCCCATCTTCTCATGTTAACTCCTGCTCTAATGGTGGGATCTGGGGGGTCATTCCAGGACTCCCCCATCTTCTGATTGGTAACGCATGCCTTAATGGTAGAGGTTCATTCCTGCACCCCACCCCCCCCATAATCTGATGTAACTTATGCCCTAATGGTGGGGGCTGGAGGCTCATTCCTGCTCCCCCATCTTCTATTGGTAACTCCTGCCCTAATGGTGGGGGGTGTGGGCTCATTACTGCACCTCCTATCTTCTGATTGTAACTCATGCCCTAATGGAGGGGGCTGGGGGATCATTCCTGCACCCCTTATCTTCTGATGGTAACTCATGCACTAATGGTGGAGGCTCATTCCTGCACCCCAATCTTCTGTTGGTAACTCATGATCTAATGGAGGGAGCTGCAGGCTTATTCCTGCACCCCTTACCTTCTGATGATCACTCATGCACTTAAGCTGGGGGATCAATCCTGCACCCCCCCCCCCCAGCCCCATCTTCTGATGGTAACTCGTGCTCTAATTGTGGGGGCTGGGGGCTCATTCCTGCACCCCCCCCCCCATCTTCTGATGGTAACTCCTGCCCTAATGGTGGAGGATCATTCCTGCAACCCCATCTTCTAATGGTAACTCATGCCCTAATGGTGGGGGCTGGGGGTTCATTCCTGCACCCCCTATCTTCTGATGGTAACTCAAGCACTAATAGAGGAAGCTGGGAGATCATTCCTGCACCCCCCGCCCCCACTCAAGCCTTAATGGCGGTGGCTAGGGGCTTATTCCTGCATCCCCATCTTTTGATAGTAACTCCTTCCCTAATGGTGGAGGCTCATTCCTGCACCCCAATCTTCTCTTGGTAACTCATGCTCTAATGGTGGGAGCTGCGGGCTCATTCCTGCACCTCCTATCTTCTGATGGTAACTCAAGCACTAATAGAGGAAGCTGGGAGATCATTCCTGCACCCCCCTCCCCCACAAGCCTTAATGGTGGTGGCTAGGGGCTCATTCCTGCATCCCCATCTTCCATTGGTAACTCATGCCCTAATGGTGTGGGCTTGGGGCTTATTCCTGCACCCCTCCCCCATCTTCTGATGGTAACTCCTGCCCTAATGGTGGAGGCTCATTCCTGCACCCCCCATGTTCTGATGGTAACTCATGCACTAATAGTGGGGGCTGGGGCTCATTCCTGCACCCCCCATCTTCTGATGGTAACTCCTGCCTTAATGGTTTGGGCCAGGAGCTCAATGCTTCACCCCCCCCCCCCCCCTCCCCATCTTCTCATGTTAACTCCTGCTCTAATGGTGGGATCTGGGGGATCATTCCAGGACTCCCCCATTTTCTGATTGGTAATGCATGCCTTAATGGTAGAGGTTCATTCCTGCACCCCCCCACCCCCATCTTGTGATGATAACTCAAGCCCATATGGGTGGGGGCTGGAGGCTCATTCCTGCTCCCCCATCTTCTATTGGTAACTCCTGCCCTAATGGTGGGGGGGGGGGTGGGCTCATTCCTTTACCCCCCATCCTCTGATGGTAACTCATGCCCTAATGGTAGGGCCTGGGGGCTCATTTCTGCACCACCCCCATATTTTGATGGTAACACATGCCTTAATTTTGCAGGCTGGGAGCTCATTCCTGCACCCCCTATCTTCTGATGGTAACTCATGCACTAGTGGAGGGGGCTAGGGGCCCATTCCTGCACCCCCTATATTCTGATGGTGATTCATGCACTAGTGGAGGGAGCTAGGGGCACATTCCTGCACCCCCTATCTTCTGATGATAATTCATTCCCTAATGGTGAGGGCCTATTCCTGCACCCCCCTTATTCTGATGATCACTCATGCACTTATGATGGTAACTCATGCCTTAATGGTGGGGTTTGGGGGCTCATTCCTGCACCCTCCCCCACCTTCTGATGGAAACACATGCCTTAATGTTGGAGGCTGGGGGCTCATTCCTGTACACCCCATCTTCTGATTGTACCTTCTGTCCTAATAATGCAGGCTCATTCCTGCACCCCCATCTTCTGTTGGTAACTCATGCCCTAATGCTGGGGGCTCATGCCTGCACCCCCCATCTTCTGATGGTAACTCATGCCCTAATGGCGGGGGCTGGGGACTCATTCCTGCACCCCCCATCTTCTGTTGGTAACTCATGCCCTAATGCTGGTGACTCATTCCTGCACCCCCTATCTTCTGATGGTAACTCATGCCGTAATGGTGGGGGCTGGGAGTTCATTTCTGCACCCTCCCCATCTTTTGATGGTAACCCATGCCTTAAAGTTAGGGGCTCATTCCTGCACCTCCAATCTTCTGATAGTAACTCCCCCCCAATGGTGGAGGCTCATTCCTGTACACCCCATCTTTTGATGGTAACTCATGCCCTAATGGTGGGGGCTGGGGGCTCATTCCTGCACCCCCCATCTTCTGATGGAAACTCGTGCCCTAATGGTGGGGGCTCATTTCTGCACCCCACATTTTCTGATGGAAACTCATGCCCCAATGGTGGGGTTTGGGGGCTCATAACTGCACCCTCCCCCACCTTCTGATGGAAACACATGCCTTAATGTTGGGGGCTGGGGTCTCATTCCTGTACCCCCCCTCTTTTGATTGTACCTTCTGTCCTAATGATGCAGGCTCATTCCTGCAACCCCCCATCTTCTGATGGTAACTCATGCCTTAATGGTGGGGGCTGGGAGCTCATTCTTGCACCCTCTATCTTCTTATGGTAGCTCATGCACTAGTGGAGGGGGCTAGGGGCCCATTCCTGCACCCCTTATATTCTGATGATAATTTATGCCCTAATGGTGGGGGCTTATTCCTGCACCCCCCATATTCTGATGATCACTCATGCACTTATGCTGGGGGCTCATTCCTACACCCCTTATCTTCTGATGGGAACTCATGCCCTAATGGTGGGGGTTGGGAGTTCCTTTCTGCACCACCCCAATCTTTTGATGGTAACCCATGCCTTAATGTTGGGGGCTGAAGGGTCATTCCGGCACCCCCATCTTCTGATAGTAACTCCTCCCTAATGGTGGAGGCTCATTCCTGCACACCCCATCTTCTATTGGTAACTCATGCCCTAATGGTGGGGGCTTATTCCTGCACCCCCCATCTTTTGATAGTAACTCATGCCCTAATAGTGGAGGCTGGTGGCTCATTCCTGCACCCCACCCCATCTTTTGATGGTAACTCCTGATCTAATGGTGGAGACTGGGAGCTCATTCCTGCACCCCCTATCTTCTGATGGTAACTCATGCAGTAATGGAGGGGGATTAGGGATCATTCCTGCACCACCTAAGTTCTGATGGTAACTCAAGCTCTAATGGTGGAGGCTGGGGGCTTTTTCCTGCACCCCTCCATTCGAGGTTATGGCCTGTGTGGGGTCTTCCTATCACCTCTATAATTTTCTGAACACCCACATATATTTTTAGCTTTTTATTGATCCCTATAGGTAAATATCTAGTATAGAGAAGTTGCAAGGGGAGCCCTAAATCCCTTTGCACCGGGGCCCTCATCTCCCTGGATCCGCTGTTGTTCCTCTCCCTTCTCTCCCCTAATCTATACATTCAGGCCATGACGTCTCCTTATGACTTTTGTCTATTAGACCCTGCACCATTGTAGTCCCCATTTTTCAGATGTTATTGGTGTATTTGTGGTATCGAGAGATGAGGTTGGGTACAAATAGAGGCAGCGAACGGTCACAAATATTATTATTATTATTATTATTATTACCATTATTATTATTATTACTCTTTATTTATAAATCATTACATTCACCTCAATACTTTTCCATTATTTCATTAACTGCAATGAAACACAAAACAAATATGAAAAGTTCACCCAGAATTCACTGAGAACAGACATGTAATATAATTGCATATTGTAGTAACTCTCCACAGTATTCATAATGAATATTTTTTTAACATGGGATCCCCCGATGATGTCATTAATTCTCTAATCACCTTCTAAGTGAGCTGCTCTAGTGATTGCCACCTATGGCTGATTTCTATGTTAACAGAAATGAGTTAAATTACGGTATTCTTACTTTATTTAACAAAAATAGGTTGAAATGTATAGAGATCAGTAAGGGTGCTTATTAATATATTAGCAATATTCTTATAGTATATCTGTACCCATATGAAGTGAAATTACAATAACAGGAAAATAAATAAAAGATTTCCAAAACACCGATCTGATCTCACTGCCAATAATAATAATCATAATAAATGGATCAAACAAAATCAGTAAAATCAAAAATTCTTTATTCATACCTCTAAAAAGAATAAAACAAAAACACGATTGAGTAAAACTATCAAATACATATATTCCCCCTGGATGACAAATAATGAGTATTAATTATTTTCTTACCACATATGATAATATTAATATAGGATATGATAAATGTTACTGTATCAATTTCTGGCCAGTAATTAGATGATATAGATATAAAACACAATCATTGAAATATTCATATTCTTACTTTGCAGCCTTTATTAAAATAGAAATCAACCTACTAAAGGAAAATATATAACAGTAATAAACATATTTATAATCGTATTTGAGAATAAATATTTATACAATTATTGCTAATTATCGTGACCGACTTTAGAGTCCAGTAACAATTTTGATTTGGAGGACATTTTACCAAGATGGTGGTCGTGGCTGTTTTTTTTACTTACATCAAACCAATAACACTTTTCTGCCACTTGGTGAACACTTGGGGTGAGATATTAGTAAGAAATCTATTTTTTCCATGAATATTATGGTTTCTGTTTTTGATGCATCAAGTCCATTGGTGGCCCCAGCAGCTCTTAGTAAATCTTGCCCACTGGCAGTTCACAGGCCAGTACCATTGGTTTGGCCTTATCTCTACCTTAATGTAAATTACAAATAAGTACTGAGCAATCAACTAATCTGTTCTGTAGACAGTTTTGTTCTGTTGATGGACTCATTAGTAGCTCCATTAACCTGAGGACATGTTGACTCTCGAGATTTTCCATATGAGGAGCTGGAAGAGGGTGAGGTTGTCTTAAGGTGTCAGAAACTTGCTCCTCACTGATGGATTCACAGCTCATTGTTTACTACAACTGTCCAGCTAATTAGGAGATTAGTGTCCATCTGATGAGGTCCATGCAAATGTCCAGAGACAGAGGTGAGTTAAAGCCCCAAGGCAGCAAACTCTTATCCTCTTACAGGTAATTACAGGTAATACAGTTCTTGTATTGGCCTGGAGTAGTTAGGAAAACAAACACAACACAATGAGGCCTAACTAGCTACAAATGATGCCAGACATGGTAAGTGTGCTGGGATTGTGGGTATGGAGCATTCAGCCAATGGGACATTACCTGTCAGTTATTTTACTACCTGGTGCCAGACAGGGGAGTCCTACAATAGGGTTAACATTCTTGGCTCAGGTAATTTCATGGAACCAGTTGAATAATTAAGGTCCATCTATGGTTGTGAGATGTTTTCTCTCCACTGAGCATTAGATAGACATGGCCTGAATTCCTCTGTGATCAATCTTGTAGACTAATAATTATATGTCCTTTTGTGATCAGTTCTATCTCCAAATGATATGTACTGCCATGAGCATGGCATGGGCACCAACCTACCAACCTCTGGTTAGGATGGTAGCATTGTGTTCTGGGAAAATATGTCATATTATACCAAATAAATCCAATTATGGATATGGTACATCAACAATATTATGTTTTTATGGGATGGACCAACGAAATCTCAAATTCATCAAAAAACAAAATGAGAACAAAATAAATATTAAAGTGACTATTACATATATAGTTGTGAGCAGGCGGGTTGTTGCGAAGGCGCTCCATGCCAGCAACTGCGGACCTCGCAAAATTTACAGACTTACGAGAAACAAATACGAGACGCGGGACTTGCAAAAGAAAACATTACGACCTCGCAAAAATACGACTTTACCACCCAAAACCCCAGCACATGAAAACATTAAAAACACCATAAATACACACAACAAGTACATAAAAACCTTACCCACAGCAAGGGGGGGCACACAGGACCTTGAAAACTGAAGTTACACCTCCATTTCACTCGAAATCTAGTTTAGACACCCGAAAATCCCCTAAGCGAGAGAAAAAATGGCCCCCGAAAAAAACATAAACAAGGCTACAGCACTCTAAAGACGCAAAACACCGCCAAACACATACAGATTTTCTGAAAAAGATGGACACGATCCAAGAACAAGGACGCCAAATCAGCCACAGACGCGTTCCACACGTTAGGCGCCATTTTACACTAACTTACACAATGCGGAAGTATACAGCTACCCTAACAGATTTGGCTCGCGCACGCACACTTTTTACAATATACACTGCACACATATATTACTTCAAAATAGGTAAAGTATATTGATGTATTATTTTATTAATTATTTCATTAGCAATAGCAAAAAAAAAACAATGCTCATAGCACACAAACAACCAACAACCTCGCAATGAGCGCCAAAGGCGCTCAGCGTGAGGCTCGCAATGAGCACCGAAGCAACTTGGAGCATCAACAAAATGTACCTCCCTTACAATCCTATTGCCATCATTTTTTGACGGCAAGTCGCTAATAGAATGTAATTATGAGACCACCAGCTTCATGGGTTTGGAAAGGGTCGTTTGTAAAGGTCTCACCCAAATATATAGAAAACAAAGCGCTACAACAGTATTTTACATTTTAGTAACTCATATCCACCTTCAACTTTGAGATCATTATCCATTGAAGAATTTCTTAGGACCTTTAGAAATTGTTCCTCACTAGAGCAGTTTAGTCACAGGTGTAATAGCTGATTAAGAAAACCTAAAACAGAGCCAGAAACAGGCCAAGAAAAGTCTGGTTTTATAAAAATTAGAAATGATAAAAACTAGGTTGGCAGAAATTGTTACTGCACATTGGGGCATTTTACTTTTGGCCAAGGAATTGGAGGCAAGGTCCATTTGTTATTGGAAAAGTCCAAGTATTAAAGATAAATCGGACTGAATGTTTTCAATAATTATACAGATTTTCTTTATTGATTAGGTTTTTTCTTAGTATTTGGATTGAGATTAATCTCTCAGATTCTTGAACAAAACACACAGCATATTTTTTTACAGAATTTTTAGTTAGTGATCTTCTATCCAAAAGCAAGATCTTCACTAACTAAAAACTTCTGTAAATAGAATATGCTCTGTGCTTATATAGAGCCCTATTCAATTGGCTAAATTGCAATTGAATGAGCCCACAAGTATGGATTATAACTTATTGGCCATCGATATAAACCTTCAGATTGATTAATTTGCTTTCTTAATTATATGTTTACTCACTTGATTCATTAGTACCACATTGTATCCTGTCTGTCCTGTAAAATTAGTGAGTAAATTTGTTACTGAATGTGGAGGGCTATTTATTGGGCAGGATTTGTTTTGTGGGGCAGAACTGGGTATTTATGGGGCAGGATTGGATATGTGGGGTATGATTGGTTTGTGGGGCAGGATTGGGTATTTATGGGGCAGGATTGGTTTGTGGGAAAGATTGGGGGCCTCATTCAATTGCGATTTGGTAAATTGAATAGGGCTCTAAATAAGCACATAACATATTTTTTAAAGAAGTTTTTAGTTAGCAAGCATCTATCCAGAAGCTAGGTTTTTACTAACTAAAAACTTCTTTAAAAAAAATATGCTATGTGCTTATTTAGAGCCCTATTCAATTGGCCGAATTGCAATTGAATGAGGCCCTGGGTATTTATGGGGCCAGGATTGGATTGTGGGGCAGGATTGGGTTTGTGGGCAGGACTGGATTTGTGGGGCAGGATTGGTTTGTGGGGCAGGACTGGGTATGTGTGGGGCATGATTGGATTTGTGGGGCAGGATTGGGTTTGTGGGGCAGGTTTAGATTTGTGGGGCATGATTGGATTTGTGGGGCAGGATTGGGTATTTATGGGGCAGGATTGGATTTGTGGGGCAGGATTGGGTTTGTGGGGCAGATTTAGATTTGTGGGGCATGATTCGTTTTGTGGGGCAGAACTGGGTATTTATGGGGCAGGATTGGATTTGTGGGGCATGATTGGATTTGTGGGGCAGGATTGGGTTTTTGGAACAAGACTGGGTTTCTGGGTCAAGACTGGGTATTTGTGGGGCAGGAACTGGTTTGTGGGCAGGACTGGATTTGTAGGGTAGGATGGATTTGTGGGGCAGGATTGGGTATTTGTGGGGCAGGAATTGGTTAGTGGGGCAGGATTGGGTTTGTGGGCAGGACTGGATTTGTGGGGCATGATTGGGTATTTGTGGGACAGGATTAGGTTTGTGGGGCAGGATTGGGTTTGTGGGGCAGGATTGGGTTTGTGGGGCAGGACTGGGTTTGTGGGCAGGACTGGATTTGAGGGGCAGGATTGGGTTTGTGGGGCAGGATTGGGTTTGTGGGGCAGGACTGGATTTATGGGGCAGGATTGGATTTGTGGGGCAGGACTGGATTTATGGGGCAGGATTGGATTTATGGGGCAGGATTGGATTTGTGGGGCAGGATTGGTTTGTGGGGCATGATTGGGTTTGTGGGCAGGACTGGATTTGTGGGGCAGGATTGGGTTTGTGGGGCAGGAATTGGTTAGTGGGGCAGGAATTGGTTAGTGGGGCAGGATTGGGTTTGTGGGGCAGGATTGGATTTGTGGGGCAGGATTGATTTGTGGGGCAGGATTGGGTATTTGTGGGGCAGGATTGGTTTGTGGGGCAGGATTGGGTTTATGGGACAGGATTGGGTTTGTGGGACAGGATTGGGTTTATGGGACAGGATTGGGTTTGTGGGGCAGGATTGGGTTTGTGGGGCAGGATTGGGTTTGTGGGGCAGGACTGGATTCCAGTAAGTTGCTGTCAGGTCACAGACTGACATGAAATAGCCCCCAGACCCATAACATGAACCCATCACTTCCTGGTACATATTTAATAAGGTCAGGATGGGACCACAGAGCAGAAGACAATCTGAGCAATTACTCAGTGACCCAGAATTGGGAGTTCCTGAGAATTCGCCCCCTCCAGGGCAAAGGAAATCACAAGTCAGGTGGTCAGAGACCCCAGAGACACAGACTGTAGACACTTACTGGATCTCTGAAAACTGTATTGACAATTATAGTAAGAAATATAAGAGAAATAAGTAAAATTTTATAACGATAAATAGATTAAAAAAAACCTCTAATGAACTTTAGGACAGATACATAGAGCAGTAGAGAGTATCTCAGCTCCTGGGAATATTAGTGTTTGGGGGTGTCTCTGAGACCTTATGTGGGGGTCCTATCTGGGGGGTCCTATCTGGGGGTCCTAGGGAAGAGTGTAAACATTTATCGGTAATTAATACTATTTAGCCCTAGGATTACTGCCCCCCAAAGTGCCCCCACACCCCATCTACTGACCATTATCAGTCTGTAGATAGTGTATGCGAGCGGTGGGGGGCACCAGGGCTTGTCATTTATACCACTATAGATATACAAATGATTTTTATACCAAAGAAATAGACAATGTTGAATATGTCAAGAATGATCTACTTAATAAATGGATAACACAACGTTTTGTAGTTTTTTAGTGCCCTTTAAGAAGGACTTGATGTTGGGATATCATTGTCATTATAATATCATCTTGTAATATGGGAGGTTGTAAAGGAGAACTGGCAGTGGGAGGAGCCAGAACTGGACCTGACATCCTTGGTTATTAGATGATTCTGATGGGTCCTGGGCCAGTTTCCAGTAGGAGATTCCTGATCCAGTGTCCATCATTTAGTGATAAGATGGTGAGTTATAGATGGTTGTGATCAGGAGGAGGTTCTAGGGAAATTATGGGTCTTTACAAGGTCTCTTGGCTTAGATTTGGGGGGGTAAAGGACAAAACTGACTAAGCTTAGCAGGGGATGCAATGTCTGGTGTCTTGGGGACCCTTCCCATCACAGCCCAGTGACCCTCTCCACAGCCAGACAAAGCTTAGTACATTGTGATACAATGTATCCAGAAATATACAGTGTAGTCTGGGCATAATGGGCAGTAGTTGGGAGGAGAAGAGTTAGATAATAAAGTGTAAAGAGAGAGGTGGATAAACATACATTCTCTAAACTACAGATAACTCATTTCTCATGCCCATTATCCCAGATATTAATATAATGGTTTGTATTGTGTAGAACCCGAGGAGCTTACACTCTAATAGAAGTGGAGAGGTTATTTTCTGCTCCTTCCATTCCCAAAAGAAACCAGGGATCTGATCAGAAGTTGGATTTACTGCTTAAACTTATTTGACTTTTTCCTTAGGCTGAAAGAAAATGTTAAAAATAATGATGTGCCCAGGAGAGTAAATAATGATCAGATAATAACAGCTGTATGTAGAATAGGAGAGACTGCACTTATTATCATTTTAGATGATTAGTCCCATAAAATAAACAGTTGTTTTCCCTAATTAGTGCTGTCATTATTAGTCACCATTATCACAACATTTCTATAGAGTTTAATGTAAATCAGGTCCCCAAATAACCTTACACCTCAAAATCTTACTTTTTATATTATACTAGAGACTTGTCCGTCAAAAATGACCGGGCAGCGAAATTGTAAGGCAGGTAATGCTGTTTGCCACAGACAGTAATTTATTTGGTGGTCTGAGATCCTTCGGCGCTCATTGCGAGCCTCTTGGTTGTTGTATTTTTTTTTCTGGTAGGCGCTTTTGCTGTTTTTGTTTTGTCGGTGCTGATCTGCTTTTTGCGCTTATTGCAAGGCTTTGTGTGCTATGAGCAGCGTTGGCGCTCATTGTGAGGTGCGCAGTGAAAGGCTTTTGTGTTTATTGCGATATTTTATTTATTTTTTGTTTTTTTTGTGTGTATGTGTTTTTTGTATGCTAATTAAATAATAAATAAATGAGTATACTTTACCTATTTTGAAGTAATATATGCAGGAAGCATTGTGCTGAAGGGCTGACAATCCATTTTGATGTTCCTGCTGCATACAATGTAGGTTTGCAGTGTTGTGGAGCTGAGGTGTAAGTGTCAGTAATGTGCGCAGTGTGTAGTGTAAATAGGCTGCGTGCGCGAGGGGAAGCCGTTAGTGTAGCTGTGTACTTCCGCATTGTATAAGTTAGCAAAATGGCGGTGAATGTGTGTGTGTGCGCGGCTGTGTATGATGTAGCGTCCTTGCTAATGGTGTATGTTGTACCTCGTACGGCTTTTTTGAAAATCCGTATGTGCTTGGCGGTGTTTTGCGTGTTTAGGGTCCTGTAGCCTCGTTTTCCTTTTTTTTTGGCGGCCATTTTTTCTCTCGATTAGGGGATTTTTGGGTGTCTAAACTCCAAAATTTGTGCTTAAATTGAGGTGCAATTCACTTTCCGAGGTCCTGGGTGCCCCCCCCTCGCTGTGGGTAAGCTTTATATGTATTTTTTGTGTGTATTTATTGTGTTTAATGTTTTCAGGTGCCCGCAGTTTGGGCGTTAAGGTTGTATTTTTGCGAGCTCGTAATGTTTTTTTTTCTAAGTCCTGCATCTCGTATTTTTTTATGCTAAGTCCGTAAATTTTCCATTCTAAGACCCGCTGTTCGTATTTTTTTGTGTAAGTCCGTATA
>CM050170.1:197886445-197936445 GCA_027410445.1 Discoglossus pictus
ATAGAGGGCACCATGATGTATATGTAGTGGACACAATGATGTATAGGTAAATGGCACCATGATGCATATATAGAGGGCACCATGATGTATATGTAGAGGGCACCATGATGTATAGGTAAAGGGCACCATGATGAATATATAGAGGGCACCATGATGTATATGTAGAGGGCACCGTGATGTATAGGTAATGGGCACCATGATGTATATGTAGAGGGCACCGTGATGTATAGGTAATGGGCACCATGATGCATATATAGAGGGCACAATGATGCATATGTAGAGGGCACCATGATGCATATGTAGAGGGCACCATGATGCATATATAGAGGGCACCACGATGTATATGTAGAGGGAACCATGATGTATATATAGAGGGCACCATGATGTATATGTAGAGGGCACCATGATGTATATGTAGAGGGCTCCATGATGTATAGGTAAAGGGCACCATGATGCATATATAGAGGGCACCATGATGTATATGTAGAGGGCACCATGATGTATAGATAAAGGGCACCATGATGTATATGTAGAGGGCACCATGGTGTATAGATAAAGGGCACCATGATATATATGTAGAGGGTACCATGATGCATATGTAGAGGACACCATGATGTATATGTAGAGGGCACCATGATGTATATGTAGAGGGCACCATGATGTATAGGTAAAGGGCACCAAGATGCATATATAGAGGGCACCATGATGCATATAAAGAGGACACCATGAGGCATATATAGAGGGCACCATGATGTACTGTATATGTAGAGGGCACCATGATGTATATATAGAGGGCACCATTTATTTATATGTAGAGGGCACCATGGTGCCTTCTACATGTACATCATGGTGTCCTCTACATATACACCATGGTGCCCTATATATGCATCATGGTGCCATCTATATATACATCATGGTGCCATCTATATATGCATCATGGTGCCCTCTACATATACATCATGGTGCCCTCTACATATACATCATGGTGCCATCTATATATGCATCATGGTGCCCTCTACATATACATCATGGTGCCCTCTATATATGCATCATGGTGCCATTTACCTATACATCATGGTGCCCTCTACATATACATCATGGTGCCATCTATATATGCATCATGGTGGTCTTTACCTATAAATCATGCTGTCCTCTACATATACATCATGGTGCCCTCTAAATATACATCATGGTGCCCTTTACCTATACATCATGGTGTCCTCTACATATACATCATGGTGTCCTCTACATATACATCATGGTGCCCTCTATATATACATCATGGTGCCCTCTATATATGCATCATGGTGGTCTTTACCTATAAATCATGGTGCCCTCTACATATACATCATGGTGCCCTCTATATATACATCATGGTGCACTTTACCTATACATCATGGTGTCCTCTACATATACATCATGTTGCCATCTATATATACATCATGGTGCCCTCTATATATGCATCATGGTGCCCTTTACCTATAAATCATGGTGCCCTCTACATATACATCATGGTGCCATCTATATATACATCATGGTGCCCTCTATATATGCATCATGGTGCCCTTTACCTATAAATCATGGTGCCCTCTACATATACATCATGGTGCCATCTATATATACATCATGGTGTCCTTTACATATACATCATGGTGTCCTCTACATATACATCATGGTGCCATTTATATATACATCATGGTGCCCTTTACCTATAAATCATGGTGCCCTCTACATATACATCATGGTGCCATCTATATATACATCATGGTGCCCTTTACATATACATCATGGTGTCCTCTACATATACATCATGGTGCCATCTATATATACATCATGGTGCCCTTTACATATACATCATGGTGTCCTCTACATATACATCATGGTGCACTTCACCTATAAATCATTGTTACATACATACAGCCTTATTAAATTGCGATTCGGTAAATTTAAAAGGGCTCTATTTAAGCACCCAGCATATTATTTTTACAGAAGTTTTTAGTTAGTGATCTTCTATCCAAAAGCAAGGTCTTCACTAACTAAAAACTTCTGTAAATAAAATATGCTCTGTGCTTATATAGAGCCCTTTTAAATTCACAGAATCACAATTTCATAAGGCTGATAGTATGTAACCATGATTTATAGGTAAAGTGCACAATGATGCATATATAGAGGGCACCATGATGCATATATAGAGGACACCATGATGCATTTTTAGAGGGCACCATGATGTATATGTAGAGGGCACCATGATGTATATGTAGAGGGCACCATGATGTATATATAGAGGACACCATGATGTATATGTAGAGAGCACCATGATGTATATGTAGAAGGCAACGTGATGTATAGGTAAAGGGCACCATTTGGCCAATTGAATAGGGCTCTATATAAGCACAGAGCATATTTATTTTTACAGAAGTTTTTAGTTGGTGAAGACCTCGCTTTTGGAGAAGATCAGTAACTAAAAACTTCTGTAAAAACATATGCTCTGTGCTTATATAGAGCCCTATTCAATTGTCCGAATCAAAGTTTAATAAGGCTGTATATATGCACATTTACTATTTTGCTGCCTTATTAATTTGAGTCCTAATTATTTAATGTATTGTTGATTTATAATACTGAATACTGCATCTGATATTATGATATTTGATGGGGCGGTGTTCACTATTTTGGTATTATTTTAATTGTTCGTATTTTATATTTTATTTTAAATTTGTGTAATAAAAGTTATATTTTAGGTGTTGGTCTCTCTAGAGATTTATTCGCCCAGTGGGAGATATTCTTGGTGGCAATATGGGGGTCTTTTTACCTCTCTTTAAGTAATTTTTTAGTCATTGCAGATAAATATCATCAAGTCATGGGTGTAGGAACTGGGGGGGGGGGGGGGGGGGGGGGGGCAAATCCCAGATTTTTCTATGTTTGTATGTATGTATGTATGTATATATATATATAAGCTATTATACGGCCTGTGTATAGAATGAGCTCTGTCCCCCCCAGCATTATTCTGGCTCCTACACCCCTACATCAAGTGCCCTAAAGGTCACAAACCGACTGCACCACATCCTCTGTGTATAATATGTTACCAGTTGTATCTTGTCGGATTCCCCAGAATCTACATGTAAGGTCACCACAAGGAGCTCTGGTGACCAACAGGTCAAAGGTCATCCTACGGGTGACACCTACAGCACAGAAAGACACACAAACAATGTCATACAATGACACACAATGACACACAAATAATTATATACTAATAATACCATACACGACACACAAATAATTACACAAAAGTCATTACACATACAATGAAAATCTAAGTTCTCCAGATTTACTAACGCAGATCTTCCTTTTAACTACCCGCAATGCTAAAATTCAGTATTGTTTGGATCAACCCTGTGACAGCAGTATATTATATATTTAAATAAGATTATATTTCCAAAATTCAGCCATTAATATACAGTGCCATGCAAAAGTATTCACCCCCTTGGCATTTTCGTGTTTTGTTGCCTCACAACCTGGAAGTAACACGGATTGTTTGAGGATTTGCATCATTTAATGTACAGAACATGCCACAACTTTGAAGATGTTTTTTTTATTTATTTTTATTGTGAAGCAAACAACAAATAGGACAAAATAACAGAAAAAATCACTGTGCATAACTATTCACCCCCCTGAAGGCAATACTTTGTAGAGCCACCTTTTGCGGCAATCACAGCTCCAAGTCGCTTTGGATAAGTCTCTATGAGCTCGCCACATCTTACCACTGGGATTTTTGCCCATTCCTCCTTGCAAAACTGCTCCAGCTCCTTCAAGTTGGATGGTTTGTGCTTGTGAGCAGCAATCTTTAATCTGACCACAGATTTTCTATTGGATTGAGGTCCCAGCTGTGACTCGGCCATTCCAACACATTTACATGTTTCCCCTTAAACCCCCCAAGTGTTGCTTTAGCCGTGTGTTTGGGGTCATTGTCCTGCTGAAAGGTGAACCTCCGTCCTAGCCTCAAATCACGCACAGAGTGGTACAGGTTTTGCTCAAGAATATCCCTGTATTTAGCACCATCCATCTTTCCCTCAACTCTGACCAGTTTCCCAGTCCCCATCCCCACAGCATGATGATGCCACCACCATGTGTCACTGTGGGGATGGTGCTCTTTGGGTGATGTGATGTGTTGGGTTTGCGCCAGACATAGCGTTTTCTTTAATGGCCGAAAAGTTCAATTTTAGTCTCATCAGACCAGAGCACCTTCCTCCATACATTTAGGAGTCTCCCACATGCCTTTTCACAAACTCAAAACGTGCCATTTTGTTTTTTTCCAGGACCCCCCATTCACCCCCCTACCAGCCCTCAGTTCCCACGGCTGATTTGGATCTGGGAGATTTGTTGGGATCTGTTGGGTCATTAGGCTGTGCTTGGTAATAGGTCCCATTAGAGCAATTTGTTGATCCCCTGGGGCTGACTTTACATTAAGAAGGTAATTAGCAAATTTGTAGCACATTTGGAAACCCATCATTAGTGGCTGATATGGCTGAGAGGTGTGGGGTCCGGGACTCATATAGTGAGTGAGGTGTGGGGTCTGGGACAGTCAGTAATATGTACTACAGACCACCTGAGAGGTGTGGGGTCCAGGTCTCACTATGGTCAGTGAGGTGTGGGGTCCAGGTCTCACTATGGTCAATGAGGTGTGGGGTCCAGGTCTCACTATGGTCAATGAGGTGTGGGGTCCAGGTCTCACTATGGTCAGTGAGGTGTGGGGTCGTCCAGGTCTGACTATGGTCAGTGAGGTGTGGGGTCCAGGTCTCACTATTGTCAGTGAGATGTGGGGTCCAGGTCTCACTATGGTCAGTGAGGTGTGGGGTCTAGGTCTCACTATGGTCAGTGAGGTGTGGGGTCTAGGTCTCACTATGGTCAGTGAGATGTGGGGTCCAGGTCTCACTGTGGTCAGTGAGGTGTGGGGTCATCCAGGTCTCACTATGGTCAGTGAGGTGTGGGGTCCAGGTCTCACTATGGTCAGTGAGGTGTGGGGTCATCCAGGTCTCACTATGGTCAGTGAGGTGTGGGGTCCAGGTCTCACTATGGTCAGTGAGGTGTGGGGTCAGGTCTCACTATGGTCAGTGAGGTGTCAGGTCATCCAGGTCTCACTATGGTCAGTGAGGTGTGGGGTCCAGGTCTCACTATGGTCAGTGAGGTGTGGGGTCGTCCAGGTCTCACTATGGTCAGTGAGATGTGGGGTGCAGGTCTCACTATGGTCAGTGAGGTGTGGGGTCATCCAGGTCTGACTATGGTCAGTGAGGTATGGGGTCATCCAGGTCTCACTATGGTCAGTGAGGTATGGGGTCATCCAGTTCTCACTATGGTCAGTGAGGTGTGGGGTCGTCCAGGTCTCACTATGGTCAGTGAGGTGTGGGGTCATCCAAGTCTCACTATGGTCAGTGAGGTGTGGGGTCATCCAGGTCTCACTATGGTCAGTGAGGTGTGGGGTGGTCCAGGTCTCACTATGGTCAGTGAGGTGTGGGGTGGTCCAGGTCTTACTATGGTCAGTGAGGTGTGGGGTCCAGGTCTCACTATTGTCAGTGAGATGTGTGGTGGTCCAGGTCTCAGTATGGTCAGTGAGGTGTGGGGTCATCCAGTTCTCACTATGGTCAGTGAGGTGTGGGGTCGTCCAGGTCTCAGTATGGTCAGTGAGGTGTGGGGTCGTCCAGGTCTCAGTATGGTCAGTGAGGTGTGGGGTGGTCCAGGTCTCACTATGGTCAGTGAGGTGTGGGGTCGTCCAGGTCTCACTATGGTCAGTGAGGTGTGGGGTGGTCCAGGTCTCACTATGGTCAGTGAGGTGTGGGGTGGTCCAGGTCTCACTATGGTCAGTGAGGTGTGGGGTCGTCCAGGTCTCACTATGGTCAGTGAGGTGTGGGGTGGTCCAGGTCTCACTATTGTCAGTGAGGTGTGGGGTCGTCCAGGTCTCACTATGGTCAGTGAGGTGTGGGGTCGTCCAGGTCTCAGTATGGTCAGTGAGGTGTGGGGTGGTCCAGGTCTCACTATGGTCAGTGAGGTGTGGGGTCCGGGACAGTCAGTAATATGTGTATGGCCCAGTCTGATATAAATGCAGGAAACTGCAGCCCCACATCCTCAATATGAAGAACTAGACTTGGAAATGGGCAAAATGATTTTAGACGTTTAAAAAAATAAATACAGCCTTTAATTTGTTTTCTATTAAATGTAATTATGAGCAGCATCGTCTTCCTCCATCATCTTATTTTAAGACTTCGCTCTACCTGGGAACTCTTCTTGTTTGTGAGAGACTTGGACACAAAGATCTGACAACACACCGAATGTCTGCACTTTATGACTTTGCTTATCAGCCCTTCACGCACTAAGGAGCCTGAGGATAACAATTAAACCCCCGTCTGTGTTTGATTTTCTGAAGAGCTACATTTATTAATTTGTAAAATGTTTTTTGGAAAGTTAAAAAAGAAAATTATTTAAGTATGTGCATACTGTACTATTATTATTTATTGTTTCCATTGGATGTCTGAGCTGCTTTGTATCCCAGAAATAGACCTGTCAGGGGTGGAGGTGTCAGGGCCGGGTCTCCTTGTGGTCACTAGATGTACCCATGTTACTCACCTTATGGTGGAGGGACGGAGGGGTCAGTGTGCGTCCAGTCCCAGATCTGCTGTTGGGAACCAGCCCTGAGCACCCTGTCCTCTGTGTATTGTGTGGGTGTCATCATTACCTGGTCACTGTACCCACTACTGGTGACCTAGAGGTGTGCTTGGTGCCCCCTGCACCCTGTGCCATGCACCCTGTCCTCTGTGTATTGTGTGGGTGTCATCATTACCTGGGCACTGTACCCACTACTTGTGCCCTAGAGCCCTGCACCCTGTGCCATGCACCCTGTGCTCTGTGTATTGTGTGGGTGTCATCATTACCTGGTCACTGTACCCACTACTGGTGACCTAGAGGTGTGCTTGGTGCCCCCTGCACCCTGTGCCATGCACCCTGTCCTCTGTGTATTGTGTGGGTGTCATCATTACCTGGGCACTGTACCCACTACTTGTGCCCTAGAGCCCTGCACCCTGTGCCATGCACCCTGTCCTCTGTGTATTGTGTGGGTGTCATCATTACCTGGGCGCTGTACCCACTACTGGTGCCCTA
This sequence comes from Discoglossus pictus, assembly GCA_027410445.1. NCBI lineage: Eukaryota > Metazoa > Chordata > Amphibia > Anura > Alytidae > Discoglossus > Discoglossus pictus. The sequence continues at coordinate 197,893,592 of CM050170.1, forward strand.
GAGGTGTGCTTGGTGCCCCCTGCATCCTGCGTCCTGCACCCTGTCCTCTGTGTATTGTGTGGGTGTCATCATTACCTGGGCACTGTACCCACTACTGGTGCCCTAGAGCCCTGCACTCTGTGCCATTCACACTGTGCTCTGTGTATTGTGTGGGTGTCATCATTACCTGGGTGCTGTACCCACTACTGGTGACCTAGATGTGTGCTCGGTGCCCCCTGCATCCTGTGCTCTGTTCATTGTGTGGGTGTCATCATTACCTGGGCGCTGTACCCACTACTGGTGACCTAGAGGTGTGCTCGGTGCCCCCTGCATCCTGTGTATTGTGTGGGTGTCATCATTACCTGGGCGCTGTACCCACTACTAGTGCCCTAGAGGTGTGCTCTGTGTCCCCTGCTCCCTGTGCCATGCACCCTGTGCTCTGTGTATTGTGTGGGTGTCATCATTACCTGGGTGCTGTACCCACTACTGGTGACCTAGAGGTGTGCTTGGTGCCCCCTGCATCCTGTGCCATGCACCCTGTGCTCTGTGTATTGTGTGGGTGTCATCATTACCTGGGCGCTGTACCCACTACTGGGGACCTAGAGTTGTGCTCGGTGCCCCCTGCATCCTGCACCCTGTCCTCTGTGTATTGTGTGGGTGTCATCATTACCTGGGCACTGTACCCACTACTGGTGCCCTAGAGCCCTGCACCCTGTGCTCTGTGTATTGTGTGGGTGTCATCATTACCTGGGCGCTGTACCCACTACTGGGGACCTAGAGTTGTGCTCGGTGCCCCCTGCATCCTGCACCCTGTCCTCTGTGTATTGTGTGGGTGTCATCATTACCTGGGCACTGTACCCAGTACTGGGGACCTAGAGATGTGATCGGTGCCCCCTGCATCCTGAGCCATGCACCCTGTCCTCTGTGTATTGTGTGGGTGTCATCATTACCCGGGGACTGTACCCACTACTGGTGCCCTAGAGCCATGCACCCTGTGCCCTGCACCCTGTGCCATGCACCCTGTGCTCTGTGTATTGTGTGGGTGTCATAATTACCTGGAGACTGTACCCACTACTGGAGAGCTAGAGGTGTGTTCAGTGCCCCCATGCACCCTGTGCCATGCACCCTGTCCTCTGTGTATTGTGTGGGTGTCATCATTACCTGGGCACTGTACCCAGTACTGGTGACCTAGAGATGTGATCGGTGCCCCCTGCACCCTGTGCCATGCACCCTGTCCTCTGTGTATTGTCTGGGTGTCATCATTAGCTGGTGACTGTACCCACTACTGGTGCCCTAAAGGTGTGCTCGGTGCCCCCTGCTCCCTGTGTCCTGCACCCTGTCCTCTGTGTATTGTGTGGGTGTCATCATTACCTGGGCACTGTACCCATTACTGGTGCCCTAGAGCCCTGCACTCTGTTCCATTCACCCTGTCCTCTGTGTATTGTGTGGGTGTCATCATTACCTGGGTGCTGTACCCACTACTGGTGACCTAGAGGTGTGCTTGGTGCCCCCTGCATCCTGTGCCATGCACCCTGTGCTCTGTGTATTGTGTGGGTGTCATCATTACCTGGGGACTGTACCCACTACTGGTGACCTAGAGGTGTGCTTGGTGCCCCCTGCATCCTGTGCCATGCACCCTGTGCTCTGTGTATTGTGTGGGTGTCATCATTACCTGAGGACTGTACCCACTACTGGTGACCTAGAGGTGTGCTTGGTGCCCCCTGCATCCTGTGCCATGCACCCTGTCCTCTGTGTATTGTGTGGGTGTCATCATTACCTGGGCACAGTACCCACTACTGGTGCCCTAGATCCCTGCACCCTGCGCCATGCACCCTGTCCTCTGTGTATTGTGTGGGTGTCATCATTACCTGGGCACTGTACCCACTACTTGTGCCCTAGAGCCCTGCACCCTGTGCCATGCACCCTGTGCTCTGTGTATTGTGTGGGTGTCATCATTACCTGGGCACTGTACCCAGTACTGGTGACCTAGAGGTGTGTTCAGTGCCCCCTGCAGCATGTGCCATGTACCCTGTCCTCTGTGTATTGTGTGGGTGTCATCATTAGCTGGGGACTGTACCCACTACTGGTGCCCTAAAGGTGTGCTCGGTGCCCCCTACTCCCTGTGCCATGCACCCTGTCCTCTGTGTATTGTGTTGGTGTCATCATTACCTGGGCGCTGTACCCACTACTGGTGCCCTAGAGGTGTGCTTGGTGCCCCCTGCATCCTGTGTCCTGCACCCTGTCCTCTGTGTATTGTGTGGGTGTCATCATTACCTGGGTGCTGTACCCACTACTGGTGACCTAGATGTGTGCTCGGTGCCCCCTGCATCCTGTGCTTTGTTCATTGTGTGGGTGTCATCATTACCTGGGCGCTGTACCCACTACTGGTGACCTAGAGGTGTGCTCGGTGCCCCCTGCATCCTGTGCTCTGTGTATTGTGTGGGTGTCATCATTACCTGGGCGCTGTACCCACTACTAGTGCCCTAGAGGTGTGCTCTGTGTCCCCTGCTCCCTGTGCCATGCACCCTGTGCTCTGTGTATTGTGTGGGTGTCATCATTACCTGGGCAGTGTACCCACTACTGGTGCCCTAGAGGTGTGCTCTGTGTTCTCTGCATCCTGTGTCTTGCACCCTGTCCTCTGTGTATTGTGTGGGTGTCATCATTACCTGGGCACTGTACCAACTACTGGTGCCCTAGAGCCCTGCACTCTGTGCCATTCACACTGTGCTCTGTGTATTGTGTGGGTGTCATCATTACCTGGGTGCTGTACCCACTACTGGTGACCTAGAGGTGTGCTCTGTGCTCCCTGCATCCTGTCCTCTGTGTATTGTGTGGGTGTCATCATTACCTGGGCACAGTACCCACTACTGGTGCCCTAGAGCCCTGCACCCTGTGCTCTGTGTATTGTGTGGGTGTCATCATTACCTGGGCGCTGTACCCACTACTTGGGACCTAGAGTTGTGCTCGGTGCCCCCTGCATCCTGCACCCTGTCCTCTGTGTATTGTGTGGGTGTCATCATTACCTGGGCACTGTACCCACTACTCGTGCCCTAGAGCCCTGCACCCTGTGCTCTGTGTATTGTGTGGGTGTCATCATTACCTGGGCGCTGTACCCACTACTGGGGACCTAGAGTTGTGCTCGGTGCCCCCTGCATCCTGCACCCTGTCCTCTGTGTATTGTGTGGGTGTCATCATTACCTGGGCACTGTACCCAGTACTGGGGACCTAGAGATGTGATCGGTGCCCCCTGCATCCTGAGCCATGCACCCTGTCCTCTGTGTATTGTGTGGGTGTCATCATTACCCGGGGACTGTACCCACTACTGGTGCCCTAGAGCCATGCACCCTGTGCCCTGCACCCTGTGCCATGCACCCTGTCCTCTGTGTATTGTGTGGGTGTCATAATTACCTGGAGACTGTACCCACTACTGGTGAGCTAGAGGTGTGTTCAGTGCCCCCATGCACCCTGTGCCATGCACCCTGTCCTCTGTGTATTGTGTGGGTGTCATCATTACCTGGGCACTGTACCCAGTACTGGTGACCTAGAGATGTGATCGGTGCCCCCTGCACCCTGTGCCATGCACCCTGTGCTCTGTGTATTGTGTGGGTGTCATAATTACCTGGAGACTGTACCCACTACTGGTGAGCTAGAGGTGTGTTCAGTGCCCCCTGCAGCATGTGCCATGCACCCTGTCCTCTGTGTATTGTGTGGGTGTCATCATTAGCTGGTGACTGTACCCACTACTGGTGCCCTAAAGGTGTGCTCGGTGCCCCCTGCATCCTGTGTCCTGCACCCTGTCCTCTGTGTATTGTGTGGGTGTCATCATTACCTGGGTGCTGTACCCACTACTGGTGACCTAGAGGTGTGCTTGGTGCCCCCTGCATCCTGTGCCATGCACCCTGTGCTCTGTGTATTGTGTGGGTGTCATCATTACCTGGGGACTGTACCCACTACTGGTGACCTAGAGGTGTGCTTGGTGCCCCCTGCATCCTGTGCCATGCACCCTGTGCTCTGTGTATTGTGTGGGTGTCATCATTACCTGAGGACTGTACCCACTACTGGTGACCTAGAGGTGTGCTCAGTGCCCCCTGCAGCATGTGCCATGCACCCTGTCCTCTGTGTATTGTGTGGGTGTCATCATTACCTGGGCACAGTACCCACTACTGGTGCCCTAGATCCCTGCACCCTGCGCCATGCACCCTGTGCTCTGTGTATTGTGTGGGTGTCATCATTACCTGGGCGCTGTACCCACTACTGGTGCCCTAGAGGTGTGCTCGTGCCCCCTGCATCCTGTGCCATGCACCCTGTGCTCTGTGTATTGTGTGGGTGTCATCATTACCTGGGCGCTGTACCCACTACTGGTGCCCTAGAGGTGTGCTCGTGCCCCCTGCATCCTGTGCCATGCACCCTGTCCTCTGTGTATTGTGTGGGTGTCATCATTACCTGGGCACTGTACTCACTACTGGGGACCTAGAGTTGTGCTCGGTGCCCCCGGCATCCTGCACCCTGTCCTCTGTGTATTGTGTGGGTGTCATCATTACCTGGGCACTGTACCCAGTACTGGTGACCTAGAGATGTGATCGGTGCCCCCTGTCCTGTGCCATGCACCCTGTCCTCTGTGTATTGTGTGGGTGTCATCATTACCCGGGGACTGTACCCACTACTGGTGACCTAGAGGTGTGTTCAGTGCCCCCTGCAGCATGTGCCATGCACCCTGTCCTCTGTGTATTGTGTGGGTGTCATCATTAGCTGGGGACTGTACCCACTACAGGTGACCTAGAGGTGTGCTCAGTGCCCCCTGCTCCCTGTGCCATGCACCCTGTCCTCTGTGTATTGTGTGGGTGTCATCATTAGCTGGGGACTGTACCCACTACTGGTGCCCTAAAGGTGTGCTCGGTGCCCCCTGCTCCCTGTGCCATGCACCCTGTGCTCTGTGTATTGTGTGGATGTCATCATTACCTGGGAACTGTACCAACAACTAGTGCCCTAGAGGTGTGCTCTGTGCCCCCTGCTCCCTGTGCCATGCACCCTGTCCTCTGTGTATTGTGTTGGTGTCATCATTACCTGGGCGCTGTACCCACTACTGGTGCCCTAGAGCTGTGCTCGGTGCCCCCTGCATCCTGTGTCCTGCACCCTGTCCTCTGTGTATTGTGTGGGTGTCATCATTACCTTGGCACTTTACCCATTACTGGTGCCCTAGAGCCCTGCACTCTGTGCCATGCACCCTGTGCTCTGTTTATTGTGTGGGTGTCATCATTACCTGGGGACTGTACCCACTACTGGTGCCCTAGAGGTGTGCTTGGTGCCCCCTGCATCCTGTGCCATGCACCCTGTGCTCTGTGCATTGTGTGGGTGTCATCATTACCTGGGCACTGTACCCACTACTGGTGACCTAGAGGTGTGCTCAGTGCCCCCTGCAGCATGTGCCATGCACCCTGTCCTCTGTGTATTGTGTGTTCGTCATCATTACCTGGGGACTGTACCCACTACTGGTGCCCTAGATCCCTGCACCCTGCGCCATGCACCCTGTCCTCTGTGTATTGTGTGTTCGTCATCATTACCTGGGGACTGTACCCACTACTGGTGACCTAGAGGTGTGCTTGGTGCCCCCTGCACCCTTGCCATGCACCCTGTCCTCTGTGTATTGTGTGGGTGTCATCATTACCTGGGCACTGTACCCACTACTGGTGCCCTAGAGCCCTGCACCCTGTGCCATGCACCCTGTGCTCTGTGTATTGTGTGGGTGTCATCATTACCTGGGCGCTGTACCCACTACTGGTGCCCTAGAGGTGTGCTCAGTGCCCCCTGCATCCTGTGTCCTGCACCCTGTCCTCTGTGTATTGCGTGGGTGTCATCATTATCTGGGCACTGTACCCACTACTGGTGACCTAGAGGTGTGGTCAGTGCCCCCTGCTCCCTGTGCCATGCACCCTGTGCTCTGTGTATTGTGTGGGTGTCATCATTACCTGGGCGCTGTACCCACTACTGGTGACCTAGAGGTGTGCTCGGTGCCCCCTGCAGCCTGTGCCATGTGCTATGCACCCTGTGGCCTACCTTCTGTGTCCTTCCCCCTTTGTCCTGTGCCCTGCACCTTGAGCCATGTGCCCTCCACCCTTTTTGGCACATATCCAGATGGGCTCCATTAAAGAGGCAGTGACCCCACCAGTCACAATAAAACTGGGTGCAACTTCCAGAATAAAATATCCTTACAGAGAATCTGGGTAATGTTTGATAGATGCCCAGTGAGTGCCCATTTATACTGGTAATTGTGTAACTGGAATAAAGAAAAAAAAAGGAAAAGTGTTGTAGATATATATTACCTGGAACTAATAGCCCATTGTGGAACTAATAGCCCATGTAACGCATTGCTCCCATGGTGGGTCAGTACCCACCAACTGAAATGTCCATTGTGGGTCAGTACCCACCAGCTGACCTGCCCATTGAGGGCCAGTACCCACTAGCTGACATGCCCATAGCACGTCAGTACCCACCAGCTGACCTGCCCATTGAGGGCCAGTACCCACTAGTTGACAAGCCCATAGTGCATCAGTTCCCATCAGCTGACATGCTCATTGGAGGATAGTTCCCACTAGCTGACATGCCCATAATGCTTCAGTATCCACCAGCTGACATGCCCATTGAGGGTCAGTACCCACCAGCTGACCTACCCATTGAGGGTCAGTTCCCACCAGCAGACATGCCCACTGTGGGTCCGTACCCACCAGCTGACCTGCCCATTAAAGGTCAGTACCCACTAGCTGACATGCCCATAGTGCGTCAGTGACATGACCATAGTGCGTCAGTACCCACCAGCTGACATGCTCATTGTGGGTCAGTACCCATTAGCTGACATGCCCATAAAGCATCAGTGACATACCCATCGTGCGTCAATACCCACCAGCTGACATGCCCATTGAGGGTCACTACTCACTAGCTGACATGCCCATAGTGCATCAGTACCCACCAGCTGACTTGCCCATTGAAGGTCAGTACCCACCAGCTAACATGCCCATTGTGCGTCAGTGACATGCCCATTGTGCATCAGTACCCACCAGCTGACATGCTCATTGTGGGTCAGTACCCACCAGCTGACCTGCCCATTGAGTGTCAGCACCCACCAGCTGACATGCTCATTGTGGGTCAGTACCCACCAGATGACCTGCCCATTGAAGATCAGTACCCACCAGCTGACATGCCCATTGTGCGTCAGTGACATGCCCATTGTGCATCAGTACCCACCAGCTGACATGCTCATTGTGGGTCAGTACCCACCAGCTGACCTGCCCATTGAGGGTCAGTATCCACTAGCTGGCATGCCCATTGAGGGTCAGTACCCACCAGCTGACCTGCCCATTGAAGGTCAGGACCCACCTGCCACCTGCCCATTGAGGGTCAGTACCCACCAGCTGACATGCCCATTGTGCTTCAGTGACATGCCCATAGTGCATCAGTACCCACCAGCTGACCTGCCCATTGAAGGTCACTACCCACTAGCTGACATGCCCACAGTGCATCAGTGACATGCCCATAGTGCATCAGTACCCACCAGCTGACATGCCCATTGTGCGTCAGTGACATGCCCATAGCACATCAGTACCCACTAGTTGACATGCCCATAGCACATCAGTACCCACCAGCTGACCTGCCCATTGAAGGTCAGTACCCACTAGTTGACATGCCCATAGTGCATCAGTTCCCACCAGCTGACCTGCCCATTGAGGATCACTACCCACCAGCTGACATGCCCATTATGTGGCCCAGACGTGGGGGCTCAGTGGGATTATTGATTGTTTACATGTTTGTGTTACTGAGCCCTGTACACAGCCCCTGATTACAAAGTAAGTACTAATAAGTACTAATACTTCACTTATCAGAGCAGGGATCTAATGGGGCTTTAGACTAATCTGCTATTACATGGTGCCTGCAGGGCATGCTGGGTGGGGGCGCCCCCTGCAGGCCACAGTGGTATTTACCGGTGCCACCATATTTACAGTGCAATCTAATCAAGATCTAAAAGTGATCGTTTGCAAAATATAAAAAACTAGAGAACAATTTTGTTTTATTATTATGTATAAATACTATGGAGAGGAAGCGGACAGATTTGTATTTAAACTTCATGCTAAAAACAATTTCATTTTCTTCTATTGAAAAGTACAATCCTTAGTGTCAGTGCGTTCAACTGGGCCGCTGGGAAATCAGCTCAATCAGACAGCTCATACTATAAATAAGGGTGAGGGGGTTTATTTAGTTAAAAAAATAACAGAAGGCAGAAATAGTTGTGGATAATTATTATTGTTTATTTCTTTTACTGTTACTATGTTATCTAATAAAGATCCGAACGCCGCGCCCGGAGGGGCCGGAAATGTCCTGAACTCGGGGGGGGGTTATTTAGTGCAGAGCGATAACAAAAGGGGAGAGGGCGAGCGTTAACCCCTGATGTACCGCGGCACATTGTGCCTTATCCTTATAATACAGTACATGGGATTTACTAGATCTCAGGTATTATTATTATTGCGCAGTAGTGCCCCATGTGACATCATTTTCTCCACCCCTTTACACCCCACAGAGTAGCACATGCGTGTTATATGAGTCATGCATGTGCAGGTTAACAGCTCTTTCCATCAGCGCAATTGCATGTAAAAAATTTGATACTATTCGGGTGTATTTAGATACCGTGCAGGCGCCGTCAAACGCACGATAGTGATTGGCTAAGATGCAATGATTGGCGCAACTTGATTAATGACGTATAACAACAACAAACATACCCTGCGCTGGTCAGATCGCGCAATGATATCTCCTCCCCCTTCTAAAGCTCATAAGCAGAAATACTTCTGCAAGTCCAAATCCCACTTCCTCTCCCTCTCTCTCTTTCTTCTGCTGGCTTCTTGGGACATACCTCCTAACACAGGCCCCTCACCTCCCACTCGCAGATTATACTATCTGACCACTAGGGCCAGATAAGATATTACATACTAGAATCACTTACCAAATTACTTTCTCAGATGCTTTCCTTTTCCTTCTATATGAAAAAACATTCTAACTTTGCATACCTTCCCACCTAATGAAACTTCACTTTCTTCCTGACCCTTGCTATTTCTTAGCTGCCTCTCCCATCCACTTCAGATTGTAAGTAGAGAGTTTTCAATCTTCTAGGATGCTTTGGGAAAAAAAACACTTTCTACAAAGATTCTAAACTCAAAACAGGGCCCTCCATTTTTTGCAGTTTGTTAAAATTTATATTTTTCTTTGTTCTTTTCCCTGTATAGCGCTACAGAATATGTTGACGCGTTACAAATAAAAGTAATAATAAAAGTAATAATAATATATATTGTGTTACAAGATGATGATACAATAATTCATAAAAAACTTGGGAAATTGGTGCATCTGATCTACTTTACAAACAGAAAAGTAAAAAAAAAAAAATACAAAGATTCTCTGAAATAAATAAAAATACCATTAATATAACTACAAATGCATGGAATTACCATAAATCGTCCGTTGGGGAATTCGAAGGAAATGGGCTAAAAGGCGAAGAAAGTCATGAAGATCGTTATATATCCAACTAAGAAAAACGGAGAGAAGTAAGAAATGAACCGAGAGGTTTCTGGAATTTTCATAGGAGAGAATGTGTATAAAATATTGGCTTTTGCTGATGATATAATCTTAACGCGACTAATCCAGAAGTTTCTTTGACCTCACTGTATAAAATGTTAAAATCATGTGGAAAATGTAAAATTATAAAATAGTTACAATTTCTCAAGAAAAGGTTCCCCTATAAATGGGAGTTTAATGAACTAAGGGCCCTTATAAATTCCAAAGTAATTTGCCGCGGTTACAGAGCAATTAAATTAGAAAAGCCCGCAGCTACCTGGCCAAAATCCAAAACCATAAACCATGCACCCGTAAGTAGCATTTCAGGGCATGATCATAATCAAATCCGCAAGCCCGTAACTACCGATGTAGAAACAGCCAATAGTAAATGAAACCGCCATCATGACGTCAGTTAAAGATGCAGTTTAATCGTAAATCAAGTAGTGTTCCGAAGTCCGATATGCGATCAGACTTGTAATCCAGCAATGTGAACATCAATAAAAATGTATGGCCATACTGTTCTAGTCCATGTGGGTAGCCTGATATGTATTAACTCCTTGATTATAACGATTGATTTAACATGAAAATATAAAATATTTATATTTTTCCTTGCCGATTTGTGGGCTTGAGACTGTTGTGCAAGGAATTCTAACGTGTTTCGTCGCTTTCTCCGTTATTTACAGTGCTAGATTGATTTTTTATTTCCATTTACAGTGCTACGAATAGGGGTTTAACCCCCTTGTGAGTCCCATCTGATACCCGTAGGATTTGTGGCTACATTTGCCACTCTGTGGTGTGTAAAGAGGCGGGTTTGAGGACTTGTAGCAATTTAATAGCGACTTGCGGCTGTAAAAGATCATAGGCTGGGTCGGCGGTACGATTTTGGCTTTAGAGCTTTTTGTTTAACAAATAAATGTTCTATATATAAAGAAATATATTTTTAAATAATTCAAAGATGGCGCCATGTTCCAACTAAATTAGGAAAGTTTGATGTTAAAATATCTGACAGATGTTGGATGCCGACTTAGGGCACTCATTTTTATACTTGGTGTGAATGCCCTAAGATTTCCGATTTTTGGGATATGTGTATACAAATTGTCTCAGATATTACTCCAGAAAGGATATTACATCACATTCCCTACGGAAACCAAGATAAGCTCAAGTAAATGTTTAATACCCATACTTTAATGGCCACTAAATCCACAATATGTAGAAATTGGAAATGAAAGCAATTCCCAAAATGATCAGAGTAGAGATGAGGTGAGAAAAGGTCAGGGCTGTTTTTCCACATAGGAAGTAGTGCCTAGTAAATCAAGAGATGGCCTGAGATGCACTTGAGATGTTTAGTAAATTTCCTCCAAGAGCTTTAAATGCATCATAACCTACCTAGCAAAAAGTGTTTGCATGAAAACATGCAAACTGTTTTTGCAATATATTAAAAAATGTGCTGGGGATGATGTAGACACCCCCAGCAACTGTGATTTGCATAAAGGATATCTCATCTTAATGAGATATCCAATATGCAGCACATGCGCATTCTGATTGGCTAAGGGAAAGGAAAGTTTCTGACATCATGTGACTACCCACAGTACACAGGTGCTAACTAAGCATGTCTGCACAATCCCCAGGCCAAAAAGAAACATTGTATAAGTTATGCTAATTATCCCTGGGAATTTCAGGGGCTGTCAACATTGGGAAAAAACTCTTTGCAAAAGCAAGAAATTCAGCAAACTTCAGGCTAACGGTTTAACTGTTTAGTTTGGAATTTTTTCATGCAAAATGTTTTTTTTCAGACACTATAAATTCTCCTCTATCAGATGCATTAATAACCCGGCTCACTGACATATACCTTTAAAGACATTCCCTGGAAAATTCAGGATCAGTCAACATAGAAATGACCACTTGGTGGCGCCCTTTGCAGTGATTTCAATCACAAATCTACAAGAAGATCTGCAGATACAGCCTGGAACTGATATCTTAGATAATCATCACTGATATAAACAAGAATGAACATAGAAAATAATAATAATAAATTAATAAATAAATAAATATTGCTCAGATCCATACGGTGGCAGTTGCCCAGACTGTACCTGAGGTGGCCCCCTGTGTGTGTCTTGCCACTCTGTAACCCTCTGGCTCCCAGTGGATTAAACACAAATCAGATCCAGTGAATCCCAACATCACCCTAAACAAATCTCCCCAAAGAGACTCAGAAACACAACTTAGCGCGGCTGCCATCTTGGGTGAATCTTTTGAAATGTTACCTTATTTAGCCTTATTTTTAAAGTTATTAGGAGCCAGATGTTTGGCCCACTGCATGGTCTGTGCTGTTTTGCTTTGTTACCCCTGATATATGACACAGTCAGGTGGAGGTGTGTGCTACTGCGCCACCTGCTGTAATTACAGTGTAACTACTCCAATAGACCATTAAGGGATGTCTACAAACAAAGGAAGGGTCTTCATCAATATTCATAAAATCCTTAAAGGGCCTTGTCATGGGCCAACAGGAACTATGGTGAGAACTACTCACTTCCTGGCTCATATTAAAGTGTTTTAGAGAGAGAGAGAGATGGATAATCTGAGTATTGTAGTATATGGTGATACCTTTTTATTGGACAGACATTATAGCTGGAGTTTGGAGAGTTGCACGTCTCATCAAGTCATTAGTACTGATTAAGTTTTAATATGAGTATTGGGGTATACAGGGTGAGGATTCTGCATAATAACAACCCCACCTGGTACAGTAGGCCGGCACCATATCTACAGTACTTGGTTGGGTGGATCTGCACACAAGGTCAGGGACAAGAGGTCGCACAGTGTTATCTCTCTCTATGTGACCATAGAGGTCAGTAAATACCACTCGTAATAATGAGAAGGAATGTTTTGGGATCACAAGAAGTGTAGATAATGTGCCAGAAAACCCAGGTCCACGTTAGGTTGGGTTTCTCTAGTGGTAAAGTACGGGATCATCTTCATGTCAAATGCTTTTCTGTCCTGGAAGTTTTTGGAAGGGGGATATCAGGTGTAGTTGGTACCTGAGGTGTCGGATGTACTGGAAGCCCAGATTAGATTGGCTGATGCCATTCAGGATAAAACATGCCCCTCCACATTCCAGAGCCTGGTAGATGAGTTGCTGCAGGGATGTTATCCTTTTGCCCATGCCAACCTCCATGATACTGCCATATTTACAGAGACATGGGCTGCCCATCTGCGGCACCTGGCTACTGTCCTGGACCACTTTAACTGGTCTGGTCTGACTATTAGACCAGACAAGTGCCAGTTTGGGAAGGGAGCAGTACAGTACTTGTGACATTGGGTAGGTAGATCTGTCCTGATCCAGCCAAGATATAATCCATAGTGAAGTTCCCCAACCCCTCAGACCATGTGGCAAATCATGACATAGGTGCAGCAGGCTATTGCTGTAAATGTGTGCCCGATAACAGCTCAGTGGCCAAGTTTCAGACTGATCTCATGAAGAAGAGACAACCTCGACTGATCAAGTGGACCCAGGACTGAGAACAAGTCTTTACCACCCTGACAACTGCTCTCAAGTCCATCCCTTTAAGAGTGCATATGGGTGCCTCTATGTAAAGTACCGGCTATTCTAGGCCAAGTCAATACTCAAGAGGATGCCAGTTGCCTACATCAGATGCAAACTGTTGCCCCAGGAAGGAGTGTCCTGCAGTTTTCTGGGCCTATATGGCCAGGAATTTACCGTGGTCACCGACCACAATCCCTTTTGCTGTCTGAACTAAGGATAATGGCTGCCTACTTTGTTGGAACATGGCCCAACAGACCTACAACTTTTCTGTCAGGTCCCATCAAGGAAGAACTCACCAGAAGACTAAAGGGCTTTCCCACCAGAGGGATCAGTGACCCGACCCCACCTTTCACCATTGTTCAAGGTCTCATCTGATTTGGGCCACTGGAAGGGGGGAGTGATTGTGACTGTGACAAAGGACTTGATACCCTTTAATGTGGTGGCCCCCTCAGTACCTAGCATCCAGCCGGTTCTTCGGATAACCTATTCTCCCCAACAGTCCCTCTTTCTCCACAGCCCAAGGGAACCCGATAGGTCACTCCTCCATAGACCTATGTCCCCACCAGGATCTGGTCCTTTACTCTGGTAATCTTGCCTGGTTCCCCTACACCCTGGGCCTAGACCTCTGGACCCCAGTTCCACTCCTTCCCATTTCTTTGTGCTGCAGCGTGGGCGGGAGGCTTGCCTAAGTGAAGTCTAAATATTGCACAGGATTAAGGTAAGAAGACCGCACTTGTTGGTGCCACCACAACGCCATAGTTGTCCCCAGTGAATGGAAGCACCCTCCTGATTGGCCCAACTGAATACCTGGACAGGGAGCTCTCTACATGATTGGACACTTGGCTTCCCTAGTACTCAATCTCCAGAAGAGCCAGTGTTGACAGGCCTCTGATTGGAGGAGACACACGGAGAGGGAAATTCAAGTTGTGCAGTGTTGACTTTTAGATTAATGTTTGATTTCCCTATTGCTCCCTCTCTATAATATGTCCACCTGATAAAGATTGTTGTTCTGGTTGACAAATATAAGTATGAGAACTGGACCGAGATATCTCAGGGAGCTTCTGTGGGCTAGAAGTCCTCTACTTACAAACCTGTGCTCTGCTGCATGGATACTGAGGATAGACCTACCCGTCCAACACAAGGACCTAACTGGTGAGGAGCTCCAGAGTGTGCAGGTTCTGCTGGTCCTGTCCGGTGCAATGAGGTCCAGAGACTGGACACGCCGCAAAGAAAGGAGAGAAGCTGACAGGGATAGCAGACTGCCCAGGAGCTGTTGGGAGATTGCTAAAAGACTGCTGGGGGCGCTAGGAGACTGCTGGGGGCTGATGGGAGACTGCTAGGTGACTGCTGGGGCACTAGGAGACTACTAGGAGACAGCTGGGGGTGCTAGGAGACTGCTGGGGGTGCTAGGAGACTGCTAGGAGACTGCTGGGGGTGCTAGGAGACTGCTAGGAGACTGCTGGGGGTGCTAGGAGACTGCTAGGTGACTGCTGGGTGCGCTAGGAGACTCCTGGGGAGCTGTTGGGAGACTGCTAGGTGACTGCTGGGTGCGCTAGGAGACTGCTAGGAGACTGCTGGGGGTGCTAGGAGACTGCTGAGGAGCTGTTGGGAGACTACTAGGTGACTGCTGGGGGCGCTAGGAGACTGCTAGGAGACTGCTGGGGAGCTGTTGGGAGACTGCTAGGTGACTGCTGGGGGCACTAGGAGACTGCTAGGAGACTGCTGGGGCGCTAGGAGACTGCTGAGGAGCTGTTGGGAGACTACTAGGTGACTGCTGGGGGCGCTAGGAGACTGCTAGGAGACTGCTGGGGAGCTGTTGGGAGACTGCTGAGGGACTTCTGTGGTGCTAGGAGACTGCTGGGGAACTGGTGAGGAGCTGTTGGGAGACTGGTAGGTTACTGCTGGGGGCGCTAGGAGACTGCTGGGGAGCTGTTGGGAGACTGCTAGGTGACTTCTGGGGGCGCAAGTTGGGAGACTGCTAGGTGACTTCTGGCTCTCTAGTCCCCTTCTTCTTGAGACTTCAATCTTTCCCAGCAACGGAGTCTTTTCTAGGGAATATTGGATCCCAGGAAAATAAAATCTGTCCCTGCTTCCACTTCTTCCCCGTCTATTTACCAGGAAGTGATATTGCCGTTTGCCATGATCTTCGTCTTTATAACATTGGCACCAGGCCAGCTTTTGCAATCTCTTCTTTTACCCTCATCATTAAGTCCTTTAGTTCCTCCTCACTTTCACGCATCAGAGTAGTATCATCTGCGTATCTGAGGTTGGTGATATTCCTTCCAGCAATATTGATTCCAGCTTTGGAGTCATCCAGTCCAGCCTTACACATGATGTACTTTGTGTATAAGGTGACAATATACAATCTTGTCGCACTCCTTTTACGATATTGAACCATTCTGTTGTCCCATGTTCGGTTCTGACAGTGGCTTCTTGGTCCACATACAGATTCTTTAGGAGGAGGATGAGGTGATCTGGTACTCCCATCTCTTTAAGGACATGCCACATTTTGTTGTGATCCACACAGTCAGAGGCTTTAGAATAGTCTATGAAACAGACCGGATGAGACATTTTCTCTATTCCTTATAAACCAACTAAGAAAGTATTTGATGAACTTTGAAATCTTTGTTTAAGTATCTGTGAAGCTGCCTCATAAGGAAGCACTGAGTACCTGTTGTCCCAACCCCCAGGGACTTACCTAAAGGAGAACTGGCAGAGGGAGGAGGCGGCTGGGAGCTGAGCCTTTCTGTGGGGCACTGGCACAAGAGCTTAAACATCATTTATATATATTAAAGATAGGCTTTTTTTCTTCCAATATACAGACAGTGAATCACCATTTAAAGACTAGCTTGATCCAAAAATACTCAACCAGCATTACATTACATGGGTCTTTGGGGTAGATTCACTAAGATTAGCCTGGGCTGTGGAGGTAGATTCACTAAGATTAGCCTGGGCTGTGGGGGCAGATTTACTAAGATTAGTCTGGGCTGTGGGGGCAGATTTACTAAGATTAGCCTGAGCTGTGGGGGTAGATTGACTAAGATTAGCCTGGGCTGTGGGGGTAGATTCACTAAGAGTAGCCTGGGCTGTGGGGGAAGATTCACTAAGATTAGCCTGGGCTGTGGGGGTAGATTCACTAAGATTTGCCTGGGCTGTGGGGGTAGATTCACTAAGATTAGCCTGGGCTGTGGGGGTCGATTCACTAAGATTAGCCTGGGCTGTGGGGGCAGATTCACTAAGATTAGCCTGGGCTGTGCGGGTAGATTCACTAAGATTAGCCTGGGCTGTGGGGGTCGATTCACTAAGATTAGCCTGGGCTGTGGGGGTCGATTCACTAAGATTAGCCTGGGCTGTGGGGGCAGATTCACTAAGATTAGCCTGGGCTGTGGGGGCAGATTCACTAAGATTAGACTGGGCTGTGGGGGTAGATTCACTAAGATTAGCCTGGGCTGTGGGGGCAGATTCACTAAGATTAGCCTGGGCTGTGGGGGTAGATTCACTAAGATTAGCCTGGGCTGTGGGGGCAGATTCACTAAGATTAGCCTGGGCTGTGGGGGTAGATTCACTAAGCTTAGCAGGGGCCGTGAGGGTAGTTTCACTAAGCTAAGCAGGAGCTATGGGTAGATTCGCTAAGCTTAGCGGGGGCTGTGAGGGTAGATTTACTAAGCCTAGCAGGGGCTGTGAATGGCTTCATTGGCTGCTGTGGAAACTTTCATTATAGGAAACAGACACTGCCAGCCCATGGAGCTGCTCTTGGCCCCGGCAAAGCTTAGTGAATCTGGGGTAATATCTTTGACTCCCTTCAGTTATACTCCAAGATTCCTCCTGACAAACTCTAACAATTCCAGGCTTGCACCACCTGAGTTATGGAGGTCTATGGAGAAATCAGTTACTCCCTCTAGTGGCTGAAGCAGATAACACAGACAAGTAAAAACAATCAGGAAGAGACAACGAAATGTGTAATGAAAGGACATTTAACCCTCGCAACACTCATGTAAGAAAACACTCATAAATGCAAGGCCATTTTTTTACTTCAGTCTCTTTATCTCGTGGATCACATGAGTTTTGTAACAAGTTTTTGTTTAGTTTGTTGGTTTAATTAAAGAGGAAACGGATTTAACCTCAGATATGACCCCTTCATGGCCAAGCTAAGCGAATCTGGCCCAAACTGAGATCAGACTAAATCAGAACCCCCCGAAGATCCTGAGGGGTCCCCTTCATATAAACTGATCTTACTAACTACCCCACAGAGTCCTCAGATGGCCCATGTGGGGGTGGTCTCCACAACAACCTGTCAATCAGATGAGATCAGAGGCACACACATGAATTGCCAAGGGGGGGGGGGGGGGGCACAGAATGTGGGGGTGGGGGGGGGGGGCTGCTGTGCAATGGGGGGGGGGGGCGGGTGCAGGCTGATTGGTAATTAACTTTACAAGCTGTTAAAGGAATATTTAAGTCTCCTTTATTATGAAGCATCTGATAGAGGAGAATTAGTAGTGTATGCATAGATGTATATAGGTTTAAATAGGTGCAAGTGTGTGTATATAGGTCTATATAGGTGTAAGTGTGTGTATATAAGTGTATATATAGGTGTATATTGGTGTAAGTGTGTGTATATAGGTCTATATAGGTGTAAGTGTGCGTATTTAGGTGTAAGCGTGTGTATATAGGTGTATATTGTGTAAATGTGGGTGTATATAAATGTATATATAGGTGTATATAGGAGTAAGTGTATGTATATAGGTCTATATAGGTGTAAGTGTGTGTATATAAGTGTAAATATAGGTGTATATATGTGTAAGTGTGTGTATATAGGTCTATATAGGTGTAAGTGTGTGTATTTAGGTGTAAGTGTGTGTATATAGGTGTAAATATAGGTGTATATATGTGTAAGTGTGTGTATATAGGTCTATATAGGTGTAAGTGTGTGTATTTAGGTGTAAGTGTGTGTATATAGGTGTATATTGGTGTAAGTGTGTGTATATAGGTCTATATAGGTGTAAGCGTGTGTATATAGGTGTATATTGGTGTAAGTATGTGTGAATATAAATGTATATATAGGTGTATATAGGTGTAAGTGTATGTATATAGGTGTAAGTGTGTGTATATAAGTGTAAATATAGGTGTATATAGGTGTAAGTGTGTGTATATAGGTCTATATAGGTGTAAGTGTGTGTATTTAGGTGTAAGTGTGTGTATATAGGTGTATATTGGTGTAAGTGTGTGTTTAAAGGTCTATATAGGTGTAAGTGTGTGTATTTAGGTGTAAGTGTGTGTATATAGGTGTATATCGGTGTAAGTGTGTGAATATAAGTGTATATATAAGTGTAAGTGTGTGTATATATATAGGTGTGTATATAGGTGTAAGCATGTGTATATAGGTCTTTATAGGTGTAAGTGTGTGTATTTAGGTGCAAGTGTGTGTATATAAGTCTATATATGGGTGTATATAAGTGTAAGTGTGTATATATAGGTGTATATAGGTGTAAGTGTGTGTATATAAGTGTATATAAGTGTAAGTGTGTATATATAGGAGTATTTAGGTGTAAGTGTGTATATATAGGTGTATATAAGTGTGTGTATATATAGATCTATATAGGTGTAAGTGTATGTATTTAGGTGTAAGTGTGTATATATAGGTGTATATAGGTGTAAGTGTATGTATTTAGGTGTAAGTGTGTATATATAGATCTATATAGGTGTAAGTGTATGTATTTAGGTGTAAGTGTGTATATATAGGTGTATATAGGTGTAAGTGTATGTATTTAGGTGTAAGTGTGTATATATAGGTGTATAAAGGGTGTAAGTGTAGGTATTAGGTGTAAGTGTGTATATATAGGTGTATATAAGTGTAAGTGTGTATATATAGGTGTATATAGGTGTAAGTGTATGTATTTAGGTGTAAGTGTGTATATATAGGTGTATATAGGTGTAAGTGTATGTATTTAGGTGTAAGTGTGTGTATATAAGTGTATATATCGGTGTATATAAATGTAAGTGTGTAAATATAGGTGTATATAGGTGTAAGTGTGTGTATATAGGTGTATATAGGTGTAAGTGTATGTATTTAGGTGTAAGTGTGTATATATAGGTGCATATAGGTGTAAGTGTATGTATTTAGGTGTAAGTGTGTATATATAGGTGTATATAAGTGTAAGTGTGTATATATAGGTCTATATAGGTGTATGTGTATGTATTTAGGTGTAAGTGTGTATATATAGGTGTATATAAGTGTAAGTGTGTATATATAGGTCTATATAGGTGTATGTGTATGTATTTAGGTGTAAGTGTGTATATATAGGTGTATAAAGGGTGTAAGTGTAGGTATTTAGGTGTAAGTGTGTATATATAGGTGTATATAAGTGTAAGTGTGTATATATAGGTGTATATAGGTGTAAGTGTATGTATTTAGGTGTAAGTGTGTATATATAGGTGTAAGTGTATGTATTTAGGTGTAAGTGTGTGTATATAAGTGTATATATCGGTGTATATAAATGTAAGTGTGTATATATAGGTGTATATAGGTGTAAGTGTGTGTATATAGGTGTATATAGGTGTAAGTGTATGTATTTAGGTGTAAGTGTATGTATTTAGGTGTAAGTGTGTGTATTTAGGTGTAAGTGTATGTATTTAGGTGTAAGTGTGTATATATAGGTGTAAGTGTGTGTATATATAGGTGTATATAGGTGTAATTGTATGTATTTAGGTGTAAGTGTGTATATATAGGTGTATATAGGTGTAAGTGTATGTATTTAGGTGTAAGTGTGTATATATAGGTGTATATAAGTGTAAGTGTGTATATATAGGTCTATATAGGTGTAAGTGTGTGTATTTAGGTATAGGTGTGTATATATAGGTGTAAGTGTGTATATATAGGTGTAAGTATGTGTATATAGGTCTTTATATGTGTAAGTGTATGTATTTAGGTGTAAGTGTGTATATATAGGTGTATATAAGTGTAAGTGTGTATATATAGGTCTATATAGGTGTATGTGTATGTATTTAGGTGTAAGTGTGTATATATAGGTGTATATAAGTGTAAGTGTGTATATATAGGTCTATATAGGTGTAAGTGTGTATATATAGGTGTATATAAGTGTAAGTGTGTATATATAGGTCTATATAGGTGTATGTGTGTGTATTTAGGTGTAAGTGTGTATATATAGGTGTATATAGGTGTAAGTGTATGTATTTAGGTGTGTGTATATATAGGTGTATATAGGTGTAAGTGTATGTATATAGGTGTAAGTGTATGTATATAGGTGTATATAGGTGTAAGTGTATGTATTTAGGTGTAAGTGTATGTATTTAGGTGTAAGTGTGTGTATATATAGGTGTATATAGGTGTAAGTGTATGTATATAGGTGTAAGTGTATGTATTTAGGTGTAAGTGTGTGTATATATAGGTGTATATAGGTGTAAGTGTATGTATATAGGTGTAAGTGTATGTATTTAGGTGTAAGTGTGTGTATATATTTGTATAACAAGGCTATGTTTTCCTTCGTTGTCTTCCTGTGTTCTCCATTTATTGGATTTCACTCACAGCCTTTTGGGGCAGATTCACTAAGCAGTGCAGGGTCTGTGCTTTGCTTCAATGTCTATTTGATATGAGATTTACCATCACAGCCTCTGTGACCTGTCCCTTTATGTTTCTAACCCTCAGGAGAAGACCCCACAGCCCAGAGACCTGGGTATAAAGACATGGAGAGCATCTAGTGGGGGATTCACTAAGCTGCTGTGATGGGCTGCAATGCATTACAAAACCTTCACCATATTCACCAAGCTGGTTGTTATTAGCAGCACCAATCAGGAGCCTCCTCCCCATCACACCTGATACCTTGTATGGGCATGTTACATCACAAGCCCTGATCACCCTCACAGTATTCACTAAAGTCTTCCTGTGGCCTGAAGCTATGACTTATGGGTATTATGGTATGACGTGACTCCAGTAACATTGTAACACTAATAACGTGCGGCTTCTATTAAAATAGGAATCAGGGGCCAAGTGTCAAATATAATATGCTATTGGACACTGTTTTTATTAGGAAATAGAGCAAAGCACAAAGCTGCCCAGTGGGCCATATTTACTAAACATCACATGGACTTTGTTTTGCCCAGATCTAGCTCCTATTTGGTAACATTACCATCACCCAAAGTAACAACCTTGTACACAGCTCACATCATTTCATTTAGGAATAGTAGTAACAAACCACAATGGGGGAGATTCACTAAGCATGGTAGATGCATGTGCCATTGCAGCCCTTCACCTTTTATGTCCCATGGGCTCAGACATAATGATCCCTTGTTTGTATTGTGACAGCACCAGAACATTCTGGGGGATTTATATAAAAAAAGAAAAACATTTATTTCATGTTAAACTTTGCAGCTGGAAATTCAGTTTTTTCAGGGAAGTTCACACATTTTCTATAAAATGTTAGCACTAAATCTCATAAAAATATATTAAAAGTACAAGATTTATTATTGAATACAAATCATTTCTCTTCTATGTTGTGTTTTATGATGAATCTGATTTATTCCCCAAAGCCACCACCAGCCTGTGATCCCCCCCAGCCAGTGCCCCCCAGCCTGTGATCCCCCCAGCCAGTGCCCCCCAGCCTGTAATTCCCCCAGCCTGTGATCCCCCCAGCCAGTACCCCCAGCCTGTGATCCCCCCCCCAGCCAGTGCCCCCCCAGCCTGTGATCCCCCCAGCCAGTGCCCCCCAGCCTGTAATTCCCCCAGCCTGTGATCCCCCCAGCCAGTGATCCCCCCAGCCAGTGCCCCCCAGCCTGTGATCCCCCCAGCCAGTGCCCCCCAGCCAGTGCCCCCCAGCCTGTGATTCCCCACCCAGTCTGTGCCCCCCTACCAGCCTGTTATCCCCCCAGCCTGTGATGCCCTCCAGCCAGTGCCGACCAGCCTGTGATCCCCCACCCAGTCTGTGCCCCCCTACCAGCCTGTTATCCCCCCTGCCTGTGATCCCCCCCAGCCAGTGCCCCCCAGCCTGTGATTCCCCCAGCCTGTGATCCCCCACCCAGTCTGTGCCCCCCTACCAGCCTGTTATCCCCCCTGCCTGTGATTCCCCCCAGCCAGTGCCCCCCAGCCTTTTATCCACCCAGCCTGTGATGCCACCCAGTTTGTGATCCCCACACCGTATGCCCCCATCCTGTTATCCTTCCCAGTCTGCGCCCCCCCCATCCTGTGCCCCCCCCCAGCCTGTCCTCCCACCCAGTCTGCACTCCCCGACAATCCTGTGATCCCTAACATCTTGTGAGCCCCCCACCCTGTGCCCCCCCAGCCTATTACCCCCCCCCCCCCACCCTGTGCTCCCCCAGCCTGTGCTCCCCCACCTGCAGTCCCTCACACAAATATTTTATGACATTTAATCTCTGATATATTTTATTTTCTTCATTCTTGGACAGAAACAACATTTGATTTATTTTATTCCCGCAGTGGAGATAATATCCATCTCATTATTTCTTGTAGATTTTTTTACCAGACATTGTTATCATTTCCGAAAATAAACACAAAACAAATCTCAATATCTACTATAAAATGGGCTGAAATACTTAACACTAAAGGGTCCAAGACATGCAAAGAAATAATCTATATAGTAATCTGTTTAATAATCTTTATAATATTCTTTAGAATAATCTGTATAATAATATTTTTAACAATATTTATAAAAAACTTTATAATGAACTTAATAATAATCTGTATAATATTCTGTATAATAATCTGTATAATAATCTTTAAATAATCTGTATAATATTCTGTATAATAATCTGTATAATAATCTTTAAATAATCTGTATAATAATCTGTATAATAATCTGTATAATAATCTTTAAATAATCTGTATAATAATCTGTATAATAATCTTTAAATAATCTGTATAATAATCTGTATAATAATCTGTATAATAATCTTTAAATAATCTGTATAATAATCTGTATAATAATCTGTATAATAATCTTTAAACTTTTACATTTCTGAAATTATTTTTAGAAAACAAAACAGAAAAATTAACCGGATTTTTTTCAAGCTTCATTATTTTATGGTAAATTTCTTTTTGATGAATAAAACATATTTTCGAGCTGTAATTCCTGTTTCCAATCAGATACATTTGCTTTTATTTTGCGTTGGTTTTGCCGCCCGGGGGTGTCTGATCCCCCAAATTACAGCAAATTAATTGGAATATTCCTCTCCCCATTGTGGAAATGATTGCGCTTCTTGCGCTTCTTGCGCTTCCTGCGTTTCCTGCGCTTCCTGCGCTTCTTGCGTTTCTTGCGCTTCCTGCGTTTCCTGCGCTACCTGCGCTTCTTGCGTTTCTTGCGTTTCTTGCGTTTCTTGCGTTTCTTGCTTTTCCTGCGTTTCCTGCGTTTCCTGCTCTTCTTGCGCTTCTTGCGCTTCATGCTTTTCTTGCGCTTCTTGCGTTTCTTGCGCTTCTTGCGTTTCTTGTGTTTCTTGTGTTTCTTGTGCTTCTTTTGCTTCTTTTGCTTCTTGTGCTTCTTGTGCTTCTTGCGTTTCTTGCGCCTCTTGCGTTTCTTGCGCTTTTTGCGTTTCTTGGGCTTCTTGCGTTTCTTGCGCTTTTTGAGTTTCTTGCGTTTCTTGCGCTTTTTCCGTTTCTTGCGTTTCTTGCGCTTCTTGTACTTCTTTTGCTTCTTGTCCCTAAAATTTCATTTTATTTTTGTTCCTAAACACATGAGATTTTACGGGATTATTTGTGCTGGATGGGATTGTGCGGATTATTACATGTAATGTAATGTGTTTAATTGTTTTAATTGTTTAATATACATGTTTTATACCATTTTATTCAAGTCATAATGGGTTAAAAAATACATATTTTGGGCAATTTCCACGTTTCCATGTGCACGCAGCCTGCGAGCTCGACAGTTTATGGGAGTAAAATAAATGTCTCCAAACAGCAGAAAAAGCTCTGACCTGTGATGTACAATGGATATAAAAAGTCTACACACCCCTGTTAAAATGTCAGGTTTCTGTGCTGTAAAAAAATTAGACAAAGATAAATAATTTCAGAACTTTTTCCACCTTTAATGTGACCTATAAACTGTACAACTCAATTGAAAAACAAACTGAAATCTTTTAGGTAGAGAAAAGAAAAAATAAAAAAATAAAATAATATGGTTGCATAAGTCTGCACACCCTTAAACTAATACTTTATTGAAGCCCCTTGTGATTTTATTACAGCGCTCAGTCTTTTTGGGTATGAGTCTATCAGCATGGCACATTTTGACTTGGCAAGATTTGCCCACTCTTCTTTGCTCTGTCAGATTGGGGGGGCATCTCCTGGGCACAGCCCTCTTCAGATCACCCCACAGATTTTCAATTGGATTCAGGTCTGGGCTCTGCCTGGGCCATTCCAAAACTTTAATCTTCTTCTGGTGAAGCCATTCCTTTGTTGATTTGGATGTATGCTTTGGGTCGTTGTCATGCTGAAAGATGAAGTTCCTCTTCATGTTCAGCTTTCTAGCAGAAGCCTGAAGGTTTTGTGCCAACATTGACTGGTATTTGGAACTGTTCATAATTCCCTCTATCTTAACTAAGGCCCCAGTTCCAGCCCCAAAGCATGATGCTGCCACCACCATGCGTCACTGGGGGTATGGTGTTCTTTTGGTGATGTGCAGTGTTGTTTTTGCGCCAAACATATCTTTTGGAATTATGGCCAAAAAGTTCACCCTTGGTTTCATCAGACCATAACACCTTTTCCCACATGCTTTTGGGAGACTTCAGATGTGTTTTTGCAAAATGTAGTCTGGCTTGGATGTTTTTCTTCGTAAGGAAAGGCTTTCGTCTTGCCACTCTACCCCATAGCCCAGACATATGAAGAATACGGGAGATTGTTGTCACATGTACCACACAGCCAGTACTTGCCAGATATTCCTGCAGCTCCTTTAATGTTGCTGTAGGCCTCTTGGTAGCCTCCCAGACCAGTTTTCTTCTCATTTTTTCATCAATTTTGGAGGGAGCTCCAGTTCTTGGTAATGTCACTGTTGTGCCATATTTTCTCCACTTGATGATGACTGTCTTCACTGTGTTCCATGGTATATCTAATGCCTTGGAAATTATTTTGTACCCTTCTCCTGACTGATACCTTTTAACAATGAGATCCCTCTGATGCTTTGGAAGCTCTCTGTGGACCATGGCTTTTGCTGTGGGATGCGACTAAGAACATTTCAGGAAAGACAAACTAGAGCAGCTGAACTTTATTTGGGGTTAATCAGAGGCACTTAAAATGATGGCAGGTGTATGCTGACTCCTATTTAACACGATTTGGAATGCGATTGCTTAATTCTGAACACAACTACATCAGAGGGTGTGCAAACTTATGCAACCCCATTATTTTTATTTTCTATTTTTATATATATATATATATATATGTGTGTGTATATGTGTGTCTATGTGGTCAGTGTATATGTGTGTGTGTGGGGTCAGTGTATATGTGTGTGGTCAGTGTAAATGTGTGTGTGTGGTCAGTGTATATGTGTTTGTGTGTGTGGTCAGTGTATATGTGTGTGTGTGTGGTCAGTGTATATGTGTTTGTGTGTGTGGTCAGTGTATATGTGTGTGTGTGGGTGTGTGGTCAGTGTAGATGTGTGTGTGGTCAGTGTATATGTGTGGTCAGTGTATATGTGTTGTCAGTATGTATATATATATATATATATATATATATATATGTATATGTATGTGTGTATATATATATATATATATATTTGTGTATATGTGTGTGTCGTCAGTGTATATGTGTGTGTGTTTATATGTGTGTGTGTGTATGTATATATATATATATATATATATATATATGTATATGTGTGTGTGTGTGGTCAATGTATATGTGTGTATATGTGTGGTCAGTGTATATGTGTGTGTGTGGTCAGTGTATATGTGGCTGTGTGGTCAGTGTATATGTGTGTGGTCAGTGTATGTGTGTGTGGTCAGTGTATATGTGTGTGGTCAGTGTATATATATATATATATATATATATATATATATATGTGTGAGTGTGTGTGTGTGTGGTCAGTGTTTATATATGTGTGTGTGTGTGTGGTCCGTGTATGTGTGTATATGTGTGTGTGTGTATATGTGTGTGTGTGGTCAGTGTATATGTGTGTGTATATGTGTGTGTATGGTCAGTGTATATGTGTGTGTGTGTGGTCAATGTATATGTGTGTATATGTGTGGTCAGTGTATATGTGTGTGTGTGGTCAGTGTATATGTGGCTGTGTGGTCAGTGTATATGTGTGTGGTCAGTGTATGTGTGTGTGGTCAGTGTATATGTGTGTGGTCAGTGTATATATATATATATATATATATATATATATATATATATATATATATATGTGTGTGAGTGTGTGTGTGTGTGGTCAGTGTTTATATATGTGTGTGTGTGTGTGGTCCGTGTATGTGTGTATATGTGTGTGTGTGTATATGTGTGTGTGTGGTCAGTGTATATGTGTGTGTATGGTCAGTGTATATGTGTGTATGTGGTCAGTGTATGTGTGTGTGGGGTCAGTGTATATGTGTCTGGTCAGTGTATATGTGTGTGTGTATATGTGTGTGTGTATATATATGTGTGTGGTCAGTGCAGCTGCTGGACACACAATGTGACACACACAGATTATTGGACTCCTCCTCTTCATGCTTCTTCCCATGTTGTGTTACCTTTATACAACAGATGAGAAGTTTCTGATTTTTAATTCGAATTAGAGGCTGAGACTCGATGTGTAAATCCCGTTATTTGGATGAAAGGGCCCAGCCCCCTGTGAGGGCCCCAGTGCAATCCCTAATGTCCTTACAGTCCGGTGTAGGAGCACAGACCCCTCATTATTATTAGTTTTATGAGCGGATTATTTTAGAAGATTTAGTTATAGTGTAGAAAAAATGTTTACAAAAAATTAGTAAAGTAAACATCTCAGGGGATCATGGGTAATAGTGACGTATCCAGATCGCTTTCATGTGTCTGCTCTGGGGGTTGAAGGGTTAATTGAGCAGGTCTATCAGAATTAGCTCTGGGAATAATTATCTGCAGAGATATTCTAATTAATGTGATTTCTTCAGACCACACAGAAGCCCCCCCCCCCCCCCCCAGCTGTGACTGCCCCCCCCCCCACCTGTGACTGCCCCCCCCCTCAGCTGTGATTGCCCCCCCCCCCAAAGCTGTGATTGCCCCCCCCCCCCCAGCTGCTAAGATAGTGGAAGGTTTATTTTATTTCTTGTTAGTAATATTAGTTTTATTTAATTTTGTCCAACCCACTGACCCCCATAATAATACCCGGGGATTTTTACAGCCGGGGATATTGGGGACTTAACTACAAATACAATAAGAATCATCTGCAAAGAAAAGTAAGAGGGCCCCCCCCCCCCCCTCATTCAGGAATCAAGTAACCCAAAGTCGGGGGTCAGCTTGGTATGTTAACCTGTCACCTGCCGGAGACCTCCGGACAATACAATGACACTTTGTTTCCTTTGTGTTGCTACAAAAGTGTTCACATTGTATCAATAAATCTCAATGGAAGTTTAGTAAAAAGTGTAACTCACACCAAAGATACTCAGTGCAACTATACAATGCAGTGTATACACATAGATACCCCAGTGCAACTATACAATGCAGTGTATACACATAGATACCCAGTACAACTATACAATGCAGTGTATACACATAGATACTCAGTACAACTATACAATGCAGTGCATTCACATAGATACTCAGTACAACTATACAATGCAGTGTATACACATAGATACTCAGTGCAACTATACAATGCAGTGTATACACATAGATACTCAGTACAACTATACAATGCAGTGCATTCACATAGATACCCAGTACAACTATACAATGCAGTGTATGCACATAGATACCCAGTACAACTATACAATGCAGTGTATGCACATAGATACCCAGTGCAACTATACAATGCAGTGTATACACATAGATACTCAGTACAACTATACAATGCAGTGCATTCACATAGATACCCAGTACAACTATACAATGCAGTGCATTCACATAGATACCCAGTACAACTATACAATGCAGTGTATGCACATAGATACCCAGTACAACTATACAATGCAGTGTATGCACATAGATACCCAGTGCAACTATACAATGCAGTGTATACACATAGATACTCAGTGCAACTATACAATGCAGTGCATTCACATAGATACCCAGTACAACTATACAATGCAGTGCATACACATAGATACCCAGTGCAACTATACAATGCAGTGTATATACATAGATACCCAGTGCAACTATACAATGCAGTGTATACACATAGATACTCAGTGCAACTATACAATGCAGTGTATACACATAGATACTCAGTGCAACTATACAATGCAGTGCATACACATAGATACTCAGTGCAACTATACAATGCAGTGTATACACATAGATACTCAGTGCAACTATACAATGCAGTGTATACACATAGATACTCAGTGCAACTACACAATGCAGTGTATACACATAGATACCCAGTGCAACTATACAATGCAGTGTACACATAGATACTCAGTGCAACTATACAATGCAGTGTATACACATAGATACTCAGTACAACTATACAATGCAGTGCATTCACATAGATACCCAGTACAACTATACAATGCAGTGCATTCACATAGATACTCAGTGCAACTATACAATGCAGTGTATACACATAGATACTCAGTACAACTATACAATGCAGTGCATTCACATAGATACCCAGTACAACTATACAATGCAGTGTATGCACATAGATACCCAGTACAACTATACAATGCAGTGTATGCACATAGATACCCAGTGCAACTATACAATGCAGTGTATGCACATAGATACTCAGTACAACTATACAATGCAGTGCATTCACATAGATACCCAGTACAACTATACAATGCAGTGCATTCACATAGATACCCAGTACAACTATACAATGCAGTGTATGCACATAGATACCCAGTACAACTATACAATGCAGTGCATACACATAGATACCCAGTGCAACTATACAATGCAGTGTATATACATAGATACCCAGTGCAACTATACAATGCAGTGTATACACATAGATACTCAGTGCAACTATACAATGCAGTGTATACACATAGATACTCAGTGCAACTATACAATGCAGTGTATACACATAGATACTCAGTGCAACTATACAATGCAGTGTATACACATAGATACTCAGTGCAACTATACAATGCAGTGCATACACATAGATACTCAGTGCAACTATACAATGCAGTGTATACACATAGATACTCAGTGCAACTATACAATGCAGTGTATATACATAGATACCCAGTGCAACTATACAATGCAGTGTATACACATAGATACTCAGTGCAACTATACAATGCAGTGTATACACATAGATACTCAGTGCAACTATACAATGCAGTGCATACACATAGATACTCAGTGCAACTATACAATGCAGTGTATACACATAGATACTCAGTGTAACTATACAATGCAGTGTATACACATAGATACTCAGTGCAACTATACAATGCAGTGTATACACATAGATACCCAGTGCAACTATACAATGCAGTGTACACATAGATACTCAGTGCAACTATACAATGCAGTGTACACATAGATACCCAGTGCAACTATACAATGCAGTGTACACATAGATACCCAGTACAACTATACAATGCAGTGTATACACATAGATACCCAGTGCAACTATACAATGCAGTGTACACATAGATACCCAGTGCAACTATACAATGCAGTGCATACACATAGACACCCAGTGCAACTATACAATGCAGTGCATACACATAGATACTCAGTGCAACTATACAATGCAGTATACACATAGATACCCAGTACAACTATCCAATGCAGTGTATACACATAGATACTCAGTGAACTATACAATGCAGTGTATACACATAGATACTCAGTGCAACTATACAATGCAGTGTATACACATAGATACCCAGTACAACTATACAATGCAGTGCATACACATAGATACCCAGTGCAACTATACAATGCAGTGCATACACATAGATACCCAGTACAACTATACAATGCAGTACATACACATAGATACCCGGTACAACTATACAATGCAGTGTATACACATAGATACCCAGTGCAACTATACAATGCAGTGTATACACATAGATACTCAGTACAACTATACAATGCAGTGTATACACATAGATACCCAGTGCAACTATACAATGCAGTGTATACACATAGATACCCAGTGCAACTATACAATGCAGTGTATACACATAGATACTCAGTGCAACTATACAATGCAGTGTATACACATAGATACCCAGTGCAACTATACAATGCAGTGCATACACATAGATACCCAGTGCAACTATACAATGCAGTGTACACATAGATACTCAGTGCAACTATACAATGCAGTGTACACATAGATACCCAGTGCAACTATACAATGCAGTGTACACATAGATACCCAGTACAACTATACAATGCAGTGTATACACATAGATACCCAGTGCAACTATACAATGCAGTGTACACATAGATACTCAGTGCAACTATACAATGCAGTGTATACACATAGATACCCAGTACAACTATACAATGCAGTGTATACACATAGATACCCAGTACAACTATACAATGCAGTGTATACACATAGATACCCAGTGCAACTATACAATGCAGTGTATACACATAGATACCCAGTGCAACTATACAATGCAGTGTACACATAGATACTCAGTGCAACTATACAATGCAGTGTATACACATAGATACCCAGTACAACTATACAATGCAGTGTATACACATAGATACCCAGTACAACTATACAATGCAGTGTATACACATAGATACCCAGTACAACTATACAATGCAGTGTATACACATAGATACCCGGTACAACTATACAATGCAGTGTATACACATAGATACCCAGTGCAACTATACAATGCAGTGTATACACATAGATACTCAGTACAACTATACAATGCAGTGTATACACATAGATACCCAGTGCAACTATACAATGCAGTGTATACACATAGATACCCAGTGCAACTATACAATGCAGTGTATACACATAGATACTCAGTGCAACTATACAATGCAGTGTATACACATAGATACCCAGTGCAACTATACAATGCAGTGCATACACATAGATACCCAGTGCAACTATACAATGCAGTGTACACATAGATACTCAGTGCAACTATACAATGCAGTGTACACATAGATACCCAGTACAACTATACAATGCAGTGTACACATAGATACCCAGTACAACTATACAATGCAGTGTATACACATAGATACCCAGTGCAACTATACAATGCAGTGTACACATAGATACTCAGTGCAACTATACAATGCAGTGTATACACATAGATACCCAGTACAACTATACAATGCAGTGTATACACATAGATACCCAGTACAACTATACAATGCAGTGTACACATAGATACCCAGTGCAACTATACAATGCAGTGTACACATAGATACCCAGTACAACTATACAATGCAGTGTATACACATAGATACCCAGTGCAACTATACAATGCAGTGTACACATAGATACCCAGTGCAACTATACAATGCAGTGTACACATAGATACTCAGTGCAACTATACAATGCAGTGTATACACATAGATACCCAGTACAACTATACAATGCAGTGTATACACATAGATACCCAGTACAACTATACAATGCAGTGTATACACATAGATACCCAGTACAACTATACAATGCAGTGTATACACATAGATACCCAGTACAACTATACAATGCAGTGTATACACATAGATACCCAGTACAACTATACAATGCAGTGTACACATAGATACTCAGTGCAACTATACAATGCAGTATACACATAGATACTCAGTGCAACTATACAATGCAGTGTACACATAGATACTCAGTGCAACTATACAATGCAGTGTACACATAGATACCCAGTGCAACTATACAATGCAGTGTACACATAGATACCCAGTACAACTATACAATGCAGTGTATACACATAGATACCCAGTGCAACTATACAATGCAGTGTACACATAGATACTCAGTGCAACTATACAATGCAGTGTATACACAAAGATACCCAGTGAAACTATACAATGCAGTGTATACACATAGATACTCAGTGCAACTATACAATGCAGTGTATACACATAGATACTCAGTACAACTATACAATGCAGTGTACACATAGATACCCAGTGCAACTATACAATGCAGTGTATACACATAGATACCCAGTGCAACTATACAATGCAGTGTATACACATAGATACCC
This sequence comes from Discoglossus pictus, assembly GCA_027410445.1. Classification (NCBI taxonomy): domain Eukaryota; kingdom Metazoa; phylum Chordata; class Amphibia; order Anura; family Alytidae; genus Discoglossus; species Discoglossus pictus. The sequence continues at coordinate 197,926,014 of CM050170.1, forward strand.
AGTGCAACTATACAATGCAGTGTATACACATAGATACCCAGTGCAACTATACAATGCAGTGTACACATAGATACTCAGTGCAACTATACAATGCAGTGCATACACATAGATACCCAGTGCAACTATACAATGCAGTGCATACACATAGATACCCAGTACAACTATACAATGCAGTGCATACACATAGATACCCGGTACAACTATACAATGCAGTGTATACACATAGATACCCAGTGCAACTATACAATGCAGTGTATACACATAGATACTCAGTACAACTATACAATGCAGTGTATACACATAGATACCCAGTGCAACTATACAATGCAGTGTATACACATAGATACCCAGTGCAACTATACAATGCAGTGTATACACATAGATACTCAGTGCAACTATACAATGCAGTGTATACACATAGATACCCAGTGCAACTATACAATGCAGTGCATACACATAGATACCCAGTGCAACTATACAATGCAGTGTACACATAGATACTCAGTGCAACTATACAATGCAGTGTACACATAGATACCCAGTGCAACTATACAATGCAGTGTACACATAGATACCCAGTACAACTATACAATGCAGTGTATACACATAGATACCCAGTGCAACTATACAATGCAGTGTACACATAGATACTCAGTGCAACTATACAATGCAGTGTATACACATAGATACCCAGTACAACTATACAATGCAGTGTATACACATAGATACCCAGTACAACTATACAATGCAGTGTATACACATAGATACCCAGTGCAACTATACAATGCAGTGTATACACATAGATACCCAGTGCAACTATACAATGCAGTGTACACATAGATACTCAGTGCAACTATACAATGCAGTGTATACACATAGATACCCAGTACAACTATACAATGCAGTGTATACACATAGATACCCAGTACAACTATACAATGCAGTGTACACATAGATACCCAGTACAACTATACAATGCAGTGTATACACATAGATACCCAGTGCAACTATACAATGCAGTGTATACACATAGATACTCAGTGCAACTATACAATGCAGTGCATACACATAGATACCCAGTGCAACTATACAATGCAGTGCATACACATAGATACCCAGTGCAACTATACAATGCAGTGCATACACATAAATACCCAGTGCAACTATACAATGCAGTGTATACACATAGATACCCAGTGCAACTATACAATGCAGTGTACACATAGATACTCAGTGCAACTATACAATGCAGTGTATACACATAGATACCCAGTACAACTATACAATGCAGTGCATACACATAGATACCCAGTGCAACTATACAATGCAGTGTATACACATAGATACCCAGTGCAACTACACAATGCAGTGTATACACATAGATACTCAGTGCAACTATACAATGCAGTATACACATAGATACTCAGTGCAACTATACGATGCAGTGTATACACCTACAGTGGATATAAAAAGTCTACACACCCCTGTTAAAATGACAGGTTTCTGCGCTGTAAAAACATTAGACAAAGATAAATCATTTCAGAACTTTTTCCACCTTTAATGTGACCTATAAACTGTACAACTCAATTGAAAAACAAACTGAAATATTTTAGGTAGAGGGAAGAAAAAATATAAAAATAAAATAATATGGTTGCATAAGTCTGCACACCCTTAAACTAATACTTTGTTGAAGGCCCTTGTGATTTTATTACAGCACTCAGTCTTTTTTGGTATGAACCTATCAGCATGGCACATTTTGACTTGGCAAGATTTGCCCACTCTTCTTTGCTCTGTCAGATTGGGGGGGCATCTCCTGGGCACAGCCCTCTTCAGATCACCCCACAGATTTTCAATCAGATTCAGGTCTGGGCTCTGGCTGGGCCATTCCAAAACTTTAATCTTCTTCTGGTGAAGCCATTCCTTTGTTGATTTGGATGTATGCTTTGGGTCGTTGTCATGATGAAAGATGAAGTTCCTCTTCATGTTCAGCTTTCTAGCAGAAGCCTGAAGGTTTTGTGCCAATATTGACTGGTATTTGGAACTGTTCATAATTCCCTCTATCTTATCTAAGGCCCCAGTTCCAGCTGAAGATAAACAGCCCCAAAGCAGGATGCTGCCACCACCATGCTTCACTGTGGGTATGGTGTTCTTTTGGTGATGTGCAGTGTGGTTTTTGCTCCAAACATATCTTTTGGAATTATGGCCAAAAAGTTCAACCTTGGTTTCATCAGACCATAACACCTTTTCCCACATGCTTTTGGGAGACTTCAGATGTGTCTTTGCAAAATGTAGCCTGGCTTGGATGTTTTTCTTCGTAAGAAAAGGCTTTCGTCTTGCCACTCTACCCCATAGCCCAGACATATGAAGAATACGGGAGATTGTTGTCACATGTACCACACAGCCAGTACTAATGCCTTGGAAATTCTTTTGTACCCTTCTCCTGACTGATACCTTTTAACAATGAGATCCCTCTGATGCTTTGGAAGCTCTCTGTGGAACATTTCAGGAAAGACCAACTAGAGCAGCTGAACCTTATCTGGGGTTAATCAGAGGCACTTTAAATGATGGCATGTGTTTGCTGACTCCTATTTAACACAATTTGGAGTGTGATTGCTTAATTTTGAACACAGCTACATCCCCAGTTATAAGAGGGTGTGCAGACTTATGCAACCACATTATTTTTATTTTTTATTTTTATTCCCTCTACCTAAAATATTGAGTTGTACAGTTTATAGGTCAGATTTAAGGTGGAAAAAGTTCTGAAATGATTTATCTTTGTCTCATTTGTTTACAGCAAAGAAACCTGACATTTTAACAGGGGTGTGTAGACTTTTGATATCCACTGTAGATATAATGGAGCATCATATTTTTCTGGGGTTAGTTATTACTTCTTATCACAGGTGTAATGATACAGTCACCCCTGACCTCTCAGGGTGACCTTGTTCTGTGACCTTGTTCTGTGACGTCATTGTCCTACAAAACTTTTCCACAGAAACCTAGAAAGATTTATGGAGAAAAATAATGTGAAATAAGAACTAGTCCGGGGTGGAATAATGTATTACCGGGTCTGGGGGTTATGTTGGGGTTTGTGGCTCCATAGAACTGAGACCAGAACTGTTTGGGTCCTATTTTGGGGGGAGGCAGGTGGATGCTGGGAGCCTTTTATGGAGTTCCAAGACCAAACATTGCTTCAGGCAGAAACATCATATGGTACCCCCATCCCTCACGTTCATTTGTAGCTTGTCCTGTGTTATCCACCAATCACAAATGTCCTCCACTCTACAGTATCCCTAAATCTTCAATATTGTGAGGTCAAGCACCTTCTCCCTGTTGTACCTGAGATATCGGCCACAGAGTCCCTGGTCAAGCTTCTCAGTCCTGAAACATGGCTGGGCTATGAATGTTGGGCCATCTTTGGACATGGCTGGGCTATGAATGTTGGGCCATCTTTGGACATGGCTGGGCTATGAATGTTGGGCCATCTTTGGACATGACTGGGCTATGAATGTTGGGCCATCTTTGGGATTCTGGATACCAGCACTTGGGGTCTGGTGAGAAGGTCCTGGGCTGGATGCTTGGTTCTAGGTTCTGAGTGCTGAGATCTGGATTTAGGAGCTGGGTTCTGGGGGCTGGGTGTTGGGATGGTCGTGCCTGAGACTGTAGTAGATGTTATTATATACAGTTACATTATACACAGTTACATTATACACAGTTACATTATATATAGTTACATTATATATAGTTACATTATACAGTTTAATTATATACAGTTAAATTATATATAATTACATTATACATAGTTACATTATACACAGTTACATTACACATAGTTACATTATATACAGTTACATTATATATAGTTACATTATACACAGTTACATTATACATAGTTACATTATATACAGTTACATTATATATAGTTACATTATACACAGTTACATTATACATAGTTACATTATATACAGTTACATTATACATAGTTACATTATACATAGTTACATTATACACAGTTACTTTATACATAGTTACATTATATACAGTTACATTATATATAGTTACATTATACACAGTTACATTATACATAGTTACATTATATACAGTTACATTATATATAGTTACATTATACACAGTTACATTATACATAGTTACATTATATACAGTTACATTATACATAGTTACATTATACATAGTTACATTATACACAGTTACATTATATATAGTTACATTATATACAGTTACATTATATATAGTTACATTATACATAGTTACATTATACACAGTTACATTATATATAGTTACATTATATATAGTTACATTATACATAGTTACATTATACATAGTTACATTATATACAGTTACATTATACATAGTTACATTATACATAGTTACATTATATACAGTTACATTATACATAGTTACATTATACATAGTTACATTATATACAGTTACATTATACATAGTTACATTATACACAGTTACATTATATATAGTTATATTATACACAGTTACATTATATATAGTTACATTATACACAGTTACATTATGACCAGTTATATTATATACAGTGACATTATACATAGTTTTCAGGTGTGCCAGGGTTTGGAGATGGGGGGTATCATACCTGGCAGTGCTAATATAAGAGACACTTCATGTAAATAAGATAAGGTATCAGGATGATTAGTCATTATTAAACTGTCCAGTTCTATGTAATCTCATCAACTCACGAGACTGCGCCCCTTTTTTGGCCTATGGAGGTCATTGGGCCCTGAATTAGTTTATTGTGCTGTTAGTGCCAGGTGTTGTGGGGTAGGTGCCGACAGTTACTTTATTCTTGACAAAATGGTAGCATCTTATTGTCCAATGGGATCTGTACCTCCATGTTTGTTGTTTAGTTTCTTGGGTCTAATTGTTTGAAGTTCTGTTGGCTGGAGCTATATTTTTGTGGAGTTGAGTTTTAAAGAACTAGGTCCTAATATTTATTTGTTAGGAGAGAAGGAGATCAGGGCATTGAGCAATTGGTGCTAGTGATTGGATATTATGAATTAGAGTTGAATCCTTGGAGCTTAGGTGCTGATTGCTGTACACTAGGAATTAGAAGTTGTATGTGGAGTGCTAAGTGTGGTTTGCTGACCAGTGGGAGCTGTAAATCATGATGGCACCTACCCATGGACTGCCTGTGGCTGATTTTGGATGGGTTTCTACTCTGAGTTGGTAAATAATCCTAAATCAGAGATCCCAGTGCTTTGTCCTACCTTGCTGCTGGTCATAGGTGCTTAGATGCTGGACATATGTGCTTAGATGCTGGAAGGGCTGAGATAAAGTGAGAAGGGCTGAGATAAAGTGAGAAGGGCTGAGATAAAGTGAGAAGGGTTGAGATAAAGTGAGGAGAGCTGAGATAAAGTGAGAAGGGCTGAGATAAAGTGAGAAGGGCTGAGATAAAGTGAGAAGGGTTGAGATAATGCGAGAAGAGCTGAGATAAAGTGAGAAGGGCTGAGATAAAGTGAGAAGGGTTGAGATAAAGTGAGAAGGGCTGAGATAAAGTGAGAAGGGCTGAGATAAAGTGAGGAGAGCTGAGATAAAGTGAGAAGGGCTGAGATAAAGTAAGAAGGGCTGAGATAATGTGAGAAGGGCTGAGATAAAGTGAGAAGAGCTGAGATAATATGAGAAGGGCTGAGATAAAGTAAGAAGGGCTGAGATAATGTGAGAAGGGCTGAGATAATGTGAGAAGGAAAAGGGCTGAGATAAAGTGGGAAGGGTTGAGATATGTGAGAAGGAGAAGGGCTGAGATAAAATGAGAAGGGCTGAGATAATATGAGAAGGGCTGAGATAATGTGAGAAGGGCTGAGATAATGTGAGAAGGGCTGAGATAATGTGAGAAGGGCTGAGATAAAGTGAGAAGAGCTGAGATAATATGAGAAGGGCTGAGATAAAGTAAGAAGGGCTGAGATAATGTGAGAAGGGCTGAGATAATGTGAGAAGGGCTGAGATAAAGTGAGAAGGGCTGAGATAATGTGAGAAGGGCTGAGATAAAGTGAGAAGAGCTGAGATAATATGAGAAGGGCTGAGATAATGTGAGAAGGGCTGAGATAAAGTGAGAAGAGCTGAGATAATATGAGAAGGGCTGAGATAAAGTAAGAAGGGCTGAGATAATGTGAGAAGGGCTGAGATAATGTGAGAAGGAAAAGGGCTGAGATAAAGTGGGAAGGGTTGAGATATGTGAGAAGGAGAAGGGCTGAGATAAAATGAGAAGGGCTGAGATAATATGAGAAGGGCTGAGATAATGTGAGAAGGAGAAGGGCTGAGATAAAATGAGAAGGGCTGAGATAATGTGAGAAGGAGAAGGGCTGAGATAAAATGAGAAGGGCTGAGATAATGTGAGAAGGGCTGAGATAATATGAGAAGGGCTGAGATAATGTGAGAAGGAGAAGGGCTGAGATAATATGAGAAGGGCTGAGATAATGTGAGAAGGAGAAGGGCTGAGATAAAATGAGAAGGGCTGAGATAATGTGAGAAGGAGAAGGGCTGAGATAAAATGAGAAGGGCTGAGATAATGTGAGAAGGGCTGAGATAAAGTGAGAAGGGCTGAGATAAAGTGAGAAGGGCTGAGATAAAGTGAGAAGGGCTGAGATAATATGAGAAGGGCTGAGATAATATGAGAAGGGCTGAGATAATGTGAGAAGGAGAAGGGCTGAGATAAAATGAGAAGGGCTGAGATAATATGAGAAGGGCTGAGATAAAGTGAGAAGGGCTGAGATAAAGTGAGAAGGGCTGAGATAAAGTGAGAAGGGCTGAGATAATGTGAGAAGGGCTGAGATAAAGTGAGAAGGGCTGAGATAATATGAGAAGGGCTGAGATAAAGTGAGAAGGGCTGAGATAAAGTGAGAAGGGCTGAGATAATATGAGAAGGGCTGAGATAAAGTAAGAAGTGCTGAGATAATGTGAGAAGGGCTGAGATAATGTGAGAAGGGCTGAGATAATGTGAGAAGGAGAAGGGCTGAGATAAAGTGAGAAGGGTTGAGATATGTGAGAAGGGCTGAGATAAAGTGAGAAGGGCTAAGATAATGTGAGAAGGGCTGAGATAATGTGAGAAGGGCTGAGATAATGTGAGAAGGGCTGAGATAAAGTGAGAAGGGCTGAGATAATGCTAGAAGGGCTGAGATAAAGTGAGAAGGGCTGAGATAAAGTGAGAAGGGCTGAGATAAGGTGAGAAGGGCTGAGATGAGATGAGAAGGGCTGAGATAAAGTGAGAAGGGCTGAGATAAAGTGAGAAGGGCTGAGATAAAGTGAGAAGAGCTGAGATAATATGAGAAGAGCTGAGATAAAGTGAGAAGGGCTGAGATAATGTGAGAAGGGCTGAGATAATGTGAGAAGGGCTGAGATAATGTGAGAAGGGCTGAGATAAAATGAGAAGGGCTGAGATAAAGTGAGAAGGGCTGAGATAAAGTGAGCAGGGCTTAGATAAAGTGAGAAGGGCTGAGAAAATGTGAGAAGGGCTGAGATATGTGAGAAGGACTGAGATAATATGAGAAGGGCTGAGATAATGTGAGAAGGAGAAGGGCTGAGATAAAATGAGAAGGGCTGAGATAATGTGAGAAGGGCTGAGATAAAGTGAGAAGGGCTGAGATAAAGTGAGAAGGGCTGAGATAAAGTGAGAAGGGCTGAGATAATATGAGAAGGGCTGAGATAATATGAGAAGGGCTGAGATAAAGTGAGAAGGGCTGACATATGTGAGAAGGGCTGAGATAAAGTGAGAAGGGCTGAGATAAAGTGAGAAGGGCTGAGATAAAGTGAGAAGGGCTGAGATAATGTGAGAAGGGCTGAGATAAAGTGAGAAGGGCTGAGATAAAGTGAGAAGGGCTGAGATAATATGAGAAGGGCTAAGATAATGTGAGAAGGGCTGAGATAAAGTGAGAAGGGCTGAGATAATATGAGAAGGGCTAAGATAATGTGAGAAGGGCTGAGATAAAGTGAGAAGGGCTGAGATAAAGTGAGAAGGGCTGAGATAATATGAGAAGGGCTAAGATAATGTGAGAAGGGCTGAGATAAAGTGAGAAGGGCTGAGATAAAGTGAGAAGGGCTGAGATAATGTGAGAAGGGCTGAGATAAAGTGAGAAGGGCTGAGATAATATGAGAAGGGCTGAGATAAAGTGAGAAGGGCTGAGATAAAGTGAGAAGGGCTGAGATAATATGAGAAGGGCTGAGATAAAGTCAGAAGTGCTGAGATAATGTGAGAAGGGCTGAGATAATGTGAGAAGGGCTGAGATAATGTGAGAAGGGCTGAGATAAAGTGAGAAGGGTTGAGATATGTGAGAAGGGCTGAGATAAAGTGAGAAGGGCTAAGATAATGTGAGAAGGGCTGAGATAATGTGAGAAGGGCTGAGATAATGTGAGAAGGGCTGAGATAAAGTGAGAAGGGCTGAGATAATGCTAGAAGGGCTGAGATAAAGTGAGAAGGGCTGAGATAAAGTGAGAAGGGCTGAGATAAGGTGAGAAGGGCTGAGATGAGATGAGAAGGGCTGAGATAAAGTGAGAAGGGCTGAGATAAAGTGAGAAGGGCTGAGATAAAGTGAGAAGAGCTGAGATAATATGAGAAGAGCTGAGATAAAGTGAGAAGGGCTGAGATAATGTGAGAAGGGCTGAGATAATGTGAGAAGGGCTGAGATAATGTGAGAAGGGCTGAGATAAAATGAGAAGGGCTGAGATAAAGTGAGAAGGGCTGAGATAAAGTGAGCAGGGCTTAGATAAAGTGAGAAGGGCTGAGAAAATGTGAGAAGGGCTGAGATATGTGAGAAGGGCTGAGATATGTGAGAAGGGCTGAGATAAAGTGAGAAGGGCTGAGATAATGTGAGAAGAGCTGAGATAAAGTGAGAAGGGCTGAGATAATGTGAGAAGGGCTGAGATAAAGTGAGAAGGGCTGAGATAATGTGAGAAGAGCTGAGATAAAGTGAGAAGGGCTGAGATAAAGTGAGAAGAGCTGAGATAAAATGAGAAGGGCTGAGATAAAGTGAGCAGGGCTGAGATAAAGTGAGAAGGGCTGAGATATGTGAGAAGGGCTGAGATATGTGAGAAGGGCTGAGATATGTGAGAAGGGCTGAGATAATGTGAGAAGGGCTAAGATAAAGTGAGAAGGGCTGAGATATGTGAGGACTGCTTCCCCATTGGAAATGATACATAGTAAATCATGAGATGCATTTGAGATGCTTAATAAATTCGTCTATTGAATAATACATGTTTTGGTGATATCCACATAGTCTTCCCAATGTTAGTATTTAAATCACGATAATTATTTCCTTAATTGAGGTGAACAATATAAATATTTTTAAACAGAATATTTTCAGTCTCTCTCTAAAAATAATAATAATAATAATAATAATAATAATAATAATAATAATAATAATAATTGTCAAAACATTAAACAACAAATGCAAGCTGGCTGGAACAATTAAGCTCCCCAATAGATTTATTTAGACAAGTGACCGATTGAGTACTGGTACTGATACTGGTACTGGTACTAATACTGGTACTGATACTGATACTGGGGGAATTTTCTAAGCATCTCAAGTACATTTCACATAATCTCTTGATTTACTACATATATGGGTAATAAAGCAGCCTCCCCTATCTCAGGTGAGAAAATGCTAAATAATCTCCTCACTGCGTGTAATTCTACAGTAACAAATACTAAGTAACAGAGTAATGAGAAAAAACATCCACCTACACAACGTACCCCTTACTAGCCCTGTCATTACCTGCCCATCATGTAGCCCTTACTAGCCCTGCCATGGCCTTCCCATCATATACCCCTTACTAGCCCAATCATGGCCTGCCCTTCATATACCCCTTAGTAGCCCTGCCGTGGCCTGCCAATCATGTAGCCCTTACTAGCCCTGCCATTACATGCCCATCATATACCCCTTACTAGCCCTGTCATTACCTACCCATCATGTAGCCCTTACTAGCCCTGCCATTACCTGCCCATCATATACCCCTTCTAGCCCAATCATGGCCTGCCCTTCATATACCCCTTAGTAGCCCTGCCGTGGCCTGGCAATCATGTAGCCCTTACTAGCCCTGCCATTACCTACCCATCATGTAGCCCTTACTAGCCCTGCCATTACCTGCCCATCATGTAGCCCTTACTAGCCCTGCCATTACCTGCCCATCATGTAGCCCTTACTAGCCCTGCCATTACCTGCCCATCATGTAGCCCTTACTAGCCCTGCCATTGCCTGCCCATCATGTAGCCCTCACTAGCCCTGCCATGGCCTGCCCATCATGTAGCCCTTACTAGCCCAGTCATGGCCTCTGCATTATATACATACATGTGCATCATTAATGAGTGTATTCTGGTGGAAATAACCCCAAATGTCACCTTGACCTGCTCGGTAGCCCTCGCCCTGTGCCCTGAGCCCTCGCCCTGAGGGAATATAAA
>CM050170.1:197941445-197946445 GCA_027410445.1 Discoglossus pictus
CCTCCCCAGACATGTCCTCAGACTCCCACCCACGAGTGGACAAGAACCCCAAGAACACCCTGGTGAAGCCCCCCTACTCATACATTGCCTTGATCACCATGGCCATCCTGCAGAGCCCCAAGAAGAGATTAACCCTTAGTGAGATCTGTGAGTTTATCAGCAATCGCTTCCCTTATTACAGGGAGAAGTTCCCAGCCTGGCAGAACTCCATAAGACACAACCTGTCCCTCAATGACTGCTTCGTGAAGATCCCCAGGGAGCCAGGGAACCCCGGGAAGGGCAACTACTGGACCCTGGACCCCGAGTCTGCAGATATGTTTGATAATGGCAGCTTCTTAAGGAGAAGGAAAAGGTTCAAGAGGCAGCAATCTGCAGACCTCCTGAGGGACCCCAGCAGCTTCATGCCAGCCTTTGGATATGGACCTTATGGCTACAACTATGGGCTGCAGCTTCAGAACTATCACCAGCACCACCCTGGAGCCACCTTCTCCTTCCAGCCAGCCCCCTGCCCTCTCCCCCCTCATGCCTCTGTCTTCTCCAGCCCCACTTTGCCTTCCTTTATTGGGAATGAACTGAGCAGGAAAAGCTTCTACTCCCAGATCAGCCCTTCCTTGCCCATCCTACAGACACTCAAGACAGATGGACAGAGACCTTCCTTCTCTATAGACAATATCATAGGGGGGTCTACCCCCAGCAGCACACCCACCTCACCCTACACAGCCCAGCCTGGGAGCCAGGTCATTGCCATGTTAACCCCTTCCCTGGCTCCTATGCAGAACCATTTAAACTTATCCCATGAGAACCTCCTACAACCTGGACAGAACTTTTCAACTAAAATTACAAATATTAATGGCTGTCATTTTTAAAAAAAAACTAATGTCTCAACCTGTGTATTTAAGGTAGGAATTATAATTTTGTTTTCTTGATTTGGCTTCAAGGACCTAATTTCCCCCCCAAGAGATCTCTATAGAAAGTCTATTTATAAGATGTAAATATATTTGGAGAATGTGAGTGTTATTGTCATTGGGACTATTGTCGGCGGAGTGATACAAACTGTAAGTTGTCACCTCTATTGGGCTCCTATTTAATGCAACTTTCTGTAATGAGCACTGGCACAAACTCAGGATTGTTACCCAAAAGCACGTTAACCCCCTCATTGCTGGAATGCGTCATTTCCCAGCTTCTTATGGTTTTTCTCTTCATGTCTGACCCGGTTTTGTGTATATGTAATTATGTATATAAGGACCAGACCCCCCACCCATTACTGGCTGTGCATCCTTTTAGTGATTTACATTTTATTAATTGGATATGTGAATAATTAGTCTGTGTTATGTGAACACACCAAATCCTACTGGTGAAGAATGAAATAAATGTTTGTGAATTGGAAAAAAAAGTCTATGCATTTTTCTTAAATTCGCAAGAAATTGGTACTTTGATTTAATAGCAATTAGAGGTAAATAATTACACCCGGGTATATTCTGCTGGGTGGGAAAATTGCGAGTTTTAGTTAAAGGTGTATTTTTCCCAGTTATATTCACTGCAATATATATATATTTATACTTATATTTATACTTATATTTATATTAATACTTATATTTATACTTTTACTTATATTTATATTTATACTTATATTTATATTTATACTTATATTTATACTTTTACTTATACTTATATTTATACTTATATTTATATTAATACTTATATTTATACTTTTACTTATATTTATACTTATATTTATATTTATATTTATACTTATATTTATACTTATACTTATACTTATATTTATTTATATTTATATTTATAAAGCTGTAATTATCTACAGTACTAGCCTCAGAGTGTTTGTCTGATCTTGTTAATTATTGTAGAAATGCAGTAAGATATAAATGTAAAAGTGTTTATTTAAATCAAGACACGAGAAAAATAATCCTCTAAGAATATAAGGAATCAGAAATGTTTAGTCACCTATTTCACAGATTTTTCTAAATAAGTTATTAGATGAAAGCGCATGTAACAGGAAAAGTGACAAATTCTAATATATATATATATATATATATATATATATATATATATATATATATATATATACAGTACTAGTGACAGTGACAAATTATACATATATATATATATATATATATACAGTAAAAGTGATAATGACAAATTACATAATATATATATATATATATATATACAGTAAAAGTGATTATGACAAATTATACATATGTATAAATATAGTACTAGTGACAGTGACAAATTATACATATATATATATATATATATATATATATATATATATATATATATATATAGTACTAGTGATAATGACAAATTATACATATATATATATATATATATATACAGTAAAAGTGATAATGACAAATTATATATATATATATATATATATATATATATATATATATATATAGTACTAGTGACATTGACAAATTATACACATATATATATATATATATATATATATATATATATATATATATATTTGACTATTTGTAGGCTTTGAATTACTAAATATATATATATTACGGATATTTAAGATATTTCCATTTGGAAAGCGCCAAATTAAACCTATAGAAATCCTATTTGTATTTTGAGGTATTTTAGTTGTTTTGTTTGTTTTTATCTTATTTCTTTTCGCTGGGTGATTATTTTTGGAGGTTTAGTTTCCAGCTCACACAAAGTCTATCTTAAAGCGACAGTACACATATTCCTTGGCCTGTGTCCCTGGCACATCAGGGCAGTGGGTGATTTGAGTCTCTTTTCCATCTGTGCTAATCCACACAAAGCCCCCAGCTCCCCCAGTGAGGGGTCTCACAGCTCACACACACATTTGCTTCTGAAAGGGGGTCTCTTCTCAGACACTTGGTTGTCCAGATTTCCACAAAGAGCTACAAGACTGGACATTGGCTGAGGCAGATGAGGAGAAGGCTTTTATTTGTCCAAATGAACTGCTTAAAGACCCCCTTATGTGGAGGATTGAGTGCAGAATACTGAATTGTTGTGCAGGGTGGTTTTTATTATCTGAGGGGTCTTTTCTGTAAAAGTGACCCTTTCTGTCCCAAATTGGTTATTCTTGATGTGGCAGATTTGTGTATATTGTGGATCATACAGTAAAACAAGTTGCAAAAATTAGGTTTCAGAGTTTTCGTTTTAACTGGTATTATTATTATTTAACTCAGTGCTTGCTGACAAATATTCGGTATTTATTCCCCTCCAGAGATGGGGTCCTTATTATATGTTCAGTATTTATTTCCCTCCAGAGATTGGGTCCTTATTATATATTCAGTATTTATTTCCCTCCAGAGATTGGGTCCTTATTATATATTCAGTATTTATTCCCCTCCAGAGATTGGGTCCTTATAATATGTTCAGTATTTATTTTCCTCCAGAGATTGGGTCCTTATTTTATATTCAGTATTTATTTCCCTCCAGAGATTGGGTCCTTATTATATATTGATATTTATTTCCCTCCAGAGATTGGGTCATTATTTTATATTCACTGTTTATTCCCCTCCAGAGATTGGGTCCTTATTATATGTTCAGTATTTATTTCCCTGCAGAGATTGGGTCATTATTATATATTAATATTTATTTCCCTCCAGAGATTGGGTCCTTATTATATATTCGGTATTTATTCCCCTCCAGAGATTGGGTCCTTATAATATGTTCAGTATTTATTCCCCCAAGAGATTGGGTCCTTATTATATGTTCAGTATTTATTTCCCTCCAGAGATTGGGTCCTTATTATATATTCAGTATTTATTCCCCTCCAGAGATTGGGTCATTATTATATATTCAGTATTTATTCCCCGCCAGAGATTGGGTCCTTATTATATATTAATATTTATTCCCCTCCAGAGATTGGGTCATTATTATATATTAATATTTATTCCCCTCCAGAGATTGGGTCATTATTATATATTAATATTTATTTCCCTGCAGAGATTGGTTCCTTATTATATATTAATATTTATTTCCCCCACGAGATTGGGTCCTTATTATATATTCAGTATTTATTCCCCTCCAATGATGGGGTCCATATTATATTTTCAGTATTTATTTCCCTGCAGAGTTTGGGTCTTTATTATATATTAATATTTATTCCTCTCCAGAGATTGGGTCCTTATTATATATTCAGTATTTATTCCCCTCCAGAGATTGGGTCCTTATTATATATTAATATTTATTCCCCTCCAGAGATTGGGTCCTTATTATATATTCAGTATTTATTCCCCTCCAGAGATTGGGTCCTTATTATATATTCAGTATTTATTCCCCTCCAGAGATTGGGTCCTTATAATATGTTCAGTATTTATTTCCCTCCAGAGATTGGGTCATTATTATATATTCATATTTGTTTCCCTGCAGAGATTGGGTCCTTATTATATATTAATATTTATTTCCCCCAAGAGATTGGGTCCTTATTATATATTCAGTATTTATTTCCCTCCAGAGATTGGGTCCTTATTTTATATTCAGTATTTATTTCCCTCCAGAGATTGGGTCATTATTATATATTCAGTATTTATTCCCCTCCAGAGATTGGGTCCTTATTATATATTCAGTATTTATTTCCCTCCAGAGATTGGGTCCTTATTTTATATTCAGTATTTATTCCCCTCCAGAGATTGGGTCCTTATTATATATTCAGTATTTATTCCCCTCCAGAGATTGGGTCCTTATTATATATTCAGTATTTATTCCCCGCCAGGGATGGGGTCCTTACTATATATTCAGTATTTATTCCCCGCCAGGGATGGGGTCCTTATTATATATTCAGTATTTATTCCCCTCCAGAGATTGGGTCCTTATTATATATTCAGTATTTATTTCCCTCCAGGGATGGGGTCCTTATTATATATTCAGTATTTATTCCCCGCCAGGGATGGGGTCCTTATTGCACCTTTATTCCCAATGTTATTGACCTAATCCCAGATCTGACTTTTCCTGCTAATATTTGGATTTGCAGAATAATCCAATTAATAAAC
>CM050170.1:197951445-197956445 GCA_027410445.1 Discoglossus pictus
CACAGGTCCCTCCCATATACACAGGTGCCTCCCATATACACAGGTGCCTCTCGTATACACAGGTGCCTCCCATATACACAGGTCCCTCTCATATACACAGGTGCCTCCCATATACACAGGTGCCTCCCATATACACAGGTCCCTCTCATATACACAGGTCCCTCCCATATACACAGGTGCCTCCCATATACACAGGTCCCTCCCATATACACAGGTGCCTCCCATATACACAGGTCCCTCCCATATACACAGGCCCCTCTCATATACACAGGTCCCTCTCATATACACAGGTCCCTCCCATATACACAGGTGCCTCCCATATACACAGGTCCCTCTCATATACACAGGTCCCTCTCATATACACAGGTGCCTCCCTTATACACAGGTCCCTCTCATATACACAGGTGCCTCTCATATACACAGGTCCCTCTCATATACACAGGACCCTCCCTTATACACAGGTACCTCCCTTATACACAGGTCCTCCCCTTATACACAGGTCACACTCATATACACAGGTCCTTCCCTTATACACAGGTCCCTCTCATATACACAGGTCCCTCCCTTATACACAGGTGCCTCTCATATACACAGGTCCCTCCCTTATACACAGGTTCCTGTCATATACACAGGCGCCTCTCATATACACAGGTGCCTCTCATATACACAGGTGCCTCCCTTATACACAGGTCCTCCCCTTATACACAGGTCCCTCTCATATACACAGGTCCCTCTCATATACACAAGTCCTTCCCATATACACAGGTGCCTCTCATATACACAGGTCCCTCTCATATACACAGGTGCCTCTCAAATACACAGGTTCCTGTCATATACAAATGTCCCTCTCATATACACAGGTCCCTCTCATATACACAGGTCCCTCTCATATACACAGGTCCTTCCCATATACACAGGTCCCTCTCATATACACAGGTCCCTCTCATATACACAGGTCCTTCCCATATACACAGGTGCCTCTCAAATACACAGGTCCCACTCATATACAAATGTCCCTCTCATATACACAGGTCTCTCTCATATACACAGGTCCCTCTCATATACACAGGTCCTTCCCATATACACAGGTGCCTCTCAAATACAGAGGTCCTTCACATATACACAGGTCCCTCGCATATACACAGGTCCCACTCATATACACAGGTCCTTCCCATATACACAGGTCCCTCTCATATACACAAGTCCTTCCCATATACACAGGTGCCTCTCATATACACAGGTGCCTTTTAAATACACAGGTCCCACTCATATACAAATGTCCCTCTCATATACACAGGTCCCTCGCATATACACAGGTCCTTCCCATATACACAGGTCCCTCTCATATACACAGGTACTTCCCTTATACACAGGTCCCACTCATATACACAGGTCCCTCTCATATACACAGGTCCCTCCCATAAACACAGGTCCCTCTCATATACACAGGTGCCTCTCATATACACAGGTCCCTCCCTTATACACAGGTTCCTGTCATATACACAGGCGCCTCTCATATACACAGGTGCCTCTCATATACACAGGTGCCTCCCTTATACACAGGTCCTCCCCTTATACACAGGTCCCTCTCATATACACAGGTCCCTCTCATATACACAAGTCCTTCCCATATACACAGGTGCCTCTCATATACACAGGTCCCTCCCATATACACAGGTCCCTCTCATATACACAGGTCCCACTCATATACACAGGTGCTTCCCTTATACACAGGTGCCTCCCATATACACAGGTCCCTCTCATATACACGAAATTCAGGGTTTCAGGGTTACACTGTATATAGTGCTGAGTATCTTAGGGCTGCTCAGGTGTCCTTGGTCCATCGCTGAGTGATCTGAAGTCTCTGCAGTAAGTTGCTGATCTCTGGTGACTGACACCCTCCTAATCCCAGCCTCACATGTAGGGATTACTGAGATGCTGATCCCTAATTGATCTTTAAGTAGTTTTCAGGCTATTGATTGTTTTCACTTTCAGAGCAAGGTGACTCCAGATCGCTCCATCATCTGACAATAGTCTGGGGCATTGGGGCAAGAACTAGTTTTACTTCGCAAAGTCGGGCATTTGGTTTAGTTCAGTGAATTATTATCAGGATTTCTGTCTGTTACACACGGGCAGTGCGGGGGTTTTCTTCCTACCTCCCTTCCTTCTTTCATTCTTTCTTTTTTTCTTTCCATCCTCCCTTCCTTTCTTTCGTTCTTCCTTCCTTTCTTTCTTTCTTTCTTTCTTTCTTTCTTTCTTTCTTTCTTTCTTTCTTTCTTTCTTTCTTTCTTTCTTTCTCTCTCTCTCTCTCTCTCTTTTTTTCTCCTTTCTTTCGTTCTTCCTCCCTTTCTTTCTTTCTTTCTTTCTTTTTTTCTCTCTCTCTCACCCTCCTTCATTCCTTCCTTCCTTCTTTCTTTCTTTCTTTCTTTCTTTCTTTCTTTCTTTCTTTCTTTCTTTCTTTTTCTCTCTCTCTCTCACCCTCCTTCATTCCTTCCTTCCTTCCTTCCTTTCTTTCTTTCTTTCTTTCTTTCTTTCTTTCTCTTGTTTATTATTTTATTGCAGGGAGCCCCAGTTCTATTAGCTACTTGCAAATACCTTGAACTCATATATTTGTCTTTTGGTATATTTGTAATACATGTTTATATGCATTCTATTGACTTAAGAATTCATTTGTGCCAATAAGTAATATTTGCAGAATATGTAGCAATATTAAGAGTGTATAAATGTAGGAATTGGGCAACTGAATCGGGCCCTGTGTGTCCTTGCCGACCCCACCCAGCAGTACCAGGCTTAGACATAATAATCACTCATTGCTTCCTTAGGACCCCTCTCTGCTTTGTTATAACATTATCAGCGGATTTGTGCTCATTAGTGTCAGATATCTGTAGGATTCGTGTAATTGTTATACTTGGAGACAATGAGTATAAATATATCCCATGTAGCTGTACCCATGTCCCATGCTGTATATATATATATATATTTATGGTTATTTCTTATTGACGCAAAACTACGATTTTTTTAGGGAACATTGTTGGATAAAATCTGACTTTTAATTTATCCAAATTATATTTTGAATTTAATCTGACTCTTGTGGTTTTAGTTTATCTCAGTTACATATATGAATATAATGTGACTTGGCCTTTTCCTTTATCCCAGTGATGAATATAATGTGACTCTTGGCCTTTTCCTTTATCCCAGTTACATTGTAGCATTTTACATAAAACTTGCTTTTTCGGGAAGTCTCAATGATTATAACTTCCAGGATTATTTTAATAAATCCGTTCAAATGGAAAACCCAAATCCATCCAATAAGGATCCCCAGATATCTAAATATCATATTTATTGACCTAAAAATGACCAATGTGCAATGTCCCAGCCCAATGTAAGGCCCCCTGAGGGGCTCCCCATAACCAGCCAGAGACAGGGAAGGGAAAATCATGTAAAATAAAGTAATTTTGACTGTGGTGACTGTCAGACATGTAATATATAATATAATATGTAATATATAATATAACATGAAGTATATAATATTTATAATATACTATGTAATATATAATATAAGATGTAATATATAATATGTAGTATATAATATGTAATAAATAATATGTAATAAATAATATACTATGTAATATATAATATAATATGTAATATATAATATGTAATAAATAATATACTATGTAATATATAATATAAGATGTAATATATAATATGTAATATATAATACGTAATAAATAATATACTATGAAATATATAATATAATATGTAATATATAATATAACATGTAATATATAATATGTAATAAATAATATACTATGTAAAATATAATATAATATGTAATAAATAATATACTATGAAATATATAATATAATATGTAATATATAATATAACATGTAATATATAATATGTAATAAATAATATACTATGTAAAATATAATATAATATGTAATAAATAATATACGATATAATATATAATATATGTAATATATAATATGCAATAAATAATATGCTATGTAATATATAATATAACATGTAAT
Organism: Discoglossus pictus; assembly: GCA_027410445.1. Taxonomy (NCBI): domain Eukaryota; kingdom Metazoa; phylum Chordata; class Amphibia; order Anura; family Alytidae; genus Discoglossus; species Discoglossus pictus. The sequence continues at coordinate 197,955,480 of CM050170.1, forward strand.
ATATAATATGTAATATATAATATGTAATAAATAATATACTATGTAATATATAATATAACATGTAATATATAAAATCATATGTAACTGCTGCTCTTGGGGTCCCTATTTATAAATGGATTATTAAAAAAAAAACAAAAAAAAAACTATTTTTACAAATGTTTCACCTGGACCTCAAAGGACAACAGAGACTAAAATCAGCGAGAAGATCGTGTGGATTAATTAATGTTATTATTATTGTCGATTATATATTATAACCTATTTCATACTTGTTCTTTACCACCATATATTTGTATACATTATTATTATAATTATTATATACAAATAGTACTGTTGTAGTTTATGAAACCTAATATTACATTTTATACACATGACATACATAGTTACATATATGTTACATACATACATATATATATATAATATAAGCTTACCGTGATTATTATTCTGCTAGTAATGTAAATGTTACCTTATTCTACATATTTCATATTTTTAAATCAATGCTTTTTTTATTACTACAACAAACACATTCTTCGGTGTTTTCTTTCTATTCTCACCCGGGTACTTTTCTTTCCTTCCAGGACATACTTAGTTTTATTACACGGAATATTTGGGTGTTTGGTGACCGGTTTCCGGGGGGTCTCTGGGGTATTTTTGGGGTACTGATGCTGGGACTTTATTTTCTTCGCAGACATTTTTGGTAAAATAAATAACTCAGATTCTGAGACATAAATACCCTGAGAAATAAGTGACATTAATAGGAATGAATCCCCGAAGCTCTGGGGTTAGTGATGTGTTACTTGTGGGTCTGTTACTCTGCACAGTAACACTGGGGGGGATAGATTCTGATACTGGGGGTAAGTCAGTGACCCCCAAACAGCATTTATTCTGGAATTTCCCGGGTCACAGAGAGAGACAGAGAGAGAGAGACAGAGGGAGACAGACAAAGAGAGAGATAGATAGAGAGAGAGA
>CM050170.1:197958945-197966445 GCA_027410445.1 Discoglossus pictus
GAAAAAATATAAAAATAAAATACACCATAACACCTTTTACCACATGCTTTTGGGAGACTTCAGATGTGTTTTTGCAAAATGTAGCCTGGCTTGGATGTTTTTCTTCATAAAAAAAGGCTTTCGTCTTGCCACTCTACCCCATAGCCAAGACATATGAAGAATACGGGAGATTGTTGTCACATGTACCACACAGCCAGTACTTGCCAGATATTCCTGCAGCTCCTTTAATGTTGCTGTAGGCCTCTTGGTAGCCTCTCAGACCAGTTTTCTTCTCGTCTTTTCATAAATTTTGGAGGGAGCTCCAGTTCTTGGTAATGTCACTGTTGTGCCATATTTTCTCCACTTGATGATGACTGTCTTCACTGTGTTCCATGGTATATCTAATGCCTTGGAAATTATTTTGTACCCTTCTCCTGACTGATACCTTGTAACACTGAGATCCCTCTGATGCTTTGGAAGCTTTCTGTGGACCATGGCTTTTGCTGTGGGATGCGACTAAGAAAATTTCAGGAAAGACCAACTAGAGCAGCTGAACTTTATTTGGGGTTAATCAGAGGCACTTTAAATGATGGCAGGTGTATGCTGACTCCTATTTAACACAATTTGGAATGTGATTGCTTAATTCTGAACACAGCTACATCCCCAGTTATAAGAGGGTGTGCAGACTTATGCAACCACATTATTTTTATTTTTTATTTTTCTTCCCTCCACCTAAAAGATTTCAGTTTGTTTTTCAATTGAGTTGTACAGTTTATAGGTCATATTAAAGGTGGAAAAAGTTCTGAAATGATTTATCTTTGTCTCATTTTTTTAAAGCACAGAAACCTGACATTTTAACAGGGGTGTGTAGACTATTTATATGGACTGTATATATATATATATATATATATATATGAGTCAGGACTAATATATATGGAAATATACAGCTGTGAACACGAATTTAGGAAATTATCGGCAGACATGGGTTTGTGTTCAGACCAGGACCATGGAATATTCCAGAGGATTAATGGTATTTATTCCAAAATACATAATATTCTGTGATTCACTAAATCTTCCATCTCAATAGATATTTTTATTCAGTAAAATCCAGAGAAGTTACCGAAACCTTATTACAATTCGCTGATATATTTTCTTCATATTTTGTGATAAACCAATAAATTCTGTGTTTTTATTCTCCAGGGAGCAGGAAATTCTCTAATCTTGAAGAAGACCCCGATGGGGATTATTGTCTAAAATAAAGTAAGATTTGGGAGGAGTCTCATCTGTATGAGGTCATTATATTATGTCTATGACGAGGACATAAATCCAGAACATGTGACATTATGTACAAGTCTATTTGGAGAAGTCTTTGCTTCCAGATCCAAGTTGTCTCACAAGGGCTCCAGTGTTGTGTGTGATGTGAACTTCTACTTTTTGCTCTAAAAAATAAAAGGAAGGCAAGGACATAGATGTACCGGACATGTGTTATATTAATAATGTAAATACTATGGCACAAGACTAACTGACCAACATCTGGGCTCATGGTCTGTGGTCAGTTTTACTGTCTTTCTTCCACATGACCCAGCCACTGTCCTTTTCATATGGTCTGGTTACTGACCCACTCTGTGGTCCTGGCCTGGTCACTGTTCATCTCCATGCTGTATGGCCTGGTCACTGTCCATCTCCATGTTGTATGGTCTTGTCACTATCCATCTCCATGCTGTATGGCCTTGTCACTGTCCATCTACATGCTGTATGGCCTGGCCACTGTCCATCTCAAAATGGTATGGCCTTGTCACTGTCCCTCTACATGCTGTATGGCCTGGCCACTGTCCATCTCCAAGTGGTATGGTCTGGTCACTGTCCATCTCCATGTTGGATGGTCTAGTCACTGTCTATCTCCATGCTGTATGGCCTGGTCACTGTCCATCTCCATGATGTATGGTCTGGTCACTGGTCCACTATGTGCTACATGGTCTTGTCACTGTCCCACCCTGTGCAAGACCTGGTCACTCTACACACTCTGTGCTTTATAGTCTGGTCACTGTCCCACTTGGTCTCTCTCCCACTCTGTGTATTTTGGAATCAGTTATTAAATATTCTGTATATTTATCTTTGTTTCATCACTTCCTGAGAGATGGACCAAGAGGGTGTTTTTATCTGTCAGTGGGGGCAGGAGTTAAGGAAGAAGACAAAGCAAAGAGTATTTTCTAGATAATTGGATCTTACTGAACTTTACACCAACCCCTTCCCCCTACATATGCCCAGAAACACTCAGTTTGTATCAATAGATGAAAGTCCAGCTCTCCAGAAATTTAATCCCCCCTTTTACGCAAGGATTCTAACTAAAATATCATGGATTCCTCAAAGGTCCAGAAGAAGAATCAACATTGATTTTGGCTTCTAATTAAACATCAGCTTCATGACTTTTTCCTGCCTAAGTGCAGAATAGTCATTGTACAGACAAGCTCAGCTCTTAGTCTTGTGTTCCAGGACCTTAGTATACTGACCTCACCTGTCCAACTGCACACTCACCTTACATGTCCAAGGGTTCAGCACACTCACCTCAGCTGTCCATCAGCACACTCACCTCACCTGTCCATGAGCACACTCCCCTCACCTGTCCATCAGCACACTCCCCTTACATGTCCAAGGGTTCAGCACACTCACCTCACCTGTCCATCAGCACACTCACCTTACATGTCCAAGGGTTCAGCACACTCACCTCACCTGTCCATCAGCACACTCACCTCACTTGTCCATCAGTCGTCTCACCTCGCCTGTCCAAGGGTTCAGCACACTCACCTCACCTGTCCATCAGCACACTCACCTCACCTGTCCACCTGCACACTCACCTTACATGTCCAAGGGTTCAGCACACTCACCTAACCTGTCCATCAGCACAGTCACCTCACCTGTCCATCAGCCACTCACCTTACATGTCCAAGGGTTCAGCACACTCACCTTACCTGTCCAACTGCACACTCACCTTACATGTCCAAAGGTTGAGCACACTTACCTCACCTGTCCAACTACACACTCACCTTACATGTCCAAGGTTTCTGCACGCTCACCTCACCTGTCCAACTGCACACTCACCTCACCTGTCCATCAGCACACTCACCTTACATGTCCAAGGGTTCAGCACACTCATCTCACCTGTCCAACTGCACACTCATCCTACATGTCCAAGGGTTCAGCACACTAACCTCACCTGTCCATCAGCACACTCACCTCACCTGTCCATCAGCACACTCACCTCACCTGTCCAAGGGTTCAGCACACTCACCTCACCTGTCCTTCAGCACACTCACCTTACATGTCCAGGGGTTCAGCACACTCACCTCAAATGTCCAACTGCACACTCACCTCACCTGTCCATCAGCACACTCACCTTACATGTCCAATGGTTCAGCACACTCACCTCACCTGTCCAACTGCACACTCACCTTACATGTCTAAGGGTTCAGCACACTCACCTCACCTGTCCATCAGCACACTCACCTCACCTGTCCATCAGCCACTCACCTTACATGTCCAAGGGTTCAGCACACTCACCTTACCTGTCCAACTGCACACTCACCTTACATGTCCAAAGGTTGAGCACACTTACCTCACCTGTCCAACTACACACTCACCTCACCTGTCCAACTGCACACTCACCTCACCTGTCCAATGGTTTAGGACACTCACCTCACCTGTCCAACTGCACACTCACCTCACCTGTCCAACTGCACACTCACCTTACATGTCCAAGGGTTCAGGACACTCACCACACCTGTCCAACTGAACACTCACCCTACATGTCCAGGGGTTCAGCACACTCACCTCACCTGTCCAACTGCACACTCACCTTACATGTCCAACTGCACACTCACCCTACATGTCCAAGGGTTGAGCACACTCACCTCACCTGTTTAACTGCACACTCACCTTACATGTCCAAGGGTTCAGCACACTCACCTTACCTGTCTAAGTATTCAGCAAACTCACCTTACCTGTCCATCTGCACACTCACCTCACCTGTCCATCAGCCACTCACCTTACATGTCCAAGGGTTCAGCACACTCACCTCACCTATCCATCAGCACACTCACCTCCCCTGTCCATCAGCCACTCACCTTACATGTCCAAGGGTTCAGCACACCCACCTCACCTGTCCAACTGCACACTCACCTTACATGTCCAAGGGTTGAGCACACTCACCTCACCTGTCCAACTGCACACTCACCTTACATGTCCAACTGCACACTCACCCTACATGTCCAAGGGTTGAGCACACTCACCTCACCTGTTTAACTGCACACTCACCTTACATGTCCAAGGGTTCAGCACACTCACCTTACCTGTCTAAGTATTCAGCAAACTCACCTTACCTGTCCATCTGCACACTCACCTCACCTGTCCATCAGCCACTCACCTTACATGTCCAAGGGTTCAGCACACTCACCTCACCTATCCATCAGCACACTCACCTCCCCTGTCCATCAGCCACTCACCTTACATGTCCAAGGGTTCAGCACACCCACCTCACCTGTCCAACTGCACACTCACCTTACATGTCCAAGGGTTGAGCACACTCACCTCACCTGTCCAACTGCACACTCACCTCACCTGTCCATCAGCACGCTCACCTCACCTGTCCAACTGCACACTCACCTCACCTGTCCAACTGCACACTCACCTCACCTGGCCATCAGCAAACTCACCTTACATGTCCAAGGGTTCACCACACTCACCTCACCTGTCCAACTGCACACTCACCTTACATGTCCAACTGCACATTCACCTTACATGTCCAAGAGTTCAGCACACTCACCTAACCTGTCCAAGGGTTCAGCACACTTACCTCACCTGTCCAACTGCACACTCACCTCACCTGTCCAACTGCACACTCACCTCACCTGTCCAAGGGTTGAGCACACTCACCTCACCTGTCCAACTGCACACTCACCTCACCTATCCATCAGCACAATCACCTTACATGTCCAAGGGTTGAGCACACTCACCTTACCTGTCCATCTGCACACTCACCTTACATGTCCAAGGATTCAGCACACTCACCTTACCTGTCCATCTGCACACTCACCTTACCTGTCCATCAGCACAATCACCTTACATGTCCAAGGGTTCAGCACACTCACCTTACCTGTCTAAGTATTCAGCACACTCACCTTACCTGTCCATCTGCACACTCACCTTACCTGTCCAAGGGTTCAGCGCACTCACTTCAGCATTTAAGTCTTCTGCACTACCTGTCTTACTGAAGACCTTGGGCCGTATTCAATTGAGGTTTCGAAAGACCTGGAGGCCCGTAAGTGAGGTCGCAGGCTATCTTACTATTCAATTGGCGTCTTTTTGCGGGCTCCAATTGGCTTCCGGGTTAGGGCCTTGAAAAAATGGCAATGGGTAATCTCGTAACTTACAGCCTCCAGAAGCCTTTGATCTGTCACTTTCTCAAGGCTAAAATCGCAAATCGCTATTCAATTGCTCCAATTCCCCAAGCCTGCAAATGTTTTCACACCTACAAACGGCAAATGAAGGAGAAAATCCTACGAGTGTTAGAGAGGACGCAAGGGGGTTAAAAACCTGTTCATAGCACTGTAAATGCAAATAAAATATAAATATTGCACTGCAAATAATGGGGAAAGCCATGATAGACATTATAATTAATTGCACAAGCTCGCAAATCATCAGGAAATACATTTTATTTTTATGTTTCCTTTCGGGTTCAATCGATCTACGGTATCAATGAGTTAATACATATCAGGCCACCCACATGGACTAGAACAGCATTGGCATTAATTGTCATAATTCTGTATTTTGAGGGTTTGCGGGTCTGATCACATATTGAACCCCGAACCTAATTGATTGACACGTAACCTCCATGTTTTACTGATGTAATGATGACCGTCTCATTTCCTATTGACGGATTCGAAATGGGCGGTCGCAGGCTTGCTTTGCTGATCATGTTCCCGCCCTGAAGTGCCCTTGCGGGCTTGAGCAATTAAATAGCACTGGAATCGAAGACGAATGGCAACCCGCAAGTAACTCGCAGACATACGGCCATCTGTGATCGAATTGCGGGCTTGGAATTGAATATGGCTCCATATCAGGATGGGGTGTATCATTTTAAGGCTGCAATGTCTGTTTCATATGGGGGGAATTATTATCAGTGACCTTCAGTGCTCCTGTGATAGCTTAGTGAATATGTCCCATTGTTGCACCTCAGAGGTGAATGCACCCAAAAGTAAACACCCAATTAATTTGAAAGGAAATACATATAATTATGATTCAGTTGTAAGGCGCCAACATATTACACAGCACCATTAAAAGCTCTGATTTTTCTGTCTAAAATCTTACAAATAGTAATTGTGTTTCCTCTCTGCAGCTCATGAAGATAGTGTACTTCTAAGTACAGGGTGTGCAGTGCCTCATAGTAACCAATCAGTGGTAATATTTTGCAACATGACATGATAGTTTGAAATAATGCAGGGGGCAGACTCATACAGGGACTATTTATATGATTTTAGCAAGTAAAACCAGAGCTTATAACCACTTCTTAATAAAATAAAGTACGTAAAGGTAAATAGATACCCAGGGATATTATATACCTTGTGACAGCCAGGACCCTTCCACATCCCTTTAAGGACCTCTCTCCAGAGAGCTAGCAATTTAGAGAAGTGATTTCCCCCATGTGAAGATGTATATATATATATTTATTATATTGTGTTGTTTTCTTCTTCTTATAGGATGTCACATTCTTAAGGTGAACTTGGGTTGAATTCCCCCTCTGCCTCTTTATAACCCCCCCCCCCCCCCCCATCCATTTCTGGGGTCTGAATCCCACATTATGTATTTTCTGTTCCAAGTTCTGCAATTTCCTTATAACTGAATCAATGATTTTTTGTAAGAACTTTCGCCCTGAGAAACCGGAGCCTGCGCTGAGCTCATCTTGGGATTTGCTGACCTTATAAGATGTTACAGCACGTTCAGTATCAGACCATTCAGCATCACTCCTATAATACATTAAGCTTTGTGTGTATGATAAGTGGGTCTGGGGGCAACAGTTTAGTGAAATAGAGGGAGCGTTGCTGGCTGACCCCACAGATATGATCCATGTAGAGTGACATTGTCTGGTAGCTGGATCCGAGACAGCCCCCTGGCCCCAGCCCCAGCCCCCAGGCCTCCAGGCCCCAGACCCCAGCCCCCAGGCCCCAGCCCTAGCCCCCAGGCCCCAGCCCCCAGACCCCAGCCCCCAGGCCCCAGCCCCAGCCCCCAGGCCCCAGCCCCCAGGACCCAGGTCCCAGGCCCCAGCCCCCAGACCTCCAGGCCCCAGACCCCAACCTCCAGGCCCCAGGTTCCAGGCCCCAGCCCCCAGATAGTGATGTTTGTGCACAAGGTGATCGTCTAATAGGAAAAATATGTTTCAGTACTTGAATAAACAGCAGTTTAGCGGATGCTCCTCGCCCCGGGGGTCTTTCCTTGGCTGAGTCTCATGTATCCCTCCAAAAGTAAGAG
>CM050170.1:197968945-198066445 GCA_027410445.1 Discoglossus pictus
GCAAGTTACTGGCCCGAAGCCAAAACCTTAAACCATGCACTGGTTCGGAGCACTTCAGGGCGAGAACATGATCAATTCAGCAATCCCGTTACCTCACGATTTTGAATCAGCCAATAGAAAATTATTACGGCAGTAAAACATGGAGGTTACATGTCAATCAATTAGGTTCAGGGGTCCAATATGCGATTAGACTCGCAAATCCCCAAAAATACAGAATTATGAAAATGAATGCCAATACTGTTCTAGTCCATGTGGGTGGCCTGATGTGTATTAGTTCATTGATACCCGAGATCGATTTATCCGCGAAATGAAACATAAAAATAAATCTTATATACTACCGATCTGCGGGCTTGAGATTGTTGTGTAATTTATTTTAATGTCTGTCATCGCTTTCCCCGTTATTTACAGTGCAGTAGTGATTTGTTATTTGCATTTACAGTGCGACGATCAGATGTTTAACCCCCTTGCTGAACCTCGCCAGCACATGTAGGATTTTCTTCTTCATTTGCCATTTACGGGTGTGAAAACATGTGCGGGCTTGGGGAAATTGAGCAATTGAAAAGCAATTTGCGATTTTAGCCTTGTAAGTTACGAGATTAACCATCAACAGCCGAACTGAGCCAGCAAAAATACGCCAATTGAATAGTAAAATAGCTTGGAACCTCACATACGGGCTCCCGGATCTCCAGAAACCTCAATTGAATGAGGGTCTATACTCCAACCAAGGACCTTGGGGATTTATACAAGTATTGTAATAATGAATGTAACTAAAATTAACAATTTAATGTTGAAATCCAAAGAGGAGAGAAAAGGAAAAAAATGATAAACCTGTGATCCACCTTCTCAGCTCATTGTGTCATTTATTAAAACCACTTGTTACACCTAGCTCATCACAGCTCATTGTGAGTTATAGTGAACAGGGCATGTTATGGGCATGTTATGGGCATCTATCATGGAAACTGAAATACTCTGAATTTACGAAACCTTCATCCTGCTTTGTACAAAAAATAATAATAAATAGTTGTTTTATAATTGTATTTAAATACAAAATATACTGTTCTTCTTGTTGATGGTACAATGCTTTAGATTCCTATGGGGCCTCTAAAAATAACAATAGGTATCCTCATGGACCTCCATGGAACTAGCATAAACCAGCTACATAGGAGGCCTAGTTATCTCAGATTGAGGATGACGTGTCGCAGACAGATGTGGTGCTACCGCCGGTGCAGCCGGTGCAATGCACCACGGCCCTGACTATCCTGCGGGCCCCGTGGCCCCCCCGCCACCCTCTTGCGGCCTTCGTGGCCCTCCTGATGGCCAGGTTTGTTGATGTTATATGTCATTATTGATGTATTTCCAAACATCGCACGTTTGCCACCCAACAGGGGGTTTATATGTTCCATTAGGCATTACCGAGGCTCATCATGGACCTAATTATAATACCAGCAATTTAGTAAATTCCATGTAAACATGGACAGAGCTGACGTGAGATGAGCCATGGAAAGATAACGATTCATCGCACATCCTGTTAGTAGATTCTGTCCAGATTGTTGTAAAATACCATCCAATAGGTAAATTCACCAACCCATGCCGTGTAGGAGTCAGGAGCTCACGGTGCGATGCTTTAGCAAGTTTCACTGTATTCACTAACATCTTATATTGACTTCATTGAAGGGCCTGATAACTCATTTTTAGTCAATTACCAAATAATGGAGGGGTACCATCCGTACTATGATCATTATTCCAAAAAAAGATGCGAAAGCTTCGAATATTATAAGTTGTTTCTTGGTTCTGGACATCTCATTCTGTTTGGATAATGTCACTGTTATACATACAGATTTACCCACAATATGCCCCAAATATGAACGGAGTCTAATGGGGTACTAAACAATCCTCTACTGACTAAGGCCCCTATTCAATTAAGCAATTGTAAGTTACTGGAGCCCGTAATGGAGCCCGTAAACTAATTTGTTATTCAATTTGATGTCTTTTAGCGAGCTGCAAATGATCTACGGGTTATAGGCTGAAAATCCAAGTAGTTGTCACAATCGTAACTTACAACCCATCTAAGCTTTTGATCTTTCAAGCCTGCAAAATTTACAATCGCAAATCGCTATTCAATTGCTACAATTCCTCAAGCCCGCAAATGTTTTCACACCCGTAAATGGCAAATGTAGAAGAAAATCCTCAGAGTACCAGATAGGACTGTACATTGCCAGATTGCGAGTCTGATCGCATATCAGACCTCTAAACGCTAATTGATTGATGTTTAACCTCCATGTTTTACAGAGGTCATGATGAAGGTCTCATTTACTATTGGCTGTTTCTAAATCGCTAGTTATGGCCTTGCTTAATTGATCATGATCACGCTCTGAAATGCTACATCTGATTGAATGGTTTACGGTTTTGGCCCTTAAATCACGGGCTTGTTCAATCGCATCACTGTGTAATTGTAGCAAATTTGAAGCCCGCAGTTTACGTTATATTGGCTATAAGTCTGCAGGCTTGAAATTTGCTACAATTACAGAGTGATTCGATTAAACAAGCCCGCAGACTTATAGCCGATATAAATTAAACTGCGGGTTTGCAATTGAATAAGGCCCTTCCCATAATCGCAATTCACAGCCAATCACAACTCCATGTGAACGTATCCCAATGTCTCATTTTGTAATTAGTTTAGTGAGCTCTCCAAATTCACATAAGTCTTTGGAATGGACTGGATGGACCTATAGGGACAACTGAACCATTTGGGAGGTTCTTCTCTCGCAATGGCCCCATATAATGTTTGTATCATTACTTTTCCTCATCATCTTTTTTACCACTTTATTATTTGTATTTATTATTACAACTGGCTACACAGGACCACCTCGCACTACTCTGTAGTTCCCTTGGAAACCCGCTGGATCATGGCTTCTGTGAGAGGGAAACATATAAATTAGTTTGGACAAGTGCGTAGGTTTAACCTGCAATCATTCCAATGAGCCAAGGATACCTCTGCACAGGTGCATTCTGGGAGCTGGACTCATTCTGCACTGGACCAACTAAAATCCGAAGAACAGAGGTGAAGCAGAAGCTAATGTGCAATGAGAAGTTCAGACCCCCTCACCCCCCACTCCTTCCCCCAGGTCTGCAGTCACTAAGTGCATTCATCTCATAAGGAATGAAACTCAAGGAATGGACATGAAATGAAATAATATCTTTATCTAACAAGAGTTGTCTGGAGATGGCTTCGCTCGACCCTTCCATGTCAGGGTTGTGTAGAATGGAATATTGTAATTGCACCAAACTCATAAACTGTGCGTAAAATCCCAGCAAATATCACTGGACCGTGCAAAACAGAACCGAAATATAGATCCAATAGACTTATCTAGCCAGCCCATTCTATCTATCTATCTATCTATCTATCTATCTATCTATCTATCTATCTATCTATCTATTTATCTATCTAGTAAAAGAGACTAAATGTATTTGTGCACATTGCTAGCAGCTCATGTTACATTACAAGCTGCTACTCTTGTGTATTTTACAGAAAGGTTTTCAGGTTGGTACATTCCCCCTGGGTGGCTCCCACTCCAGAGACATCATTCTATCTATCTATCTATCTATCTATCTATCTATCTATCTATCTATCTATCTATCTAGCTATCTATTTATTTATCTATCTAGTAAAAAAGACTAAATGTATTTGTGCACATTGCTGGCAGCTCATGTTACATTACTAGCTGCTACTCTTGTGTATTTTACAGAAAGATTTTCAGTTTGGCACATTCCCCCTGGGTGGCTCCCACTCCAGAGACATCATTCATTCTATCTATCTATCTATCTATCTATCTATCTATCTATCTATCTATCTATCTATCTAGTTACATAGTACATAGTTACATAGGCCCTCATTCAATTGCAATTTGGCCAATTGAATAGGGCTCTAAATAAGCACATAACATATATTTTTTACAGAAGTTTTTAGTTAGTGATCTTCTATCCAAAAGCAAGGTTTTCACTAACTAAAAACTTCTTTAAAAAATATATGTTATGTGCTTATTTAGAGCCCTATTCAATTGGCCAAATCGCAATTGAATGAGGCCCATAGTATTTAAGGTTGAAAAAAGACTTTCAGTCCATCAAGTTCAACCTTTTAAGATCTCCTCTGATCTGCAATAACTATTAATTAATTATTTGTATAAAAAAATAAAAATAATCAATTCCCTCCTGATCCCAGACATCTATCTATCTATCTATCTATCTATCTATCTATCTATCTATCTATCTATCTATCTATCTATCTATCTATCTATCTATCTATCTATCTGTCTGTCTGTCTGTCTGTCTATCTATCTATCTATCTATCTATCTATCTATCTATCTATCTATCTATCTATCTATCTATCTATCTATCTATCCCTCTATCTATCCCTCTATCTATCTATCTATCTATCTATCTATCTATCTATCTATCTATCTATCTATCTATCTATCTATCGATCGATCGATCTATCTATCTATCTATCTATCTATCTATTTATCTATCTATCTATCTATCTATCTATCTATCTATCTATCTATCCCTCTATCTATCTATCTATCTATCTATCTATCTATCTATCTATCTATCTATCTATCTATCTATCTATCTATCTATCTATCTATCTATCTATCTATCTATCCCTCTATCTATCTATCTATCTATCTATCTATCTATCTATCTATCTATCTATCTATATATTTATCTATCTATCTATCTATCTATCTATCTATCTATCTATCTATCTATCTATCTATCTATCTATCTATCCCTCTATCTATCTATCTATCTATCTATCTATCTATCTATCTATCTATCTATCTATCTATCTATCTATCTATCTATCCCTCTATCTATCTATCTATCTATCTATCTATCTATCTATCTATCTATCTATCTATCTATCTATCTATCTGTCTATCTATCTATCCCTCTATCTATCTATCTATCTATCTACCTGTCTATCTATCTATCTATCTATCTATCTATCTATCTATCTATCTATCTATCTATCTATCTATCTATCTATCTATCTATCTATCTATCTATCTATCTATCTCTATCTATCTATCTATCTATCTATCTATCTATCTATCTATCTATCTCTATCTATCTATCTATCTATCTATCTATCTATCTATCTACCTGTCTATCTATCTATCTACGCGGTTTTGCGCGGTCCGGAGTCTTGTAGCCTCGTTTTCATTTTTTTTGCTCACATTTTTTTTCTCGTTTAGGCGATTTTTGCGTGCCGAAACTCGGCCAAATCGCCAAAAAATCACGTTCCACCTCACTCCCAGACGTCCTGGCTGTTCCCCCGTGCTGTGTGTGATGTTTTTGTAGTATTTGTATTTTTTTTGTGTTTTTTGATTTGCGGTTCGGCCGTTTATTTCGTATTTTTCTTTTGTCATATTTTTTTCTTTGTAGTAGTGTATTTTGTACCTCATACGTTCCTGGGTGAAAGTGGTGCGCGGTTGGTGGTGTTTTGCGCGGTCCAGGGTCGTGTAGCCTCGTTTTAATTTTTTTTGTCCGCCATTTTATTTTCTCGCTTAGGCGATTTTCGAGTGCACAATGTTTATATGTTTAGTTGCACAAATTTGTGGTTATTTAGGAGCCTGTCTTTGCAGTGTTTTGGTAGCCGGCCACCACCTGACTGAATCCAAATCACAGCAAGAAGAAAAAGCAAACAGTGATTAGGACAAACAGGGAAGCGAGTGATTGGCCATTAGATAAAGTGATAACGTCCTCTCCTGACCGCGTCCGACGTACACAAACACTCTGAGAGACTCCCAAGTAATGAGATCTGGGGGGGGGGGCACTAAGGCGGGGGGGGGGGGGGGGTCAGCAGGGCAAACCTTTTAAGACTAATGTTTATTTAGAAAGGTGAATGATGGCCGAGGAGCTTTTATGTCTCTGCGCCAAACTAGTAATGACTTTAGCAGACCCTCCAGAGCAAAGAGAGAGACCACCAGAGCAAAGAGAGAGACCACCAGAGCAAAGAGAGAGAGACCACCAGAGCAAAGAGAGAGACCACCAGAGCAAAGAGAGACACCAACAGAGCAAAGCGAGAGAGAGATTACCAGAGCAAAGAGAGAGACCACCAGAGCAAAGAGAGAGACCACCAGAGCAAAGAGAGACACCAACAGAGCAAAGAGAGAGACCACCAGAGCAAAGAGAGACACCAACAGAGCAAAGAGAGAGAGAGAGAGACCACCAGAGCAAAGAGACAGAGAGAGAGAGAGAGAGACCACCAGAGCAAAGAGAGAGACCACCAGAGCAAAGAGAGAAGGACCACCAGAGCAAAGAGAGAGACCACCACAGCAAAGATAGAGACCACCACAGCAAATAGAGAGAGAGACCACCAGAGCAAAGAGAGAGAGAGAGAGACCACCAGAGCAAAGAGAGAGAGACCAACAGAGCAAAGAGAGGGAGACCACCAGAGCAAAGAGAGAGAGAGAAACCACCAGAGCAAAGAGAGAGAGACCACCAGAGCAAAGAGAGAGACCACCAGAGCAAAGAGAGAGAGACCACCAGAGAAAAGAGAGAGAGAGACCACCAGAGCAAAGAGAGAGAGACCACCAGAGCAAAGAGAGAGAGACCACCAGAGCAAAGAGAGAGAGACCACCAGAGCAAAGAGAGAGAGACCACCAGAACAAAGAGAGAGAGGGAGAGACCACCAGAGCAAAGATAGAGAGACCAACAGAGCAAAGAGAGAGACCACCAGAGCAAAGAGAAAGAGAGAGACCACCAGAGCAAAGAGAGAGAGAGAGAGACCACCAGAGCAAAGAGAGAGACCACCAGAGCAAAGAGAGAGAGAGACCACCAGAGCAAAGAGAGAGAGACCACCAGAACAAAGAGAGAGAGGGAGAGACCACCAGAGCAAAGAGAGAGAGACCAACAGAGCAAAGAGAGAGACCACCAGAGCAAAGAGAAAGAGAGAGACCACCAGAGCAAAGAGAGAGACCACCAGAGAAAAGAGAGGGAGACCACCAGAGCAAAGAGAGAGAGACCACCAGAACAAAGAGAGAGAGGGAGAGACCACCAGAGCAAAGAGAGAGAGACCAACAGAGCAAAGAGAGAGACCACCAGAGCAAAGAGAAAGAGAGAGACCACCAGAGCAAAGAGAGAGAGAGAGAGACCACCAGAGCAAAGAGAGAGACCACCAGAGAAAAGAGAGGGAGACCACCAGAGCAAAGAGAGAGAGGGAGAGACCACCAGAGCAAAGAGAGAGACCACCAGAGCAAAGAGAGAGAGACCACCAGAGAAAAGAGAGAGAGAGACCACCAGAGCAAAGAGAGAGACCACCAGAGCAAAGAGAGAGAGACCACCAGAGCAAAGAGAGAGAGACCACCAGAGCAAAGAGAGAGAGACCACCAGAACAAAGAGAGAGAGGGAGAGACCACCAGAGCAAAGATAGAGAGACCAACAGAGCAAAGAGAGAGACCACCAGAGCAAAGAGAAAGAGAGAGACCACCAGAGCAAAGAGAGAGAGAGAGAGACCACCAGAGCAAAGAGAGAGACCACCAGAGAAAAGAGAGGGAGACCACCAGAGCAAAGAGAGAGAGACCACCAGAACAAAGAGAGAGAGGGAGAGACCACCAGAGCAAAGAGAGAGAGACCAACAGAGCAAAGAGAGAGACCACCAGAGCAAAGAGAAAGAGAGAGACCACCAGAGCAAAGAGAGAGACCACCAGAGAAAAGAGAGGGAGACCACCAGAGCAAAGAGAGAGAGACCACCAGAACAAAGAGAGAGAGAGGGAGAGACCACCAGAGCAAAGAGAGAGAGACCAACAGAGCAAAGAGAGAGACCACCAGAGCAAAGAGAAAGAGAGAGACCACCAGAGCAAAGAGAGAGAGAGAGAGACCACCAGAGCAAAGAGAGAGACCACCAGAGAAAAGAGAGGGAGACCACCAGAGCAAAGAGAGAGAGGGAGAGACCACCAGAGCAAAGAGAGAGAGACCAACAGAGCAAAGAGAGAGACCACCAGAGCAAAGAGAAAGAGAGAGACCACCAGAGCAAAGAGAGAGAGACCACCAGAGCAAAGAGAGAGATAAACAGAGCAAAAAGAGAGGGAGACCACCAGAGCAAAGAGAGGGAGACCAACAGAGCAAAGAGAGAGACCACCAGAGCAAAGAGAAAGAGAGAGACCACCAGAGCAAAGAGAGAGACCACCAGAGCAAAGAGAGAGACCACCAGAGAAAAGAGAGAGACCACCAGAGCAAAGAGAGAGAGACCACCAGAACAAAGAGAGAGAGGGAGAGACCACCAGAGCAAAGAGAGAGAGACCAACAGAGCAAAGAGAGAGACCACCAGAGCAAAGAGAAAGAGAGAGACCACCAGAGCAAAGAGAGAGAGAGAGACCACCAGAGCAAAGAGAGAGACCACCAGAGAAAAGAGAGGGAGACCACCAGAGCAAAGAGAGAGAGGGAGAGACCACCAGAGCAAAGAGAGAGAGAGACCAACAGAGCAAAGAGAGAGACCACCAGAGCAAAGAGAAAGAGAGAGACCACCAGAGCAAAGAGAGAGAGACCACCAGAGCAAAGAGAGAGACACAACAGAGCAAAAAGAGAGGGAGACCACCAGAGCAAAGAGAGGGAGACCACCAGAACAAAGAGAGAGAGAGACCACCAGAGCAAAGAGAGAGAGACCACCAGAGCAAAGAGAGAGAGAGACCACCAGAGCAAAGAGAGAGACCACCAGAGCAAAGAGAGAGAGAGACCACCAGAGCAAAGAGAGAGAGACCAACAGAGCAAAGAGAGAGACCACCAGAGCAAAGAGAAAGAGAGAGACCACCAGAGCAAAGAGAGAGAGAGAGACCACCAGAGCAAAGAGAGAGACCACCAGAGAAAAGAGAGGGAGACCACCAGAGCAAAGAGAGAGACCACCAGAGCAAAGAGAGAGAGACCAACAGAGCAAAGAGAGAGACCACCAGAGCAAAGAGAAAGAGAGAGACCACCAGAGCAAAGAGAGAGAGACCACCAGAGCAAAGAGAGAGACCAACAGAGCAAAAAGAGAGGGAGACCACCAGAGCAAAGAGAGGGAGACCAACAGAGCAAAGAGAGAGACCACCAGAGCAAAGAGAAAGAGAGAGACCACCAGAGCAAAGAGAGAGACCACCAGAGCAAAGAGAGAGACCACCAGAGAAAAGAGAGGGAGACCACCAGAGCAAAGAGAGAGAGACCACCAGAACAAAGAGAGAGAGGGAGAGACCACCAGAGCAAAGAGAGAGAGACCAACAGAGCAAAGAGAGAGACCACCAGAGCAAAGAGAAAGAGAGAGACCACCAGAGCAAAGAGAGAGAGAGAGACCACCAGAGCAAAGAGAGAGACCACCAGAGAAAAGAGAGGGAGACCACCAGAGCAAAGAGAGAGAGGGAGAGACCACCAGAGCAAAGAGAGAGAGACCAACAGAGCAAAGAGAGAGACCACCAGAGCAAAGAGAAAGAGAGAGACCACCAGAGCAAAGAGAGAGAGACCACCAGAGCAAAGAGAGAGACCAACAGAGCAAAAAGAGAGGGAGACCACCAGAGCAAAGAGAGGGAGACCACCAGAACAAAGAGAGAGAGAGACCACCAGAGCAAAGAGAGAGAGACCACCAGAGCAAAGAGAGAGAGAGAGACCACAAGAGCAAAGAGAGAGACCACCAGAGCAAAGAGAGAGAGAGACCACCAGAGCAAAGAGAGAGAGAGACCACCAGAGCAAGGAGAGAGAGAGACCACAAGAGCAAAGAGAGAGGGAGAGAGAGACCACCAGAGCAAAGAGAGAGAGAGAGACACCAGAGCAAAGAGAGAGAGAGAGACAAACAGAGCAAAAAGAGAGGGAGACCACCAGAGCAAAGAGAGGGAGACCACCAGAACAAAGAGAGAGAGAGACCACCAGAGCAAAGAGAGAGACCACCAGAGCAAAGAGAGAGAGAGACCACCAGAGCAAAGAGAGAGAGACCACCAGAGCAAAGAGAGAGAGAGACCACCAGAGCAAAGAGAGAGAGAGAGAGACAACCAGAGCAAAGAGAGAGAGAGACCACCAGAGCAAAGAGAGAGAGAGACCACCAGAGCAAAGAGAGAGACTACCAGAGCAAAGAGAGAGAGAGAGAGACCACCAGAGCAAAGAGAGAGAGAGAGAGACCACCAGAGCAGAGAGAGAGACCACCAGAGCAAAGAGAGAGAGAGAGAGAGAGACACCAGAGCAAAGAGAGAGAGAGAGACCACCAGAGCAAAAGAGAGAGAGAGACCAACAGAGCAGAGAGAGAGAGCCACCAGAGCAAAGAGAAAGAGAGAGACCACCAGAGCAAAGAGAGAGAGACCACCAGAGGCAAAGAGAGAGACCAACAGAGCAAAGAGAGGGAGACCACCAGAGCAAAAGAGAGGGAGACCACCAGAAACAAAGAGAGAGAGAGACCACCGAGAGCAAAGGAGAGAGACCACCATGAGCAAAGAGAGAGAAGAGACCACCAGAGCAAACAGAGAGAGAGACCACCAGAGCAAAGGAGAGAGAGACCACCAGAGCAAAGAGAGACACCAACAGAGCAAAGAGAAAGAGAGAGACCACCAGAGCAAAGAGAGAGAGACCACCAGAGCAAAGATAGAGAGACCACCAGAGCAAAGAGAGAGACCAACAGAGCAAAAAGAGAGGGAGACCACCAGAGCAAAGAGAGGGAGACCACCAGAACAAAGAGAGAGAGAGACCACCAGAGCAAAGAGAGAGAGACCACCAGAGCAAAGAGAGAGAGAGAGACCACCAGAGCAAAGAGAGAGACCACCAGAGCAAAGAGAGAGAGAGACCACCAGAGCAAAGAGAGAGAGACCACCAGAGCAAAGAGAGAGAGAGAGCCACAAGAGCAAAGAGAGAGGGAGAGAGAGACCACCAGAGCAAAGAGAGAGGAGAGAGACACCAGAGCAAAGAGAGAGAGAGAGACACCAGAGCAAAAAGAGAGGGAGACCACCAGAGCAAAGAGAGGGAGACCACCAGAACAAAGAGAGAGAGAGACCACCAGAGCAAAGAGAGAGACCACCAGAGCAAAGAGAGAGAGAGACCACCAGAGCAAAGAGAGAGAGACCACCAGAGCAAAGAGAGAGACAGACCACCAGAGCAAAGAGAGAGAGAGAGAGACAACCAGAGCAAAGAGAGAGACCACCAGAGCAAAGAGAGAGAGAGAGACCACCAGAGCAAAGAGAAAGACTACCAGAGCAAAGAGAGAGAGAGAGACCACCAGAGCAAAGAGAGAGAGAGAGAGACCACCAGAGCAGAGAGAGAGACCACCAGAGCAAAGAGAGAGAGAGAGAGAGAGACCACCAGAGCAAAGAGAGAGAGAGAGAGACCACCAGAGCAAAGAGAGAGAGAGACCAACAGAGCAAGAGAGAGAGACCACCAGATGCAAAGAGAAAGAGAGAGACCACCAGAGCAAAGAGAGAGAGACCACCAGAGCAAAGAGAGAGACCAACAGAGCAAAAGAGAGTGAGACCACCAGAGCAAAGAGAGGGAGACCACCAGAACAAAGAGAGAGAGAGACCACCAGAGCAAAGAGAGAGACCACCAGAGCAAAGAGAGAGAGAGACCACCAGAGCAAACGAGAGAGAGACCACCAGAGCAAAGAGAGAGAGACCACCAGATCAAAGAGAGAGACCAACAGAGCAAAGGAGATAGAGAGGAGACCACCAGAGCAAAGAGAGAGAGACCACCAGAGCAAAGATAGAGAGACCACCAGAGCAAAGAGAGAGACCAACAGAGCAAAGAGAGAGAGAGGCCACCAGAGCAAAGAGAGAGACTATCAGAGCAAAGAGAGAGAGACCACCAGAGCAAGAGACCACCAGAGAGAGACCACCAGAGCAAAGAGAAAAGAGAGAGACCACCAGAGCAAAGAGAGAGACCACCAGAGCAAAGAGAGAGAGAGAGAGACCACCAGAGCAAAGAGAGAGAGAGCAGAGAGAAGAGAGAGACCACCAGAGCAAAGAGAGAGACCAACAGAGCAAGAGAGGAGGGAGACCACCAGAGCAAAGAGAGGGAGACCACCAGAGCAAAGAGAGAGAGAGACCACCAGAGCAAGAGAGAGAGACCACCAGAGCAAAGAGAAGAGAGACCACCAGAGCAAAGAGAGAGAGAGACCACCAGAGCCAAAGAGAGAGAGACCACCAGAGCAAAGAGAGACACCAACAGAAGCAAAGAGAAAGAGAGAGACCACCAGAGCAAAGAGAGAGAGACCACCAGAGCAAAGAGAGAGAGACCACCAGAGCAAAGAGAGAGACCAACAGAGCAAAGGAGAGAGACCAACAGACAAGAGAGAGAGGGAGAGTCCACCAGAGCAAAGAGAGAGAGACTACCAGAGCAAAGAGAGAGAGACCACCAGAGCAATGAGACCAGCCAGAGAGACCACCAGAGCAAAGAGAAAGAGAGAGAGACCACCAGAGCAAAGAGAGAGAGAGAGCTCCAGAGCAAAGAGAGGGAGACCAGCAGAGCAAAGAGAAAGAGAGAGAGACCACCAGAGCAAAGAGAGAGAGAGACCACCAGAGCAAAGAGAGAGAGAGAGACCACCAGAGCAAAGAGAGAGAGAGAGAGACCACCAGAGCAAAGAGAGAGACCACCAGAGCATAGAGAGAGAGAGCTCCAGAGCAAAGAGAGGGAGACCACCAGAGCAAAGAGAAATAGAGAGACCACCAGAGCAAAGAGAAAAAGAGAGACCACCAGAGCAAAGGGAGTTAGAGAGACCACCAGAGCATAGAGAGAGAGAGTGAGAGAGACCACCAGAGCAAAGAGAGAGAGAGAGACCACCAGAGCAAAGAGAGAAAGAGACCACCAGAGCAAAGAGAGAGAGAGAGACCACCAGAGCAAAGAGAGAGAGAGAGTGAGAGAGACCACCAGAGCAAAGAGAGAGAGAGTGAGAGAGACCACCAGAGCAAAGACAGAGAGAGAGAGAGACCACCAGAGCAAAAAGAGAGAGGGGGAGACCACAAGAGCAAAGAGAGAGAGAGAGAGAGAGACCACCAGAGCAAAGAGAGTGAGAGAGAGACCACCAGAGCAAAGAGAGAGAGAGAGAGACCACCAGATCAAAGAGCGAGAGAGAGAGAGACCACCAGAGCAAAGAGTGGGAGACCACCAAAGCAAAGAGAGGGAGACCACCAAAGCAAAGAGAGAGACCAACAGAGCAAAGAGAAAGAGACCACCAGATCAAAGAGAGAGAGAGAGAGACCACCAGAGCAAAGAGAGAGAGAGAGAGAGATCACCAAAGCAAAAAGAGGGAGGGACCACCAAAGCAAAGAGAGAGACCAACAGAGCAAAGAAAGAGAGAGAGACCACAAGAGCAAAGAGAGAGAGAGAGAGACCACCAGAGCAAAGAGAGAGAGAGAGACCACCAACGCAAAAAGAGAGACCACCATAGCAAAGAGAGAGAGAGACCACCAGAGCAAAGAGAGAGAGACCACCAGAGCAAAGAGAGAGAGACCACCAGAGCAAAGAGAGGGAGACCACCAGAACAAAGAGAGAGAGAGACCACCAGAGCAAAGAGAGAGACCACCAGAGCAAAGAGAGAGAGAGACCACCAGAGCAAACAGAGAGAGAGACCACCAGAGCAAAGAGAGAGAGACCACCAGAGCAAAGAGAGACACCACAGAGCAAAGAGAAAGAGAGAGACCACCAGAGCAAAGAGAGAGAGACCACCAGAGCAAAGATAGAGAGACCACCAGAGCAAAGAGAGAGACCAACAGAGCAAAAAGAGAGGGAGACCACCAGAGCAAAGAGAGGGAGACCACCAGAACAAAGAGAGAGAGAGACCACCAGAGCAAAGAGAGAGAGACCACCAGAGCAAAGAGAGAGAGAGAGACCACAAGAGCAAAGAGAGAGACCACCAGAGCAAAGAGAGAGAGAGACCACCAGAGCAAAGAGAGAGAGACCACCAGAGCAAGGAGAGAGAGAGACCACAAGAGCAAAGAGAGAGGGAGAGAGAGACCACCAGAGCAAAGAGAGAGAGAGAGACACCAGAGCAAAGAGAGAGAGAGAGACACCAGAGCAAAAAGAGAGGGAGACCACCAGAGCAAAGAGAGGGAGACCACCAGAACAAAGAGAGAGAGAGACCACCAGAGCAAAGAGAGAGACCACCAGAGCAAAGAGAGAGAGAGACCACCAGAGCAAAGAGAGAGAGACCACCAGAGCAAAGAGAGAGACAGACCACCAGAGCAAAGAGAGAGAGAGAGAGACAACCAGAGCAAAGAGAGAGAGAGACCACCAGAGCAAAGAGAGAGAGAGACCACCAGAGCAAAGAGAAAGACTACCAGAGCAAAGAGAGAGAGAGAGACCACCAGAGCAAAGAGAGAGAGAGAGAGACCACCAGAGCAGAGAGAGAGACCACCAGAGCAAAGAGAGAGAGAGAGAGAGAGACACCAGAGCAAAGAGAGAGAGAGAGACCACCAGAGCAAAGAGAGAGAGAGACCAACAGAGCAAAGAGAGAGACCACCAGAGCAAAGAGAAAGAGAGAGACCACCAGAGCAAAGAGAGAGAGACCACCAGAGCAAAGAGAGAGACCAACAGAGCAAAGAGAGGGAGACCACCAGAGCAAAGAGAGGGAGACCACCAGAACAAAGAGAGAGAGAGACCACCAGAGCAAAGAGAGAGACCACCAGAGCAAAGAGAGAGAGAGACCACCAGAGCAAACAGAGAGAGAGACCACCAGAGCAAAGAGAGAGAGACCACCAGAGCAAAGAGAGACACCAACAGAGCAAAGAGAAAGAGAGAGACCACCAGAGCAAAGAGAGAGAGACCACCAGAGCAAAGATAGAGAGACCACCAGAGCAAAGAGAGAGACCAACAGAGCAAAGAAAGAGAGGCCACCAGAGCAAAGAGAGAGACTATCAGAGCAAAGAGAGAGAGACCACCAGAGCAAGAGACCACCAGAGAGAGACCACCAGAGCAAAGAGAAAAGAGAGAGACCACCAGAGCAAAGAGAGAGAGACCAACAGAGCAAAGAGAGAGAGAGAGAGACCACCAGAGCAAAGAGAGAGAGAGAGAGAGAGAGAGAGACCACCAGAGCAAAGAGAGAGACCAACAGAGCAAAGAGAGGGAGACCACCAGAGCAAAGAGAGGGAGACCACCAGAACAAAGAGAGAGAGAGACCACCAGAGCAAAGAGAGAGACCACCAGAGCAAAGAGAGAGAGAGACCACCAGAGCAAAGAGAGAGAGAGACCACCAGAGCAAAGAGAGAGAGACCACCAGAGCAAAGAGAGACACCAACAGAGCAAAGAGAAAGAGAGAGACCACCAGAGCAAAGAGAGAGAGACCACCAGAGCAAAGAGAGAGAGACCACCAGAGCAAAGAGAGAGACCAACAGAGCAAAGAGAGAGACCAACAGAGCAAAGAAAGAGAGGCCACCAGAGCAAAGAGAGAGACTACCAGAGCAAAGAGAGAGAGACCACCAGAGCAAGAGACCACCAGAGAGAGACCACCAGAGCAAAGAGAAAAGAGAGAGACCACCAGAGCAAAGAGAGAGAGAGAGAGCTCCAGAGCAAAGAGAGGGAGACCAGCAGAGCAAAGAGAAAGAGAGAGAGACCACCAGAGCAAAGAGAGAGAGAGACCACCAGAGCAAACAGAGAGAGAGAGAGACCACCAGAGCAAAGAGAGAGAGAGAGAGAGACCACCAGAGCAAAGAGAGAGACCACCAGAGCAAAGAGAGAGAGAGAGAGAGAGAGACCACCAGAGCAAAGAGAAATAGAGAGACCACCAGAGCAAAGAGAAAAAGAGAGACCACCAGAGCAAAGGGAGTTAGAGAGACCACCAGAGCATAGAGAGAGAGAGTGAGAGAGACCACCAGAGCAAAGAGAGAGAGAGAGACCACCAGAGCAAAGAGAGAAAGAGACCACCAAAGCAAAGAGAGAGAGAGAGACCACCAGAGCAAAGAGAGAGAGAGAGTGAGAGAGACCACCAGAGCAAAGAGAGAGAGAGTGAGAGAGACCACCAGAGCAAAGACAGAGAGAGAGAGAGACCACCAGAGCAAAAAGAGAGAGGGGGAGACCACAAGAGCAAAGAGAGAGAGAGAGAGAGAGACCACCAGAGCAAAGAGAGTGAGAGAGAGACCACCAGAGCAAAGAGAGAGAGAGAGAGACCACCAGATCAAAGAGCGAGAGAGAGAGAGACCACCAGAGCAAAGAGTGGGAGACCACCAAAGCAAAGAGAGGGAGACCACCAAAGCAAAGAGAGAGACCAACAGAGCAAAGAGAAAGAGACCACAAGAGCAAAGAGAGAGAGAGAGAGAGAGGGACCAACAGAGCAAAGAGAGAGAGAGAGAGAGATCACCAAAGCAAAAAGAGGGAGGGACCACCAAAGCAAAGAGAGAGACCAACAGAGCAAAGAAAGAGAGAGAGACCACAAGAGCAAAGAGAGAGAGAGAGAGACCACCAGAGCAAAGAGAGAGAGAGAGACCACCAACGCAAAAAGAGAGACCACCATAGCAAAGAGAGAGAGAGACCACCAGAGCAAAGAGAGAGAGAGAGACCACCAGAGCAAAGAGAAAGAGAGAGACCACCAGAGCATAGAGAGAGAGAGTGAGAGAGACCACCAGAGCAAAGAGAGAGAGAGAGACCACAAGAGCAAAGAGAGAAAAAGAGACCACCAGAGCAAAGAGAGAGAAAGAGACCACCAGAGCAAAGAGAGAGAGAGAGAGACCACCAGAGCTGTTGTGGAAAATTCATACTCACATACCAATTCTTACTACGAAAACTAGGCACCAGTCCTCTGGTAATTTTGTCATTATTAGAGTTTATTTAGAAACATGTGGATCAGCAGCAAAACCCAACATGGCTGCTGCTGACCGGCTTAAAAACTGACTACTACTGACAGAAATATATCCAAACGCAGCTTTTTATATTTGTTTACATAAGACAATGAAATAATCCATCTAGCAACATGGTACGACCCACTAACAGCCAATTACATTTTATTTATATATGATATCCAATAAGAACATAACACATGTGTGTATATCTACTTTATATGATACACTTGTGCGCAGTACATAACACTTATTAGGCCTTGGGGATGACTGATTATTATGTATAAAAAACTGTGTACTGTCTGTAACTGAAATTGCTAAGTCATGGGTCATGTAGACTTAACTACTTCATAACTTATATCTTATTAAAATGGAAAATACTGGTTTCATTCAGTAGAACATCAAAATACATTAGAAAATCCCAAGTTCATTAATCCGATATGATTTGTGGAATAATAAAATATCTTTCAATAATGGAATCCATAGCAGAAGTTTCCCAGTCCAGATATTAAAGTCTGTTGAATGAGCTTTACAATCAAGTGGGAGCAAGAAAAGATGGAATCTTGATGGAAAAACAATAAATCCATGAAAACAAGTGAGCATCTGTGTGACGAAATGTATATAACAAGGAAATAATCCAATGGAGGTGGATGGAAACATCAACAGATGCGGTTACATGTTAACAAGAGATAGTCGAGAGTGCTGTGCCATAGATATAAAAATCCAGATATGTAAAATAAAATACAATGGTTAATGTAGAGAAAATGGCTTTACTTAATTCTTCAACCAATTACCAATAACTAGGCCATATAACAGATTTCCCTTTATACTTATTATGTTATGAGACATTTAGATGATAGATGTAATTTAATAACCCATAAAGTTTTGCACTGATATTACTAATAACCAGAGTGTATGCATGACTTCTTCTTTCCCTAATTGCTATTCCTTATCAGATGTTAGTACGTACTAGATCCTAGCCAGATGATAGAATAATGTGCAACAATGTTAGAAGCCAAACAATAGTAAAAAGGACAGTTATAGAAAAGAGCAAAATGACAACGGAAAACATATGCTCAGACAAAGTTCATACAAGCCTAGTCTTACACATGACACTAGGTAGGTCCTTCTTTGTCTATACAGTAAACGATAAACAGGTGGATCACTTTCTTCTGAGATTCTCTGGTCAAAGCAAAGCAATGGTTTTCTGACATGTCTTTACATCTTTATTCTTTTGCAGCAGATATATGTATTAGCATATGGTCATGTCAATGATAAAGAGTTAGAATATGTCCTTCATGGGGATGGGCCTTCATTTTAGGCATGATTCTCATAATTCTCTTCTTCCATGTCCTTAGGCAAGCTTGCGGCTTAGAATTGCAAAGTTTCATATAGGTATTCTTTCTGTCTGATGGTCGTGCCATTCCATTTCTGTATAAGTCCCTTTGCGCAGGGAACCACAAGTGACCAAAATGGCGACATCGATTGAAGTCATCACAGATGATGGCTTTCCATCTTTCGAACCATGACTGTAGTCAGCTAGTGAATGGGTTTTCCATCTCTGAATTTTCTGCTAGTTCAATTGACAGGGCGGTCAATCCCTCCAGGACTTTGGTAACTGTCCCACCAGGTGCCGTTTCATTAGGGATGAAGGTGCCAAACAAGGTGCCAAACATTTTACAAACACCTCCTTCTATAGCTAGAAGCATGTCAAGTGCCATGCGGTTTTGTCACATGATCAGACTTGTTTTATCTAGTTGTTCAGTCAAGCCTTGTACCGCATCTCTTGTATAGGTCACAGATCTTTGTTGATTATAGTAGACTAGCGAGTTGCCTTTCAAAAAATGACGGCAATAAAATTGTAAGGCAGGTAATGCTGTTTGCCCCAGAGAGTAAGTGTTTTGGTGGTCTGAGATGCTTGTGCGCTCATTGCCTTTGGCGCTCATTGCGAGGCTCTGGGTTGGTGTATTTGTTGTTAAGGTAAGGTAAGGTCCGCAGTGATCTCGTTTTGTCGCTTATTGCAAGGCTCTCCCCTGGTGTAGTTTGTGTCCTATGAGGAGCAATGGCGCTCCTTGTGGGTGGCGCGGTGAAGTTGTTTGTGGTTGTTTGCATTAGTGTGGTGTTAATTTTTTGTTTGTTTTGTGTTTAATTTATTTTATGCTAAATAATGAATTAATGTAATCATAAATTAATATACTTTACCTCTTTGTAATTAATATATGCAGCAAGGAATGTGCTGAAGAGCTAACAATCTGTTTTCATGTTCCTGCAGCATACAATGTAGGTTTGCAGTGTTGTGGAGCTGAGGTGTGTCAGCAATGTGCACAGTGTGTAGTGTAAATAGGCTGCATGCGCGAGGGGAAGCCGTTTGTGTAGCTGTGTACTTCCGCATTGTGTAAGTTAGTGTTGTAAAATGGCGGCGATTGTGTATGTGGTCGGCGGGTTTGTCCGATGAAGCGTCCTTGCTAATGGTGTATGTTGTAGGTCGTACAGGGTTTTGTAAAAGCCGTATTTGTTTTGTGGTATTTAGCGGCTTTAGGGGTCGTGTAGCCTCGTTTTTGTTTTTTACGTCGACCATTTTTTCTCTCGCTTAGGGGATTTTTGAGTGTCTAAACTTTGTAAATTTGAGTAAAATGGAGGTTTAAGCTGTGTTGCAGAGGTTCTGGCTGTCCCCCCTTGCTGTGGATAATGTTTTTAATTTATTTTTGTGTGTATTTTTGTGTTTTTTAATATTTTCCGCTGTGCGCGGGTTGTCTGTTAAAGTCGTGTTTTTGCGAGTCCGTAATGGATTTTTTCTAAGTCACGCGGGTCGTAATTGTTTTTGTGTAAGACCGCAATTTTTTATGTTGTAAGTCCCGCAGCTCCTATTTTTTTGTGTAAGTCCGTAGTTTGTCATTGCATGTTTTTTTTCAAAGTCCCGCCTGTGTGGTGGTTTGTAAAGGGTTGTGAGGTGCCGTAGAGCCTCCACCTCGGCAAATGCGGCCCCCCACTTTGCGAGGGTCTGCATTTGCGGTCCGAAAGTCGTATGGGGTCGTAGGGATAAGCGCCTACGGCGCTCGTCTCCACCAGTGCAAGGAGCAATTTGATTTCTAGCCTTGAACTTGTCTGGTAGTGCATGGGGTACTCCAAATGGAGTCGATGGTAGTGCATGGGGCACTCCAAATGGAGTCGATGTCTCCCAGATCAGGGTAGGTATTACTATAATGGCAGTTATACAGATCAAGATTAATATGGACTTTCTCATCCCACAACATCCTGGACTTCTGAAAGTGTGTCACACAGGTGTATTTGGGAGTCATTCTCGGGATCCCTTCCTACTTCCCCAAGGCCCCTCTAATCTGTCTGAACACGGCAGTATCTTCACTGGGATTGAGACGAGTGACCCTATTGGTTTCACTCCCCTTTGTAGCCAGACTTTGGTAGCAGACAGGTGCGGCGTTTCTCAGGTTAGCAGTTAGGTTCCCAGGAAGGTGCCGATAGAGGGACCCCTTGCAGTGGGTCAGATGTATGAATCCTTTAATACAATTTTTAAAGCTGTCAGGGTAGCCAACCCAAATTGGTAAGGACCTTCCCACTTGGTGTCCATCCAGTTTTTCCTTTTGATGATTTTAACAGGTACTCATCCTCCTGGTTTTATCCGTGTAGGTAGTTCCTGGTGTTCCTTAGTCAGCAAACTCTGTAGCTGTTGTTATCTGTTGTTATCAGTATAGGTACTTGGTAGATTCTTTGTCTCATTATATATCAGGGCACGCTTGTCTTTTATTTGTCTTTACAGGCACACACTCGCTGTCATCTTGTTCTGGGGTAGACAAGCGTGACAAAAAATCCAAACATACAAGAAACTTCCATACATCTTTTAACTAGACATCCTCACATTTATCATACTAAGTTCCCGGAGCAGAAGTCAGTCTGGGGGCAGGTAATCTTCGCGACTATGTCCATATCACTCCTTACAAGTCTGCAGGATTCAATGGAATGGATGCATAACAAACACTCCCATACAGGATTTATGAATACACTCTGCAAACCTAATTATGGCCATGAATGCGGTTGCCAAGCATCTCCTTCGCAGCTTTGGGTGTTATCTTATCAACAATGAGTGTGATCCGAGTCATGGCACCATATGTGGAAAAATCATACTCACATACCACTACTTACTCCAAAAACTAGGCATGACACCAAAAAAGTCCTATGGTAATTTTCTCATTATTAGAGTTTATTTAGAAAAAAATGTGGATCAGCAGCAAAACCCAACGTGGTTGCTGCTGATCGGCTGAAAAACTGACTACTACTAACAGAATTATATCCAGACACAGCCTTTTATACTTGTTTACATAAGACAATGAAATAATCCCACTAACAACCAATTACATTTTATCTATATACTAGCAACTTGCCCGTCAAAAATGACGGCAATAAAATTTCGGTGGTGGTATTTTTGTGAGCCACGCAGTCCATCTACGTGTTTTGGGTCCGAAGTTATACGGCCCGTGATTTTTGCCAAGTCCTGCGTGTCCGGGGATGAGCTCATTGCATCCTAAGTCCTGTGTGCCTCAACTGCTAGCCTCGCTTTTGGCAATCAGTGCAGCCTAAGTCCTGTGTGCCTCAACTGCTCACCTCGCTTTTGACGATCAGTGAAGCCTAAGTCCTGTGTGCCTCAACTGCTCACCTCGCTTTGCCTTCAGTGCTCATAGCCTAAGTCCCGCATTCCTAAGTCCCGCGTGCCTGAAATTGCTAAGTCATGGGTCATGTAGACTTAACTATTTCATAACTTATATCCTATAAAAATGGAAAATACTGGTTTAATGCTTATATAACAGCCAAATATCACACTAACTGAAAATATGTGCTAATTGTATATATATATATACACTAAAAATGTAAGGATATTTGTATCATTTCCCCAACAGAGTAAAGAGAGAGAGGGAGACCACCAGAGTAAAGAGAGAGAGAGACACCAGAGCAAAGAGAGAGAGGGAGACCATCAGAGCAAAGAGAGAGACCACCAGAGCAAAGCGAGAGAGAGAGAGAGAGACCACCAGAACAAAGAGAGAGACCACCAGAGCAAAGAGAGGGAGAGACCACCAGAGCAAAGCGAGAGAGAGAGAGACCACCAGAACAAAGAGAGAGAGAGAGAGAGAGAGAGACCACCAGAGCAAAGAGAGAGAGAGAGAGAAAGACCACCAGAGCAAAGAGAGAGAGAGAGAGACCACCAGAGCAAAGAGAGGGAGAGACCAACAGAGCAAAGAGAGAGAGAGAGCGAGAGAGAGATCACCAGAGAAAAGAGAGAGAGAGAGACCCCCAGAGCAAAGAGAGAGAGAGAGAGAGACCACCAGAGCAAAGAGAGGGAGAGACCACCAGAGCAAAGAGAGAGAGACCACCAGAGCAAAGAGAGAGAGAGAGACCACCAGGACAAAGAGAGAGAGACCACCAGAGCAAAGAGAGGGAGAGACGACCAGAGCAAAGAGAGAGAGAGAGAGATATCACCAGAGAAAAGAGAGAGAGAGAGACCCCCAGAGCAAAGAGAGAGAGAGACCACCAGAGCAAAGAGAGGGAGAGAGGGAAAGACCACCAGAACAAAGAGAGAGAGGGAGAGACCACCAGAGCAAAGAGAGGAAGAGAGACCACCAGAGCAAAGAGAGGGGAAGAGAGACATAGAAAGTTAGATAGAGGAGAGCAACAGATGGCAGGAGAGGGGAGAGAGAAGGAGAGGGAGAGAGGCAGAGAGAGACACGGGGAGACAGAGAGAGAGAGCATAGAAAGATGGAAGAGAGAGAAAGTGGTGGTGGTGGGGGAGACAGAGAGAGGGGAGGGAAAAGGAGAGGGAGAGGACAGTGAGGACACTTGACCTGACAAATGGAGCTTCACACAGGGACCAGGCTCAGTAATAAGGGGTGCCTGGGGTGTGGGGGCTTACAGGGGGTCAGGGGAGGTCCCAAATGAATGAGGGGTTTTATCACAAAGCAGTTTTACTTTAGCGGGTGCAATATGAGACAAAGGGAGAATGTGCTTAATATTTTACAAATGTGAATATTTATGTAAGGATTTGGAGAACAGATTAAATTAGTGTTCGAGAAAATGTTAATGTATTTTAAATCAAATACAATGTGCAGATAGGGTTCCTGGCAGGGGAGAGTAAATATTTCAGTAAGTCCTGTAAAACAATTGATTGGTGCTTTTGTCTGCTGGAGAGGGGTCAGAGCTGGCATTTGTGTGTTTGCATAGCTGGTAACCTCATCAGAAAATGGGAGATTTGTCCAGCAAAGATCCACATGGAAAAGAAACTGCAAATACCAGGATTGTGAGGAGCCTCCTCTGCCATTGAGTTATTGAGCTGTGATATGGAGCAGATATCTATTTATTGGTCTCTCGGGGCTGTTAGAAGCCTGGGTGGGCTTATCCAAATCTCAGCACAAGTAACCCCCCACCCCTGTAATGAGGCAAGTAATTAGCTTGTTGTACCCTAAGCAGGGTAACACAATGAATAATAAGTATCTCACTATTTACCTTCAGCTCTAAAGAATCCATGGGCTCGGATATATTGTAGTCTTTCTGTGCATTGTATTTACATAGATACATTGTAATTAGACACGTCTTATATTGATGTTCTCAAAATCTGGAAACAAATATTCTGATTTCACCTCTGCCCCAGAGCTCATAATTAATGTGCATTAAACATATAATATAATATAATTCACATCAATACCAGTTGTATGCGATGCGCATTGGTGTGAGTTTATTTTTATTTTTATTATTTTGCTTTAGTTATAATTGTTGATGAAATAGGTTCTCCCATATGCGCAAATAAAGACAACGACAATACCACGTCTGTAAAGTCTTTATTCTTGAGAGCACTGACGTGACTGAAAAATTCTGAACCTTTTTAAATGTTATCCAGAAAATGGAAAATGTATGTTGTAAGACAGATCGAGAGTTGTCTCAATGTGGATGTAATTGAATTACTGTCTAATAAAAAGTTAATGGATGAAAAAAAATGTTTTATATAAATACTAGCAACTTGCCCGTCAAAAAATGACTGTCAATAAAATTTGAAGCCATGGGAATGCTGTTTGAGACATAATTGAAACCGTTTTATACGGTGATGACCTTCGGCGCTCATCACATGACTCGCAATGAGCGCCGCCTCTCATGTCGTGTACTTTTGGTCCTCTGAGACAGATATATATTTCTATGTATATGTAGTTAAGTAATAATTAATGATTTATTAAATTAATTAATTAAGTAATAATTAATTATTTCTGCAATAAATAAATATACTTTAATTATTTATAATTGATATATGCAGTGAGCAATAGGCTGAAGAGCTAACAATCTGTTTGTATTTTGCGTCTGCATAGAATATACATTGTGGGTGTTGGTGCCCGGCTTATAAAGTGTAATGAGTGTTCCAAGTGCGCATTGTAAATAGGCTGCGTGCGCGAGGTAAAGCCGCTGGTTTATTGTGTGGCATTGTATAGTCGTAATGTTATTAATGTGTTCCGCGTCTCATGAGCATTTTCCGGCTTTTGTAATAGTGTGTCTTGTAGGTCGTAGTGTGATGTGTAAAGTGTTACGCATTTTGCAGTGTTTTGCGCGGTGCAGGGTCGTGTAGCCTCGTTTTCATTTTTTTCGCCGGCCATTTTTTTCCTCGCTTAGGTGCTTTTCGTGTGTCGAAAATTGTCTAAATCAAGTTAAATTCGCGTTCCAGCTCACTCACAGACGTCCTGCCTGTGCTGTGTGTGATGTTTTTGTAATTTTTTTAGGTGTAGTTAGTGTGTTTTTCGGGTTTTTGGTGCGGCCGCTAATCTCGTATCTTTTTTTTTCTAAGTCCCCCGTCTTGTAAGTGTTCCGAGTTTAACAGCTCGCCGCAAGTGCTCCAGGTTTAACGTCTCGCCTCGCTATGCTAAGTTATACGAACCACGCAAACAGCGTGACCACGATTCGTAGTTAGACAATTATAATATGTGATAAAAACTGGATTTTTTTGCAGCAGTCTGAATACAAGCACATTTAGTACAATAGGAAATATTTTGCATTATTTTGAAGATTTTCAAATCCGCAATAAAAAATATTTTATTTTCGTTTCATTTCTGTGTTATATCAAACTCGGTAATCAAGCAGTTAACACATATCAGGCCACCCACATGGTCTAGAACAGTATCGTTTTATTATTTTGTACATTGCTGGATTGCGAGACTGATCGCATATGATTGACATTTAACCTCCATGTTTTACTGATGTGTATTGGCTGATTCTAAATTGGTAGTTACGGCCTTGCTTTATTGATCACGGTCATGTAGATGAGGGCTTGTTGAATTGAATCGCTCTGTAACTGTTGCAAATTTCAAGCCCGCAGTTGCCTTCATGCCGGCCGTAAGTCTGAGGGCTTGAAATCTGCAATTGAATGGGGGCCTAAGTGTTTGAGACAAACACAAGGTTATACTGAGCTTATGAATACCTGAGTATTTAGAGATAGGGTAACATTTATATATAATTATTATTTTTGCACATTAGTTGGACTCTTGACTGATCTTTCCACTGATTCCAGCTGACTGCTGAATGTTCAGATCTTTATGTGTTTGACATGAATAAATAAATGCAGCAAACTCCATGTATGACATTGTTCAGTCGGCAGAGCTGGCTCCCCAGGGCTGGCTCCTGACATTGGGGGCTGCCTATATCATTTACACAAGATAAATATTTGGGATAAGTTGGCAGAAGGACCTATGTGGTCAACTGTTGGTGAGGCTCACGGTGGGCTAAAACTTGTTACACCCAATGTAGAATAATATAGATAATGGCCGGGATTTACCAATGTTATCAACAAAACAAGCTAATTTGGGAAAATAAAAGCTGATTTCAGAGGGGTGCCAGAGGTACTTGTTTTAGGGGGCTCATAAAGAAAAGGACCCAAGGCTTCTGATTTCTTATGTGTACATGACCACAGCATTTGAATATAACAATATATTACACAAATCTGGACATTTTAATTTAATATACAGTATATAAAAAATATATTAAAAAAATACATATTTGTCAAGACTACTTCCAAATAAAAAAAGAAAATATTTGATTGCATAAATATTCACCACCTTTACCATGAAATCCCTGAATAACCTTTGGTGCAACAAATTCCTTTCATAAGGCATATAATTGGTTGAATGGAATCATAGACCTGTTTCTAGAAGGTCCCAGGGTTTGTTAGAGAACATATCTAAACAAGCAGCATCATGAAGACCAAGAAGCTTCCAACACCAATATAGAGATGCGCCAATCAGAATTGGATAAAACAAAAACTCCCAGTCTTTGAACAACCATGGGATCACTGTTAAATCCATTAGAAAAAAAAATGGAAATAATTTGGCAATTAGTAAGGAGAGCATTAGTCAGAGAATCACCAAGAAGCCAATGACAATTATGAAGGAGCTGTAAACGAGAAACCATCCATGGGACAACTAGAACCTGGATGTCTCACAAAGCTGATAAGTATTGTGAGGAGAAAGACATTGCTGAAATAAAACTGTATCAAATACCAGTTGGAGCTTGCATTGTGGGAAACACAGCAAACATGGAAATGTTCTCCAAAAACACATTTTTTAGCTTGTGTGTGGTGCAAACCCAACATTGCTTCTCACCATGAGAACAGTACAGGGGAGCTTGGTGATGGATGTATCACAGGACTGGGAAACTGGTCAGGATTAGGCGCAACATGGATAGGCCAAGACAGTTCTGAAGGAAAATCTGTGTCAGTCTGCAAGAGACCTGATATTTGGTGGACGCTCACCTTCCAGAAGGACAATGACCACAAGGATATCAGTGGGCAAAAATGCCCCTCCAACGATGCCCTGGTCTTCAGTCCATTGTCACAGACAGGGCCCTCCAAAACTGCCCACAGGTCTGGTCACACCTAAAAAAAAAGAAACATTACAGTTAATTCAGAAATACATACATGTAATATAATAAAGGCAACTTACCTGTGCAAAATGCCCCTCCATCAATGTCCCGATATCATGTCAAATCTGAAATAAAGAAACATTACATGAAATCACATATATAGTTGTGAGAGTACGAGTTGTTGCTAACGCTGCGGGCTCGCGTAGCAAACCCGCGGCCCTCGCGAAGCGAGGGCACTGCCCGAGGGTCTCAGTTGCTGGCATGGAGCGCCGAAGACGCTCCTTGCCAGCAACTGAGGACCCTCGCGAAGCGAGGGCCTCAGTTGCTGGCAAGGAGCGCCATAGGCACTCCATGCCAGCACCTGAGGACCTCGCAAAGCGAGGGCCGCAATTGCTGGCATGGAGCGCCGAAGGCGCTCCATGCCAGCAACTGCGACCCTCGCAAACTTCACGTCGCAACCCAAACAGTACGACACACACATTACGACACTCGCAAACAACATACGACACACGTTCACACACATTACGGCCTCGCAACACTCGGACGCAACTCGCGAACATTCCAAAATGTAAAACACAATACATACACACACCACATACATAAAAAACTAACCTACACCAAGAGGGAGCACCCAGCACCTCAAAAATACAACTTACACCTCGATTTTACTCGAAATAAAACAGTTTAGAGACTAAAAAAAAATCGAAGCGAGAGAAAAAATGGCCGCCAAACAAAACGAAAACGAGGCTACAGCACTCTAAACTCGCAAAACACCACAAGAAACTCGCAAAACACCACAAAACACCTACGGATATTCCGATACAAACGTATACCACACATTACTCGCCATTTTACGCCAATGCGGAAGTACACGACTACGCTAACGGTTTGGTCTCGCGCACGCACAGTGTTACACTGCACACATTCAGCACGCTTACACAGCAGATCCACACCACTAATGCTGCAGCAACATCAAAACACATTCACAGCTCTTCCACACAATGCTTTAAAAAAGGTAAAGTATATTCATTTATTAATGTATTATATATTTCATTATTACACACTAAACAGCATTAGCTACCTTACAATTTCATTGCCGTCATTTTTTGACGGGCAATTCGCTAGTAAAAATATAATTACAACCTGTAATATAAATAGAGTTAATAGTCAACTTACCTGTCCAAAATGCCCTTCCAGCGATGCCCCGGTCCACATGTCTTCGACCCAAGCAGGACCCTTTAAAAAAATAATGGAGCTCCTCCGTTGAGGATCTCCCTGACGCAAATGTAGGATACCGTGCATGCTCCGCTCAAGATATAGAAATGGGCCTTTTGATTGGCTGAAATCGCTTTACATCATATTAAAGCCAATCAGAATGGAATACAGGGGTGTACCCCATTCTGATTGGCTGAAAGTATTTGCTCCTTATGATTGGTTGATATAACCGTTAATCATATTTCAGCCAATCAGAAGGCTCAAATATGTGAGCAAATCAAAATGGGATACACCCCTATATCCCATTCTGTTTGGCTCTAAGCATCTGCACCTTATGACTGGCTGCAATCTGATTGACAGTGACTTCAGACAATCAGAAGGTACAGATGCTTAAGTGCCAATCAGAATGGGATACACCCCACAGGGGAGTATCCCATTATGATTGCCTGACAGCAATAGCACCTTCTGATTGGCTGAAATATAATTGATGGTTATATCAGCCAATCAGAAGGCACAAATGCTTTCAGCCAACTAGAATGGGATACACCCCTTTACTCCATTTTTATTGGCTGAAATATGATTGGCAGTGATTTCAGCTTTTTTAATTTTTTAGAATGTTTAGATTTTTTTTCAGAGGAACCCTGCCTAGGATGAAGGATTGAAGACCAGGGCATCGCTGGAAGGGCATTTTGGCCAGGTCTGTGATCTATTTAACCATTTTCTATTTTTAGTAAGGCTGGTTTATTTTCTTTGTAATCTATGTTTTTTTTATTTTATGTAATCTAGGTTTTCTTATGTTCAGTAATGTAGTTTTTTTATTTTATGTAATCTAGGTTTTTTTATTTTCAGTGATGTAGGTTTTTTATTTTATGTAATCTAGGCTTTTTTATTTTCAGTTATGTATTTTTTTTATTTTATGAAAAGGGTTTTTTACTTTTGTGTAATGTAGTTTATTATTTTCAGTAATGTAGTTTTTTTATTTTGCGTAATTGGTGTTTTTTTTTATTTTTTTATAAATAGTGGGGTGCTAGGGATTTTATTAGGGGGTTAGGTAGGTAGTGTAAGGGTTAATAGGATAGGGTAGATGGGGTTAATAATTACTGGCTACAGTTAGGGTAAACTGGGTCCAGTTAGGGTTAAATAGGTAAAGTTAGGGTTGAATAGGTCCAGTTAGGGTTAACTAGGTCCAGTTAGGGTTGAATAGGTACAATTAGGGTTAACTAGATCCAGTTAGGGTTAAATTGCACTAGATAGGGATAACTGGGTCTAGATAGGGTTAAGTGGTTGGTGATAGGGTTAATTAGGTATGGTGAGGGTTAAATAGGGTTACATAGTTAGCGGGGGGGTTAATTACTTAGAGGGGGTAATTAGTTAGAGGAGGTTTATTACTTAGAGGAATAATTATCTAGTTTGAGGGGTTTTATTACTTAGAGGGGGGTTAATTAGCTAGAGGGGGTTAATTAGTTAGAGAGGGGTTATTACTTAGAGGGGGTTAATAAGTTAGAGAGGGGCTATTATTTAGAGGCGGTTAATTAGTTATAGGGGGTTATAACTTAGAGGGGGTTTAATTAGTTAGAGGGGGTTAATTAGTTATAGGGGGGTTTATTACTTAGAGGTGGATTAATAAGTTAGAGGGGGTTTATTACTTACATGGAGGTTAATTAAGATGTATTAGTTTATTGGGGTGGCTAGTAGTGTAGTGTAGGGTATTGCTTAATCTTAGTGTTAAATAGGGTTAATTAGTTAGAAGCGGGGTTAATTACTTAGAGAGGGGGTTAATTAGTTAGAGGGGAGTTTATTACTTAGAGGGGGTTAATTAGTTAGAGGGGGTTTATTACTTAGAGGGGGGTCATTAGTTAGAGGGGGATAATTAGTTAGAGGGGGTGTTATTACTTAGAGGGGGATTATTACTTACAGGGAAGTTAATTAAGATTTATTAGTTTATTAGGGTGGCTAGTAGTGTAGTGTACGGTAGTGCTTAATCTTAGTGTTAAATAGGGTTAATTAGTTAGAAGGGGGGTTAATTACTTAGAGAGGGGGTTAATTAGTTAGAGGGGAGTTTATTACTTAGAGGGGGTTAATTAGTTAGAGGGGGGTTTATTACTTAGAGGGGGGTTAATTAGTTCGAGGGGGGGTTATTACTTAGAGGGGGGTTAATTAGTTAGAGGGGGTTAATTAGTAAGAGGGAGGTTTATTACTTAGAGGGAGGTTAATTAAGACTTATTAGATTATCGGGCTGGTTTAGTGGTGTAGGGTAGTGCTTAGACTTAGTGTCATGAGGATCCTGGAGGACCCTCATGGCACTTATAGGGTTAATGTTAGGGTTAATTATTGTCTCATTAGAGTCTATATAGACTGATGGGGTTAATTAGAGGCTCATGTGGGTCTTTATAGAGCCCCACGCGTCATAGGGTTAATTACTATAGTAGTGCAGGTCCTTTAAGAACCTTAAAGGTCCTTTCAGGACCCAGAGTGGGAATTTAAATCCCCCCCCCAGCAAGGGATTAATGAGTGGACCCTGCAGGGTTCCCATTGGGACCCCTGCATCATGGGGGTCATGTGGGGACCCTGCAGGGATCCCGATGGGGACCCTGCAGCAGGGTTTCATATAGGGAGCTGTCATGATGTCTGTCTCATTTCCTATTGGCTCATTGTAAGCAGTAGCTACGGGCTTGCATGCGCAAGCCTGGCTATACTTACTTTGGAAACAAGGGTTTCGATTTCAGGCAGCGAGTTTCCGCCTTGGCCAATTAAATAGCCTCAGAAACGGAGGTGAATGGGAGCCCGCAACTCAAGCGCATAAATGCGGTCGTCGGCAAGCGAGTTAAGTGGACGGTCAGCCCTCACTCACAACATGCACACTGATTATTGCTATAAATCAGTTTGATTAAACCTTGGATAAAAGGCAAATTGGTCAGATCCAAGACTTTTACATGATCAGATACATATCTCTAGAGTCTCATTAAGTCTCATTTTATGTATCGGGTCAGTCTATGTCCAGTATTTGTGTACTCAGAGGTTTCACCGACTGGATATGTTCAAACCAAGAGGTATTTTAGGAGAACTGTTTTTTTCTTCTTCTTTTCTTCACATCGACCAACCCTCAGACCAAGTTCCTGGATCCCATCCTCAATCCATTGTGTAAAAAAATACTAAATACAATGAGCCTCATTCAATTGAGGCTTCGGGAGATCTGCCTTCCGAAATGGAGCCTGTAAGTTATTTTGTAGTTACGCAAGCAAAATACGAGACACGTTACGACCCATTACGACCTCGCAAAAATCGTCCGAAACCCACACACATGAAATCATGAAAAACACAATAAATACACACAACAAATACCACCACCCAACACCCAGGACCTCGAAAACTGAAGTTACACCTCAATTCAACTCCAAATAAAATCACCTAAGCGAGAGAAAAAATGGGCGCCGAACAAAACGAAAACGAGGCTACAGCAGTCTAAAGACGCAAAACACCACCAAACATCTACGGATTTCCAGAAAAAGACGTATGAGATCCGAAAACAAGGATGCAACCCGTGCAACCCCAAAAACATTACAAACACAATAAATTCACACAACAAACACATAAAAAGCTTACCCGCAGCAAGAGGGGGCACCGAGGACCTCTGCAAGTGAAGTTACACCTCGATTTAAGTACAAATTTCGGAGTTTAGAGAAAATCACCTAAGTGAGAGAAAAAATGGCTGCCGAACAAAACGAAAACGAACCTAAAGGCCCCTAAACACGCAAAACACCACTAAACAGCTATGGATATTCAGAAAAAGTCGCACGACATCCAAAAACAAGGACGCAAAATCAGCCGCATACCACACATTAGCGGCCATTTTAGAACAATAACTTATACAATCCGGAAGTACACAGCTACCCTAACGGATTTGTCTCGCGCACGCACACTATTACACTACACACATTCATGACGCTTACACAGCAGCTCCACACCACTAATGCTGCAGCAACATGAAAACAGATTGTCAGCTCTTCAGCACAATGCTTCCTGCATATATTACTTCACACTAGGTAAAGTACATTAATTTCTTATTTTATTAATTATTCATTGCCATACCCAAAAAAAACACCAACACTGCTCATAGCACACAAACAACCAAGAGCCTCGCAATGAGCGCCGAAAAATCTTAAAACACCAACAAAATTAATTTTGCACCCAAACAACATTACCTGCCTTACAATCTTATTGCCGTCATTTTTTGATGGGCAAGTCACTAGTGTTAATATATCAACGGGAGATACTAAAAGTTATTGAAACAAAAAACTTACATTTGAACTTTATCATTGCAGCCACCAGCAGAACTGCTTATTTGCACCCCGGATTAGGTATCTTGGGGGTGGGATATGACTTGCTCATGAGCCTGTACTAAAAAGGAGCCGGTCATACAACCTATACACAGGTCAGGACTTGTGTGTGGTGAACACTGCAGGAGAGCAGATAAAGACTCCCATTAGGACAGGATCTTGGACAGATTTGTTATAACTCTCTGGATACCTCATAGAGAAAGCTGCAGAAATACATAGCAAGGGAAATTTTGAAAGCTGACTTTAATTTACCTGGCATTCACTTGTTCTGTCTCCATTTGTTCTGAATCTTATTAATTTAGCTTATAGGGCAATCAGAGAAAAATTAGGGCACGTGAGATTAGGAGACACATCCGCTCCATTTTTATTCTCTATCTTTCTATGTTATTATGAAGCCCAGTATGGACCTGGTGCTGAATTCTTCCAAAGTAGAAAGATACATCTTGTGGCCCCTCCCTGAGATGCTCCATAAATGTCAGGGTCCTGACTCCTTATATGTTCCTCACTGCAGGAGATTTATGATATTAAGAGTTCAATACAGAGTTATATGTCTAAAAAACACATTAAAGTAAATTATAGCTTCATGCGATACAATCCTCTGTGTACAACTGAATCAAACACTGTGTGTGACGTCAGGGAAGGGGTTCCACAGATAGGATAGACAGGATGTTCTGCTTCGTTGGCTGTAGCTTTGTCTGCTGTTTAATGCACCTCTGGACATTTTTGAAGGACACGTCTGGAAGGAGCTAAATGGCAAACCCTGGACAGTGTTCTGACTTATTTATGTCCATGTTGTAGTATGAAAAGATCAAAAAAAACAGAGGGTCATTTTGAAAGGTCTTTCCAGCTGAGACCCCAAGGGATACATTGTTAACTAATCTTGATTCTAATACAAGGCTGAATAGCAGGGAGAGAGTGGACACCCTTGTCTCATTCTCCAGGAATGATGACGAGTGGTTGTAGTAGAGTTAATGGGTGGAAAAAGCTCAAGTAAATATATATGTATAAATGTATTTATATATGTATAAATAAATATATATGTATAAATATATATACACAAATATTATATAGGTATATATATACATATATATATATACAGTATATATATATATATATATATATATATATATATATATATATATATATATAAAGTGTCTTGTAAAAAACATTTTTTGGTGAAAATGTTACTTTACGTAGTGCAGTGGACCCCCAGGCCTCCCTCAGCAGCACTATTCACCCCCAACTCCACCAGCCCCCCTCAGCAACACCATTCACACCCAACCCCCTCGGCAGCAGTATTCACCCCCCAGGCCCCCTCAGCAGAACCATTCATCCCCAACCCCCTCAGCAGCAATATTCACCCCCAGCCCCCCTCAGCAGCACCATTCACCCCCAACTCCCCAAGCCCCCCTCAGCAGCACCTTTCACCCCCAACTCCCCCAGCCCCCCTCAGCAGCACCATTCACCCCCAACCCCCTCAGCAGCACCATTGAACCACAACACCCTCAGTCCCCCCTCATAAGCACCAATCACCCCCCAACCACCTCAGCAGCCATAATCATCCC
This sequence comes from Discoglossus pictus, assembly GCA_027410445.1. NCBI lineage: Eukaryota > Metazoa > Chordata > Amphibia > Anura > Alytidae > Discoglossus > Discoglossus pictus. The sequence continues at coordinate 198,002,730 of CM050170.1, forward strand.
CCAGGGCCCCCTTAGCAGCAGGGATTGAATAGTGTGACAAGGGGCCCTGGGGTTTTTGAGGGGGTGAATGATGCTGCTAAGGGGCCCCTCACAGAGTAAGGGCCCTGGTGCAATGCAACGGCTGCACCGGCGCTAGAACCGCCCCTGTTTCATTTCGAAGTTGAAGGATTTGATAGGTTACAGGAAGATCTGAAACCTTCACAGAGCAACAGATGTTTTCCATGAGAAGGTCTAACACCCAAGCTTTATGTATCAGTGTAGATACTTCTCATTGTTATTTCTGTAAAGGGTGTTGAGAAGTATTTGTGTGCCGAGTGTGCCAAGGGTGCCTCTAATGTTTCATGTACTTCCACAGTAAGATGTTCTCAGAGGAGTGGTGCCTGCACCCTGAGGGGCTGATGTCATTGGATCATGTCACGGAGAGTCATCCGAAGACTTGGAAGATAACTCACCACTAAAGCTATTTTAGGCTCCAATGACCATCTTGAATTGGCATTTTTTATAACGTTTAAAATAGGTAAAGTTTTTAATATTTAAATATTACATCCAGTAAAACATTCTCCTTTTGGTCTTAACAGGATCAGACAACTGAGAGGAATGGGAGGAACCACGTGTCCAAGACTTCCAATATAAAGTGTATAGTTTTAGTATTAATGAGATAAAGTAACTGTATCAGAGCTGGGGGCTCTCTTAGTGGGGGTTGTGTGGTGGTCCCTACCAAGTGAGGTTTGTCATTATCATGCTCTGGTGAAGACCAGGAGTGTGGTCAGTGTCCTGGTGATCGGCAGCGTGCCCGGATACATTATATTTCATTCCTTTCCTTGCAGTATTTTTGGTAACGCTGTTGGAACATCCACATTTTTCCAGTTTGTTTTTTCCTAGTAATAAAAATTGAAAACCTTCTGCTAATCTGATATTTTACTTTCCTGCCAATAATTTGTTTTGATACCAGGCTGCATAAAAGCATTATAAGGAATGGATTGGTGGTAGAATGGTTTGAGAGCACTGGTCATTTAGTGGCTACTTGTCAGTTAACTTAGTTATAGTTTGGCAGTTGATTGAGGGGCATTTGGTTAGACCTTGATGGCAGTTGATTGAGGGGCATTTGGTTAGACCTTGATGGTAGTTGATTGAGGGGCATTTGGTTAGACCTTGATGGCAGTTGATTGAGGGGCATTTGGTTAGACCTTGATGGCAGTTGATTGAGGGGCATTTGGATAGACCTTGATGGCAGTTGATTGAGGGGCATTTGGTTAGACCTTGATGGTAGTTGATTGAGGGGCATTTGGTTAGACCTTGATGGCAGTTGATTGAGGGGCATTTGGTTCGACCTTGATAGCAGTTGATTGAGGGGCATTTGGATAGACTTTGATAGCAGTTGATTGAGGGGCATTTGGATAGACTTTGATGGCAGTTGATTGATGGATATTTGGTTCGACCTTGATGGCAGTTGATTGAGGGGCATTTGGATAGACCTTGATGGCAGTTGATTGAGGGGCATTTGGTTAGACCTTGATGGTAGTTGATTGAGGGGCATTTGGTTAGACCTTGATGGCAGTTGATTGAGGGGCATTTGGTTAGACCTTGATGGCAGTTGATTGAGGGGCATTTGGATAGACCTTGATGGCAGTTGATTGAGGGGCATTTGGTTAGACCTTGATGGTAGTTGATTGAGGGGCATTTGGATAGATTTGATGGCAGTTGATTGATGGATATTTGGTTAGACCTTGATGGCAGTTGATTGAGGGGCATGTAGTTAGACCTTGATGGCAGTTGATTGAGGGGCATTTGGATAGACCTTGATGGCAGTTGATTGAGGGGCATTTGGTTAGACCTTGATGGCAGTTGATTGAGGGGCATTTGGATAGACCTTGATGGTAGTTGATTGAGGGGCATTTGGTTAGACCTTGATGGCAGTTGATTGAGGGGCATTTGGTTAGACCTTGATGGCAGTTGATTGAGGGACATTTGGTTAGACCTTGATGGCAGTTGATTGAGGGGCATTTGGTTAGACCTTGATGGCAGTTGATTGAGGGGCATTTGGATAGACCTTGATGGCAGTTGATTGAGGGACATTTGGTTAGACCTTGATGGCAGTTGATTTGTGGCAAGTTTACAGCAAACTAACTGTTTTGTCAGTGTAGGGCAAGGCTGCAGGCAAAGTGGTAGTTGTTGTGATGGTAGCATTGTGGCATGTTGGCGCTTGTGTGACGACATGTTGATGGTAGATCGGTAGTAGATTGGTGACAAATTGATTGTGGCATAATTGCACCTTGTTGACATGTCAGTGATAGAGTGGTGTCTGATTGGTTGTAGCTCAGCGGCAGATTGGTAGTAGCTCAGTGGAATCTTGATGGCACATTTGTGGTTGATTAGTGGCAGATTGGTGGCAGATTGGTGGTAGCTCTGTGGCAGGTTGATGTCATGTTGGGGGTAGCTTTGTTGCAAATTGGTGGAAAATTTGTGGTAGCTCAGTGGCAGATTGATGGTAGTTCCGTGGCTTTTTGGTGGCGCACTTGTTGTAGATCAGTGGCATATTGGTGGTAGCTCAGTGGCAGTTTTAGTATGGTTAGTTAATTTCTTTGTACACTAAAACATAACATGACAAAGGAGTGGATATAACATAACACACAGGTGATATCATGGTGTCACATCACAGGATGATCATTAGGACAACACATGTGTTAACAATGACTTTCCAATGACCATGTCAATTTATTAGGCATCAGGTTTACATGATGTCACATTAAGCAGACTCAGCATTCTTACAAGGAAGCTAATGAGTTACAAGAACACGTGGGACGGTCATGTCCTCTCCTTGCATGTCAGGGAACGTGACCTTTGGTACTAAAGAAAATTGTCTGGATATACTAATTATAAAAAACAAACTTTAATGAATTCATCTTCATACCATGAAAAAATTTCAATCAATTAATATAAAACAAAGAAATCTGAAAGATTCGGGTATTTTGACCCCCACAGACATTTAAGGATATGCTAACATTAAAAGTAGGATTTACGGCTATTAAATTAGCCCCGTAAATGTCCCCGCAGACAAGTTATGGGGTAAGCCGCAGGACGGCCGAGAAATGCCTATGGGACGTGAACGTTTACCTTCACAGCCTGCAAATCCTTTGATCTGTCAAGCCCGTAACCACTGCAAATCCAATCATGCTATTAAATTGCAACAAAGTCAGCCGCGAGCTAGCCCGCAGCACGCAAATGGAGCCCAACTCGCAAGGGGGGTAAAGTCCAATATGTAGCCCCGTAAATGCAAATATACACACACTACAGTACTTATAATAAAAGGGAAAGTGATATTAGGTATAAGAATTAATGGAACAACATTCTCAAGCCCGCAAATTGGCCTAAAAAATACTTTATTTCATGTTCAATTTCCATGTTATATTGATCCCAGCAATCAATGTGTTAATACATACCCTGTAACTTGCATGTGATAGAATATCATATTTATGGCTTTATTAATATTGCATTATTGTGGAATGCAGCTGCGATCGCGACTTGGAATCGTAGCCCGTAGGACTTTGAGCACGTAGCTGTTACGGGCTTCACTTTGGACTTACGGTCCTCTAATTTAATAGGGCTGTATATGTAATAATTTAGAGATAATGCAAAACTGATATAAAAACACGGCGGTCGAATGATGATTTGCCAAGGGTCACCTTCAGTAGCGTAGCAAGGGGAGCGGAGCGTCCCGGGAGTCATACTGGTAGGGGTGGCACAGGAGGAAGAAACAGTGCTGTGCGGAGGAACACCTCGGCCATCTGTTTTCCATACTTATTGCATAGTTACATGGTAATTGAGGTTGAAAACAGACTTTAGTCCATCAAGTTCAACCTTTTAAGATCTCCTCTGATCTGCAATATGCGGATTAGTTGTTAATTGATCCAGAGGAAGCAAACAGAAAAAACCCAACTGAAACTGTCAATTATCTCAAAAGGGAAAAACAAAAATTCTATTCTATTTTACTGTTAGGGGTCACCACAACTTGGGAAATGTTATCACGGGGTCACGGCACTAGAGAGGCTGAGAACCACTGCTTTACAGAAATAGTAGTACTTATAGATACGCCTTCCAGGGAAGTAGTTGGGTCACACATAGCGCGCCTGGGATAAGCACCCGGCCATCCTGAGCATTACTTAGCCTGGCTTTTAGTTAGATAGAATGGGCAGAGGTGATGGGCTTTTGGTTTTTCTCTGCAGTCTCCCAGGCTCAGGTGATGGGTGCAGGGGCTCCTCTTCCTCCTCTGCATTCCTTCATGTCACAGCTGGTTTGGTGCTTGTCCTCTGACCTCATCCCACAGCTCTCCAGGTCAAAGGTCCAACCCCTCTCAGACCAGACACCACAAAGCGCTCGGCCATGTAACGTCACCCACTGAGGATGCAAATGTACAAATGATTGTTATACACAGACACAAAGAAACACACATTGGACAGGATAGTGACCAATAGGCCCATGTAATCTGCCCATTCTTGAGAGTTTGTTATATCCGCAGTATTACCTTATTTATATTCCAGGTACTATTACATTCTTTTACTCTGTTTGTTCCTACCACATATCCCCCCCATGCTGCCCCCCAGGACCCCTCCTCTCTAGGCTGCCCCCCATGTAATGTATCCTTGAGAGCTGTGATCGGGGTATATAATATTGCAGACACTTTCCTTGCAAGAAGGATCTGTGAAGCCCCCCAGGTGCTGCATTATATAGTGGTATGAAGTATCTACATTGTAGTGACTCACAAGTCTCTTTCTGGGGCGATGTCATCCTAAATTACACGAATCACATATCTGCTTCCCATGGAGGTGAATTGTATATTTGTGTTTCAGTTGTGGGCGTAGTAAATGATCTAATAACACCCCCCACAGACCCCATCATCAGTCATGTCTATGGGACCCCTGTAGAGGCAACAGATCTCGGCTTCTACTAGTCACCAAAGCATCAGAAAGTGACCAGAAATATCAAATGACCTCAAGGGATGAAGCTGCTAATGGGAATTAATAATGGGCCAAATGATTGTCATCCTATGTTATTCTACAGAGCCCACTGATCACAGACAGGCTTCATAGAATAACCTAGTAAGTGGGGACATTAAGAAGACCTAACACCTTACGATGCATAATCTTCATCTTAACAAGTCAGGTATCTTTTGTTCAACTTAATATTATGTGGACAGACGGTAAACTGTATAAATGAGAAGAAAACATAAATAAAAAAATACTAAAAAAAAATCAGAGGTGGGAAGAAAAACAATGCAATAGAGCATCATGGACCATCAGGACCATCCTGCAATGCAATAAGAAGGCCCCAATCCAGCAACACCTGTCAACAGCCCAGGACCATCATGCAATGCAACAAGGGGGCTCCAATTCAGATGCACCTCCCCAGCATGACCATCATGCAATTGAATGAAGGGAGTTCCAGTCCAGCAGCACCTCCCCAGGAAGTCCCCCATCAACGCAGTGAGGGGGTTCCAATCTAGCAACACCTGTCAACAGGACCACCATTCAATGCGATGAGTGGGATCCAGCCCAGCTGCGCCTTCCCAACAGGACCATCATGCAATGCAACAAGGGGTCTCCAGGCTAGCTGCACATCCCCAGCAGGTCCATGATTCAATGCAATAAGGGGGTTCTAGTCCTGCTGCACCCCAGGAGCAGAACCATCATGACATACAATGAGGGGGTGTAAAAAGGATCATCATGCAATGTGGTGAGGAGGCCCCAATCCAGCGGCACCTGTCAATAGGACCATCATGCAATGTGATGAGTGGATTTTAGTCCAGCTACACCTTCCCAGCAGGACCATCATGCAATGCAATGAAGGGTTCTAGTCTATCGGCACCTCCCCAGCAGGACTGTCATGAGATGCAATGAGGGGACTCCAGTCCAGCTGCTCCTGTCAACAGGACCATCATGCAATGCAACAAGGGGTCTCCAGGCCAGCTGCACATCCCCAGCAGGTCCATCATTCAATTCAATTAGGCAGTTCTAGTCCATCTACACATCCCCAGCGGGACCATCACCCAATGCAACAAGGGATCTCCAGGCCAGCTGCACATCCCCATCAGGTCAATCATTTAATGAAATGAGGGGGTTCTTCTTCAGCTACACCTCCCCAACAGGACCATCATGCAATACAATAAGGGGTCTCCAGGCCAGCTGCACATCCCCAGCAGGTCCATCATTCATTTCAATTAGGGGGTTCTAGTCCTGCTGCACCCCCCCCTCCACAGCATGACCATCATGCCATATAATGTGCTGGTCCAAACCATCTGCACCTGTAAACATAACCATCATCCAATGCTATGAGGGGTCTAGTCCTGCTGCACCTCCTCCCCCAGCATGACCATCATGCAATGAGGCATACTGTTATATCTATTTATGTAGAAAAACAACTTAACCTTCTTCTTAGGATTTACAGAGAAGGAACAGACTGATAAAGACACACCATCTGTCACCAAAATGTATCTCGAAAGCTCAGTGCCTGCAACACAAAATGTAACATCGGAAATCTAACAAAAGGAATATACATTGTTAGTGTGGCTGTGAATGTTACATTATTACTATTCACAGGATACAATATAACTAAATGGGCACGCTCCACACCGGCAGGCTATTGGCTTGTGCTTTGTCTCAAGTGTTCAGTTGCATCAATTGGTCATCCAAGCTGAGTGTCCGCAACCTTTGACTTCTGTACTTGAGATATGAGTGAACCCCCACAATGCTGCTCAGACCCTTCTTGTGCTTCATGGGGACACTATTTGTGGAATAGTTCAACTGTCTACAATATTTCATTTCTGGAAACGAGGTACAGTTATTGGTGCACCGCCATGCTGCCTGGCATAGACGTTGGGAATTCTAGAACATTAGTAACACAGGAACCCTGGGACATCATCAGCTCTAGAACACAGGAACATGGACAAGATTGGAGCATCAGCAACTCTAGAACCCTAGAACATCATGGACACTGAAAAACCGCAAGATTAGCAACACTTGAACATTAGCAGAACTTTTCTGTTGATCTATTTCTTTGTTCCTTCAGTGTTCTTTTTTTTCTTAAGAAAGCCCTGTGTGTTTCTTGGTCTGGTCCAACGTTATGAATAATGGATCGTTCCAACCCTTCCCCTCATTAGGGGACAGTAAGGTCTACAGGAGTGACAGACGACCTATTTCACTTTAGGAGCATCATACACGACCCCCGAGTTCTTTAGTGTTCTTATAAAGGGCTCCAAGCATTGATGCTGAAGAGGCCGAAGAACAAATACCAAGAATAAATATGTTAGTCTTATCATAGAAGATTCCCTAAAGATACCGGGAATAATGGGCACGTTTGGCCTTGGAGTACAAAATTAAGCAGGTCAGAGATTAGTAGAAGTCTGTCAAGATAATTCTCTGATCGTAGCAAACGCCCTCTTCCAACAACCTCCAAGACGACTCTACACATGGAAATCGCCAGATGGACAACATAGAAATAAGATTGACTATTTACTTCGCAGCCAAAGATGGCGGAGCTCTATACAGCGAGCAAAAACAAGACCCGGAGCGGACTGCGGCTCAGACCATGAGCTTCTTAATGCAAAGCTCAGAATTAAACTGAAGAAAAGAAGGAAAATCATCAGACCAAGCAGATACAAAATAAATAATATCCCTTCTGAATATGTAGTGAAAGTAAAGAGTAGATTTAAGGAACTAGACATGGAAGATAGAAGGCCTGAAGAACTAGACAAGGAAGATAGAATGCCTGAATAACTAGACATGGAAGATAGAAGGCCTGAAGATCTAGACATGGAAGATATAATGCCTGAAGAACTAGACATGGAAGATATAATGCCTGAAGAACTAGACATGGAAGATAGAATGCCTGAAGAACTAGACATGGAAGATAGAAGGCCTGAAGAACTAGACATGGAGGATGGAAGGCCTGAAGAACTAGACATGGAAGATAGAATGCCTGAAGAACTAGACATGGAAGATAGAAGACCTGAAGAAGTAGACATGGAAGATAGAAGGACTGAAGAACTAGACATGGAAGACAGAAGGCCTGAAGAACTAGACATGGAAGACAGAAGGCCTGAAGAACTAGACATGGAAGACAGAAGGCCTGAAGAACTAGACATGTAAGATAGAAGGCCTGAAGAACTAGACATGGAAGATAGAAGGCCTGAAGAACTAGATATGGAAGACAGAAGGCCTGAAGACCTAGACATGTAAGATAGAAGGCCTGAAGAACTAGACATGGAAGACAGAAGGTCTGAATACCTAGACATGTAAGATAGAAGGCCTGAAGAACTAGACATGGAAGACAGAAGGCCTGAAGAACTAGACATGTAAGATAGAAGGCCTGAAGAACTAGACATGGAAGATAGAAGGCCTGAAGAACTAGATATGGAAGACAGAAGGCCTGAAGAAGTAGGCATGGAAAACAGAAGGCCTGAAGAACTAGACATGGAAGATAGAAGGCCTGAAGAACTAGACATGGAAGATAGAAGGCCTGAAGAACTTTGGGCAGAGGATTATCCAGGAAACAGCAACAAAGAATATCTGTAAAAGAAAGAAAGAAATAGAAGGCAAATTGGCTGATGAGACTTTGAAAGTAGCCCAGGAAAGAAGGAAAGTGAAAGGTGGTGGAGACAGGAAAAGAGTGCAGAGACAGACACACCGAGAGTGCACAGACATACAGAGTGCACAGACATACAGAGTGCAGAGACATTCCGAGTGCAGAGACAGACATACAGACAGAGTGCACATACTCACACGCTTACACTGCAGCTTTTATGTCATTTCTATTTCTTTCTGTTTGTATTTTTTTCTTTCTGTTCAATCCAAGATATTTAACATATGAATGCATGCGGCCCTCGGGTGAGATCCAGCTGACAGTTGGTGACCGTGTATCACATATATAGTTGTAGCGTAGCGAGGGCTGTGGGCGAGGGCCTCATTTGCTGGCATGGAGCCTTGCCAGCAACTGCGACCCTCGCAAAATTTACGTTCAAACGCAAACAACCACACAACAACCGCGACCACGCAAACACGACACACCAACTACAACCCTCGCAAACTTTACCTCGCAACGCAAACAACATTCGAGACACGTTACCACACATTACGACCTTGCAACAATCGGACGCAACTTGCGAACATTACAAAATTCAAAACACAATAAATACACACAGCACACACACAAAAAGCTTACCTACAGCAAGAGGAAGCATCCAGGAAAAGCAACTTACACCTTCATTTCACTCAAAATAAAAGAGTTTAGACACTAAAAAATTCTCTAAGCGAGAGAAAAACTGGCTGCCGAACAAAACAAAAACGAGGCTACAGCACTATAACCACGGAAAACACCACAAGAAACTCGCAAAACACCACAAAACACCTACGGATATTCCGCTAAGACGCATACCACACATTACCCGCCATTTTACGATAATGCGGAAGTACACAGCTACGTTAACGGTTTGGTCTCGCGCACGCACACTATTACACTGCACACATTCAGCACGCTTACACAGCAGCTCCACACCATTAATGCTGCAGCAACATCAAAACAGATTGCCAGCTTTTCAACCCAATGCTTCACAATAGGTAAAGTATATTCATTTATTAATGTATTATATATTTCATTATTACACACCAAACAGCATTAGCTACCTTACAATTCCATTGCCGTCATTTTCTGACGGGCAATTCGCTAGTAATACAAATAAAATGGCGACATCACGCACAGTTTGTTTTTGGTTATTTTAAGGACACCAATATTTGACTTTTAAAGATTATAGACATGTAAAGTAAAACAAATAAATAAATCATAACATGGCCTTTTCACATGAATTCTTTAGTGCTTTTGAGGCGTTAGGATCCGGGGTGCACTGTATGAAACTCTGTAACTTCATTCCTTCTGCATCTTGGCTCATTGGCCAGTCCAGATGGCAGCCATTGCAGCCCAGTCTTGGTTGAACATTTCCATTATTGGCCGTCCTCAGTAGGTTCTTCTTCCTTTGATCCTCACTGTGACTCATCAGAACCACATTCGACTCAGCCTTTTTTAATACATTTTGGGTGAGGTGAATGCAGCTTTTTAATCATCCAGGTTTTTCCAACATGTGAGACCACACAGCGCTGCCCCAGCACCCTCAGACAGACGCACAAGTGGTACCTTCCCAACGTGTGGGTGTTATGAGGATGTTCCTATAATCAGTTTATTGCAGACACAGCAGTGGGACCATCTGTAATATCTATATCATGTCACTTCTAGACGGTGCTGGACGTCCCGAGGATGAATTTTCCACTAGAAGTTATTAAGGTGCCGTCTAGGGAAAGAACCACATGGAGGGCTCCCAACATGGCATCCTCCTGCCCTCAGATCACCTACAAGAAATGCCGGACCACGTGTCATCTTATGTCCATCTTGTGATCCATTTCTTTCTAAAGTGCATCAATCTTGGAAAATTACATGTTGTTGTTGCTGCGTTTATATGCAAATGAGCAACTCATGCATATTAATTAGCTGCTTTAATATGCTTATTAGGATTGCCTGTCTCTGCAGTGGCCAAAATAAAGCCTCCAGTGTTATCTGGCAGTTCAATCCATCTCCCACCGTTTTTACACAAACATACAGGAGCTGCAAAATCAATTCTAAATATTTCAGAAATGATGTACAGTAGATGATATTTGCTAGTACAATGTATAGTCTTTAAAATGAAATAAGCTTCCTGTTGGGGTTAAAGAGTCCCTTTAAGGTCAAATAATAATGAGCATGTAAATACATGTCCAGGTGTTTCCTGGAAGTTGTGGGAGGGTCCTTCTCCCACCTTACATAAGCTCCTCCCACCGCTTCCTTGCACAGTTCTGTTTGTATTTTGAGTCTGTGCTTGGAGGGTGTTCCTTGGCTTTGACATTGCCACAGCTCAGCGGCTTCCCGTCCCTGGTTAACATTGGTATCCAGCTTGACCCCCCTCCCTTGGCGAACCCCACCTCTTCTATCACCCACCGTCATCTCTGATGGATCGGTCTCCTCTCCGTTTCTTGTCTCTTTGGTTCTCATGTTGCAATTTTTGTCTCTCTTGCCCCTGATACCCATTAGCATCCAATGTTTGCGCCCCATCTCTCACTAGGATGATTGTCACCATAGCCTATCCCACCTGACATACTCGTATACCATCACGTTGAGACAACCCAAGTCACTTTGACACATCATTACGACCATAGACGCACTTAGGTCCTCCTTTTTCATGACCTAGTCGCTACCACCTCTGTCTCCCACCACATAGTACCTACCCTGCCTTGCCAAAGATCCTGGGAGAAATATTTATCCTTGCCCACAAATCAAAGTTTGGATTGCTGGAGAACCGAGAATATCCAATAGAAAATTCAAATGTTGGTGTGCAGTGAGAGAACAGATAGTCCGATAAACATGCCATAGGTTGGCGTGCAAGAGAGAAGAAAAAGTCCCATAAAGTAGCCAGGGGTTGGGGTACTAGAGACAATAAAGGTCATAACAGGTAAATTAGGAAGAGTACTATCAGAAGTATAACACCTGAATGTAGCACTGGGCACAACAAGGGAGCACTGTGGCTCAGTCACTGGTGAGCTAAATAGTTGTATCACTATATATATGATATATATCACTGGCGTTAGTTACCGCTCTGACACCCCACCTGCACGCCAGTGATCGATGACATCTAAATATTAAGTGTGGTACCAAACAGACACAGGTGCGCTTACAGATTCAGCGGACATGTGCGTGGCTTACAGCAAAGGGACGCGGCCCAAGTGCACCCAAAGACTAAAATATAAGAGGTACGGCCCAGAAGGTGACTAGGCCAAGAATGGATAACAAGACAGGAACTGGAAACGGCGGAGAGACAAAAATAATATCTATAATCCATTTATATAAACATTGGGCATAGATGGGATCCAAAACGGTGGTCACTGCTCCCATACACCAGGCTATCTCAGGTAAGTTTATCTCATGGACTCACTAAAGGATTGCTCCTCACAATATTGGATCCTACAAAAGTCCCAAAAACATACCTCTTAAGTACTCAGTGCTGTACATGCCATAAATTTCTGCAGAGATAGAGTAACTTCCCTGAAAGAAATACAGATTAAACTAGGGAGGATGAGGGTAACCAACAGGTTTATATGGGCATACCAACTGCTGCCAACTAGGCTCTGAGCTAGGGAAGCTGGCGGACAACCAGCGAGCTTATATGGACAGCGCCTCACTAGCGTATATCCCTGTCGGTATTTCTTAAAGTATATTAGTCTTGATGCTACAATTCAGGTTCATTTTCAGATACATTTTCCGTCTTCCCTCACTTTAGATGGCGCCCAACGTCACAAAAGTAAGATGAGTCCGCACAAATACTAAAAATACATGAATGTGCTGCAGGATACAATGTATCTTTTCTAATGTTTAGATCGCTCATTTCACATACGCTCCCACACACACAACACACCTTATGTAAAGTAACTTATGCCTTTAAGTGTTAGGCTTTATTTATTTATTAATTAATTAATCACTGTTGGGTGATGTGGCTCATATAACAAATGCAGGAGATCTGACACAATTTATTATGAGGTTTCCTTTTCATAATGTGAAGCCAAAAATTTCATTGCAATCCTGTTTCAAAATAAATAATTGTATTAGTTCAGCGTTAATGAAACCGAACGTCTGCAAATACTTTGCACTTTGTTAGTTCAGCTCCTCCAGTGTCCGATCCATCATCCGGTATATAACAGCCCTATGCAGAGCACAAGCCCCACTCACAGAGATTCTCTTTTATGTTAAATAATTAGCCCTAAAGAAATGTAATGCTGCATTCTTCCTCTAATAGGGCGTGCAGCGTCTGATCCATCAGGTTTACATTGGCCAAGACACTACATGGTCCCTCTGCAACCGATAGCATGGTCCAGCCAAGGTTCAGACTCACAGCACGGACAGAACCCATATCACTATGGGCTTGATTCACTAAGCTTGGTCAAACCTTACGCTGTGGATAACATAAGAATGGAAATGTTTTCCAATTATTATTATTATTATCTTTTAATTGTATCGCACCAACATATTCCGTAGCGCTGTACAGGGGATAAGAACAGGGGAAATACAAGTTTAACAAATTCAAAAGTGGAAGGGCCCTGTTTTGAGCTTAGAATCTTAGCAGAAAGTGCTTTATCCCAAAGCACCCTACAGGACTGGAAACTCGCTACTTACAATCTAAAGGGAAATAAAGGGCAGAGAACTGGGGAAGAGTAACAAATAAGGAATAGCAAGGGTCAGGAAGCAAGTGAAAGATAGAGAGTTTTATTTTAGAGGGAGAGGGGAGGGATCTGAGGTGAAAGACTAGTATGTTGGCTGACCCCTAGTGTTGAGATGATATATCTGCAAGTAGGAAGTCAGGTGTTTTCCATGGCTCTATAAATTGAATCTGAGCGCTCAACAGTTCCACGTTTAGTATATCTAGCCCTGCTATTTAAAAGGCTACTGATGTAACCAGTTGTATTCTGCACCATCACATAGATGGCTGAAAGGTCTATGGAAAAAGTGTGTCTGTTTTGAAATTGCTGCTGAACTCATGTAGTTATAGGCATTTTAGTTCAGAGTTGCTTTGTGTCTGAATCTGTCCATTTGTATGGCCAATAAGTATGGCGCTGAGAGGGTGCCAGGTGATGAGATTGCCTTGGCATCAGAGTGTCTTCTGGGTACCCGTCCCATTATATGAGTGTATTCTATGACCATGCCCCCTGTCATTTTGTAACTGCGCCACCATGAGATTGTCTGAAGAACGATTAAAGCATAGTGGATCAAGCGATGACTATTGTCAACTGGGATTGGCAAAAGTCAACTGTGACCAAGGACAAGAGTGAAACAGACCGATTCGGGAGGTTATCACACATACATTTTTGGCTGGAGATGTTAACACCTGTATGGTTAGCTCAGTAGACAGAATACCTCCTCTCTCATCACCTCCTCTCACTCCCGTCTTCAAGACTTCTCTCGTGCTGCCCCTACTATTTGGAACTCCTTGCCTCGCTCCATTAGATTATCTTCGTGCCTCAAAACCTTAAAACATTTATTAAAAACTCACCTGTTTAAAAAATCTTATCACCTTCAGCCTTAACATGTACAACTGCACACCCCACAGCTTAATAACACATACACGCACAACCTACAGTACAGCACACAGACCCCTCCACTTGACTGAACCAATTGCTTTCCCACCGCCATCTTGCATTTGTCACCTTCTTGTATCACACCTAAACCCTTAGATTGTAAGTGTAACGGAGTTGGAACATGAATCCAATATCTCCGCTGGTATACAGTAAAATACCCAAGAGGCACTACAGTCTCAATATTCCCAACCTCCCTTATTGGACGACACTCAATTTGGGAGTCAAATGAATACTGACTTTATTTTGTTATGTGCAGAAATATTTATACACATCTCTTCCCACAGGCAATACACATCCCCCATAGTTGGCCACACAATACACATAGAGGGACAATAGGTGAGTCACACCTCCCTGAGGCTACCTGGCAAGTTTGATACAATCAGACCTTGATTAGATCATCCTTCCCTTTGTTCTTATGTCTCACAATGAAAACACTTTATACAATAGACTTCCTTATCTTATGAGGAGTCTCTGTAATAGGATTATCTATTAGCCTAGTAGCTGTAATATTCTGAGCCAATATATTCTGTAGAACATAAACCAACATACATACAGTATAGCAATGTGATCATATTTTAACCAAGAATTAAATAACCATAAAACAGAGTAAAACAGTGATGGGTTCCGTTGCAGTAAGTTTACGAGTTTTCAATCCTGTGTCATTGCCTTGGAAACGAGCTCTATGTACATTTGATTTTATGCTCAAAAACAGGGCCCCCCATTCTTTATAAGGTGTTTAATTTGTTTTCTGCCATGAACTCAACCCCTGTACAGCGCTACGGAACATGTTGGCGAGATATAAATAAAGATAATAATAATAATAATAATAATAATAATAATAATATCTGCCTGTACTATAACAGCTCCAGGGTTCATATCCAGGTGCTTACTCTCTGATTTATATCTACTTTTCAGTGAATAACTTGGCGTTGGACGCTACAGATGCTTCAACTTCATTTAATTGCAAAAACATTACAATTACCAGTAATACAAAAACAATAACATCTGGAAAGTTAGTTATTTGATCAAATCTGATTTAATAGGTTTTAATCAATGAATAATGGGACACGTTTCTTGCCCTTTAACAATACAAATAAAACATTGTGGGAAGACGCAGTGTTTGCTGTTCCCAGAATTATGTCTTAACCAGAATTTTGCTTAGAATTAATTTGGTTTTGTTTCTTCCATGTACCACTGGCCTTCAGGCTGAGATGCGGTTGAAATAATATTAACTCTTCGATTACTACATGCAGCATCAGCATGGGTATGGGGCAGCCATGAATAGTCCTTGGTTCCTGATATGATTCTTCATTGAACTCTGTAGCAAGTCCAATTTCTCAGCCGCAGGGGGTGGACGGAGCGCCTTCATATGAAGACTCGGAAACTGATAGACTTGGAAAACCGTCATTGCCAGATAATTTCTCTGTTTCTGCTGGCGTCCCCATCTGCTTGGGGAGTCCCTCAGAAGAAGACAGTGTGTTTCCTTTCTTTTCTTTTTTTAACTAAATTAAGTAGAACAATAAACAATGAGAATCCTACCCCACACATACAATAAAAAAAAAAAAAAACATTTCTACTGAACTGAAAAGAATTTATGGAAACCCTCATCTGTACGCAATGAGCTTGGTTTAAAAACATAAAGTTGGTAACAACATATCTCCCACACAAAGGGAATATGAGGCAGCTGGAAGCAATAAAGTAATAAAGTATCACATTAATGGATACTTGTGTTGTTTGGCTGCAGCACAACGAGGTGCAGACTGTTTGTAAGGATTCCTGTATCTGAATAATGCTATGGCCGTCAGCAATCTGTAGTACACTAAGGTAACACAAGATTCAAGGTGGACACCATCGTGGCAAGACTTGTTCTTCATCACCATAATGGAAAAAAACGCGCTCAATGTTATTGTGTTCCATCTGTCACGATACGGGACCAGCAGGACAGGAACGCTCTGGAACTATCACTGGTTGGGTCTTCGTATTGGGTGGGTATGGCTATCACCAGTGACCGTAGGAAGAGTACAGAGATTCTCTTTCCTAACTAGTGTAAATGTCTTATAAAATAGTTGCCTCGATCCAATGAAGTCCAGCTCTCACACTTCCAAACATTGGCCAGAAATGACTTTATTGGGGATGGATGAGCATATTTTATGAGTTGAACTATAGGCTTATCAGACATCAAACAGGAAACAAACAACATGTCCACATACCAAACTTACACCCCACTCCCCCCTGAGTTTCTTCCATTGTTCACTAATTAACCAAGGCACCAGGATGTTGATATCAGCAGGGGTAATTCCCAGGTGCCTGCAAGTCTCATCCTTACCCTTTCCCCTTACATTTCCCCCAGTATGAGTAGACTGCACATAGGGACATTTCCCACCTGAGGTGCATGCTTGGGAAAAAGTAATAGGGAAAGATTTTATCTTAACCGGGCCTTGGCTGGATCCTAAGTACTGGGTAGGGTGCCATGTCCATTGTCACAACATCTGTATATATACCCACTGAATAAAATGCTAAATGCCAGTAAATATAATTATATTATAGCACTTCTCTTTGTATTAGTTTCTAATTGATACTTGTTGGAAGACAGCGACACTATACCTTTTGTTTCCTTTGGGTTCCAACGTGGAGAAAAGGACAAAAATTATCAGAGACTGGAGAAAAAACTCTACTTTTTGGGGATCCACAATTTCAATAAAATCAATGGATTACCAGTTTCCTCTCTCCCCTTATTAGATGACTGGCGGGTGGGAGCAGATCCAACCAGCAAGTTGACCTAATATTTATACTCGACTGGACACACCAAAAAATCTAAAACATATTCAATATGCAAAATATCCAGTGCCAAAAATAGTGAATATAGCTCTGTGCATCTTCAAAAAATGTATTTAAAGCAATGATGAAGAAATTCTCTCCAATACCATTGGATTTGTCTGCCTTGAAACAGAACTTTATTCTATACGTGTACCCAGACAGTGGGACAAAGCTTTATGTCACAATCTACTACAATCTACTACTACTAAGATCCTCGTTCAGTCCTACCCGGTAGATTGTGAGGTCCGTTGTATCCCTGCTAGCAGGATATGGACCAATATTAGGACACTTACCACCAGAAACACAAAAGGATACCAGGTTCTTTAGCAGTTACCACCTTTAATTCAGCATCCAAGGCAAGATCAACATAGATACCCCAGATTAGGAGTAAGGTTTTCCCAAGAATTAAATACACAAAGTGATGATGACAAGTTTATTGGGAACAAATCAACATATTTATGCATAAACCTAACCAATCGGGACAAACACAAACCTCATCCTTGGATAAACACAGGCTGGTGCAATCCCCAGGGCCCAGCACCTCGGTAACATGGAAGACCTGTCAATCAGATGATGTCACTCTTCCTGATGGTTAGCTCAGTAGACGGAAGATCACCCCCACAAGGCAGGAGCTCTGGAGACACCCAGTATGAATGTGTACATGTCCCTCTGTACCTTATCTAATGAAGTACATGTCCCTTTAAAACAATAACAAGTCCACCCTTTCCCTGCTGTCTAATTCCCAGTCCCGGGCATGGCGTTCTCCTGTACAGGGAACCTAGAGAATGCTAGCAAAGAAATATGTTATGTTTGGGTATCCCTCCAGTGGCTGTCGAGTAAGAGCAGCGCCCGTGATAGCTTCAGGCGTGGATTTGTTACTTTGGGGTATTCTCATACAGAGCCAAATTATTTTACAGACCTCCAAGCTGGGATAAGTTACACCTGGGATATCCAACTCTTTACTGACTAAGGGTCGGGTACTAATGGGGTACAAAGTCGGAAGGGGTTCGGTTGTTTCTGGGGAGGTAAGACCGGGAGATTACACACTTTTGTGGACGACCAGGGTTTCCATGAGGTTTCAGACAATTCAACGCCTTTTGAATTCAATATGGCCATGGACGCCAATTGGGACAAATGGCTTTGTGGGTGGTAAAGCTAACAAACAGAGGATCAAAGAGATACTGGATACACTGACTTGATCCCAATTGACCTGTTTGCTGAAACTATTGTTTCATTCGACAATTTAGTTAAGACATTTGACCGCTCAATTAATCTCCAATGGAAGTTTGTGGCTCTGCTATTGACAGTGACCACGGACTTGATCCCAGCCGATGCCCACTTTGACAGGCCAGCTGAGATGAAGCCTCCAATTGGTGTTGATTAATAGCAAGCGTATCTTGCCACCCTTAAAGAGTTATTTTATTTTTTTATTTTCTAAAGTGGGTATTTTATTTGGATGGAATGAGAGAGACTGATTGGTATGAGTGATGATCTGCTTTCTTTAGTCGGGTTTGATAAGGCTATTGTTGCCAAACCTACCCAGCAGATCTTTCAGGTTCTTTTGATCCCTTCACATTAAATTAGATGTAGTATTTAAGAATATGAACGCAGGATAAGCATTATAAAAAATTCAGGACCTGCTTTAATTGTGGTTGTAATCAATAACAGCCTCAATAGATGTACATTCAAGCATGAGCTGACAACACTCTGCAACAGTCTGTGTGTCTTCTGGACTTTGTCTTATCCACCATTGACAAGGCCTCATCTGCAAGGCCTCACATCATCCACTTCAGTCATACAGTTATATTACCTCCCTGTTCTTTAGGAGTATATGTCTTTAGGATGTCACCTTCCCTTTCTTTAGGAACATATATCTTCTTTAAGACAGTCACCTGCAGCATAAAGAATCACACATCACAAGTCAATCACACATAACGTACAGCAATTAACATAACATATTATACAGTAATCAACATTACCGAACATAACATAATATAACTATAAACAGACCACACCACCGGATCACATGAGTCCCAAGAACTGGTAATCAGGAGGATCATGGCATTATGTCTAGCAATTGGAATAACATACCCACCATAGCATGTACCCCTCCATTCCTTGGTCAACCATTGATAAGCTCCTGTGCCACAAATTAAATAATTTCCATTCACAATAATTGGTTGAACTCATCATTGAAAGTGGCTGCCAACTGCAATGGATCTTCTTCTTCTAGAGAAGTAATGTTAAATGGACAGCCTTTGTATTTTGTAGAAGTAAAGCGGGTTGTTAACTGAAGATAGTAAGTCCAGGGGCCATGTTTTGTGCTCCTTATATCAGGTTTTACGTCCTTTGCGTTGGATACAAGCGGTTTTTGAATGGCGACCCTGCTATAAATTCCAGCTCCGTAAAGTCCATGCCATAACTTTTGTTAGACTGGGTCACAGAGGAGCTGACTTAGTTCTGTGGTCATTTTTGGGGCATTCTGTGAAGTTCTGTGAAGTGTTGTTCTGTCCCTGTCCGTAGCGCTGACTTCCACCCACTCCTCCAATTTGCTGAGGCAGTTGTTTCCTCTTTGCCGCATTCAGTTATTATTTTTTTTTCCCTGTTGACACGTTAAAGGGACTCAATCACGGGAAAATACCCTCCTAAAAACTAGCAAATTAGCTAGAGTGTACACAAATAATATATATACAGTGTTCAAAAGATAACAAATAAGCCTTTGATGTACCGGAAAATCTAACAGTGAAAAACGCTATATCAGATACATGGAGGCATCCATTATGGAATGTGGGCCACCCTCATGGGCCTTCCAGAGAAGGTCGAAATCATCATAAACCTTCCCTGCAAGCTCAAGCCCACCCATTTATCTCACAAAAGAGGCGTCACCTTTGCCAGAACATGTGCTGGGGAGCCGAGCCGCACATTTGCATATTGAGCCGCAGGATGATGTCATCGATCTATACAATCAATTACTTATATCTTCAGAATGGAAAGTATTTGAAACACAGTGTAACGGGGCAATGTCTGCCGATTTAAGTGAAGGCCCGGGATTGAGTTGCTTTAAATAATTTTGCAGTATTTGTGACTAATAATGCTCCTGCAGCTCGGACACTGAACCCTGTTAGTTACATCCGTTGCATTACTCACATATCAAAGTGCTAATTGTTCGATCTCTTTGATAGCGGACACATACTGCTAATTGGCAATCCAACTAATATGACTCATCGTTGCAGCTTTATCTGTATTTTTGAACTAGTTATAACAAAGTTAAATTCCTTTTTCATGTGGTGTTTCTATTATGGTGCCCAACCTATGATGGCCATAGTAGGGGTGGAGGCAGATTAAGACTCCTAACAGGACAGCCTCAGGGGAGATCCATTCAGTCCACCTAGATGTCTAATAAAAGGTTGTCTATCTGCAAGTTTTGAAAGCTTTTTTTTAAGTCTAAAATAGTTTTTTAAAAACATTTTTTGAAGATCTTATCTAAGTTCAATTTCCCTGCGGAGAATTTCTAGCCTCCTTGAGAAGTTTGGAGTGGAATCTGACGGCGTCAGTAGCCAACTGTGGGTGCTTAACTAACAGTAGCTAGGTTTACAAAATACTTTTTTTTATTAGATGTAATCAAACAAACGTCCAGTCTGATCTATACACACGTGTGCTGACCTTCAGTCGTTCCTTATTCATTTTTCTTAAATAAATCCGTTCTTCAGTCATGTCCACTCTCCTCCCACGGGGAGTTATCTTCCTGAGTGGGTTTCAGAGTTTACCCGTCAGTGTATTTTTATTTACCTACAGATTTAACGGCTATTAAAATATTGAGGTTTCAAGCTGTAAAAACACAAACAAGTCTTTGTGTCCAAAAAAACAACAACATTATTCCTGGGGCAGAAAAACAAACTGCAAAAAGGAAGACGTTGTCCATTACTGAGATGTCTCTGGGTGTTTTTCTATGAACTTCTGACCATCTGATAAAGCAAAAAAATCCAACTCTCTTTGGGGAAATGCCGGCACTTTTTACAAATGTTATTTTTTGGTAATAAAGTTCCTTCTTTTTCCATTTTCTAAAGGCACCATTAAGAGATTTAGGTTGTAGCTGTGAGTACCAAGTGGTATAAATCACAGCAAAGTCTGCTGAACACATGCAGAAAAACGCATTAACATTACAACATGAAACCTCTACAGAGGGCAATAGGGATGGATATTACGCAGACCGCACAAGGAAAACAAATGTAAGAATTAGTATTAGTATTAAAGCTTGTTGGGTTCGATGCCAGTGTTTAGTCTTTACATTTTTTCTCTTGGGTTCCCTGGGCAGACGGCTCTTTTTCTACAGAACACGTTGGTGGATTTGCTTGTGGTGACCAGGGTCACTTTAATGAACCGATAAACAGGATCTAACACGGACATTTCCACATTCAGTGGAGGGGGAGAGTCATGATGGCCAGTTTACTGTGTGATGGGTAATATGGCCCGGTGTCCATCAATAGGCAATGCAGGTCCATTCTACATTGGCAGTACCCAATACAACAGTGTCCAGGGGCAGATTGACCCAAACACCATTACAATGATGGCCCAACCAGCCACTTATCTGACCCAAAGACCGACATCCACACTTTAGGTCACTATCTGAAGGAACTGCCCTCACGTTGGATGGTTCCTGTACTGTAGGGACTCTGCATGAAAATGCTATGGGGCATTTCTCAAAAATATATATATATTACCTACAACTCAAAAGTAAAGAAAGCTGTTCCTCCAGATCATTAGGAGGTCTGGACACTGGGATGAATTGTGATAGATCACACCGGGCCCCTTCACAGTATTCACTAGCAAAAACTTATCCAAATGTGACCCACAATGTGCTTACTAGACCTCCATCCACCCCATCATTGTGTAGAGAGGTTTAGGTGTAACATACAGTAAATGTTATTTTAGTTGTTCAGTTGTATTTGTTTAGTTGTGAGGTATTCACCATTCATCTCCTGATTCCTATGTTTAGTCGGAGCTGGCAAGTTACAGGGCTAATAGGGAATATCAAAAATATAAATTATATATGGAACAGTATTTCATATATCACCATAGTAATACATTTAATTCTAATTATGTTATAAGCACATTGGCCATGCCCATGGGGAGGTTGGGAAGCGGCTTCCCGATGGGTGGAGAGTTGAGAAAAAACTGTGATGGTGATTGCGGCTGGTATTTTACATGCAACACAACCCTTATATGCCCATAAGATGCCATAAAACACATCCAATAGCTCTCGTTGGGATGTGTGATTATTAGGCCCACCATAACCCATCCCAATGACTGATACTCCCCCACTCTGTACTGTTGCAAAAATACCCTACAGGGAAAAAAGGATTGCTGGTGCGTACATGGGGGCAGCAGGCCAGGTAACCTACACCTGAGCGTCACAGGTCATTGTGTGGAAGACATATGCCGGTGTTTAATGGCCATTACATGTGGCTATCATAAAAACCCAAGTTCTCCGGATTTACTAAGCACAAATCTTGCTGTTACCGATCTGCGATGCTGAATATCAGTCTTCCAATACAGTAGTAGCAGTATATTTTATATTTGAATAACTTTTTTTAAATATAGTGGAGCCTTTATATTAGTCATTAATCCGTTCCTGAGGGATGGGCGGATACTGAATCGGGTGAATATAATCAGTATTTTCCAAAGGAATTAACTAATATTGTAATAATCTGTTCCGTGCCACGAATCTGATAAAAATGGGACTTAATAATAAGGCCTTGCTGGGAAGACTTGAGAGCTGTAGCTCTTCTCTGGGAAGACAAGGGATTCCTCCTTGCTCAACTAGCCATCTGACCTTGCTGCTGATGTTCACTGGCTACGCTGATACCCCTTACTTGGTCATGGTGAGAGGACCCTAAAATGTGGAGATTGGAGGTGCCTGGAGGCCAGGGGGTTGTGCTGTGACAAATTGGTGGCAGTTGTGGGATCTGCACTGCAACAGACATACCCAAGGGCACAGTGCAAAAGACTAGGAAACTCTCAAGAATGTCTGTCCCAAAGCAAGAACAATGAATAAGTGCTTCAGAGATACCTACTCCAGACAAGTAGACTGGGGTTCACTAGAACTGACGAGAACTATAAGAAGCTTCTGCACAATTTTCACAGAAGGCGATCACTTAACGGCTGAATTGGCCAACACCTTTGGTCCCAACTGATGCTATACTATACTGGGATGCCGATAGAGCAGGAGGTACCTTAAGACCCCTCCCCAGAGCAGACATTTGACTCCCCTGAGGAAGTGACCCAAGAGACAGCAGAGATGCTCCTCTTGTGAGTCGATCAGAAAACCAGCTAGAAGGAAATGTTTAAGGACCAAATGGATGCTCTGCTTAACCTAGAAAAGATGGATGCTAGCAGCGTGCCCCAGATGATGTTTAGGATTGGCTCGAGGCTCTGATCTATTAGAAGGTGGAACTAGAACATGGGTACAATGCCCTGTCCCTCCTTGGGAGCCTTATTACCAGTTGGAAGATACTGACTTGCTCAAGTGGTAGCTTTTACACAGTCATGACTTTAGGAGGAGCATCCCCCAATGCTGGTAGTCTCTGATGGACCGGTGGTCTGCATAGCTGGGGCTAACAGAGGGGACCAAGAGATTAAAATAGCCACAGGAGACTGTTGGAGAAAGGACAGCTGATGAGCCAGATAGACATCCTCCTGCCTGATTTTAGGGTTAGGGGATAGCTTTACTATGTAAAACGTATCATCTGCCCTAACCCTAAACACTAGCCATAATTCTAAACCATAACCCCTAACCCAAGCCCCAAATTCTAACACTCATCCTAAGAACAAAGTTTTGTTTTATTATTATTTTTTGCTGAATTTTCTTTGAAATACTTTCCAGGGAATTCCGGGTGTTATAGTCCTGATATTTATTCACCTTAATAGGATTTGCAGTTTAAAGAACTGAAAGTCCCAGAATCCCTCTGGGAAACCAGTTTCCCAACCTGACCTCCTCCCACCTACAGACAGGTGAATATGGTATGGTGTGCATATAAATAACACGTTCCCAGGTAAGGTCTAGTAATGTGTTTAAGCTCATTCAGCCATTGGATTGGAGACTTTCCCAGATGGAGTTGGGAGTTTCAGCAGCCAGACTGTGAGTGACAGGAGGGAGTGCAGCTGATGACTTCACTCTCATTCCCATCTCTCTGAATGGCTTTTCCAGATTGGCTCTGGTGGCCTCTCGTGTTGACACAGCAATAATTTTTAATGAGAATTTTTTGGTATTTGTGTGGGGGAGCAGCCCGTGTTGTGTACACAGATGCAGCTCTGGCCACCATGCTGGGCCGGGCACTCCCTCTCATGCTGAGTTCAGTCCTAAAGCAGATTCCTTTCAGTCTAAGGAAACATTTGGGCCGCTCACCTTTGAACTCCCTGAGATTCTGTTTACCTTGGAACGTTAAAGTGGCAGCTTTACAGATATTAAATACAGTCCGAGGGGGGATCTGGAGGCCTTCCTAGAGCGTAATCACCCAATTTAGCAGATTTCAGGGGTTACTTGCGGATATGTGCAATCTGGCAACACATAGGAAACCTCCCACTGAGCATATAACGTGTATCCAGGTCCTCGTCACAGGAGCTCACAATCTATTGATTTACAGTACTGATGAGATAATGTATGTGACGGAATTATTATAAGGAACGTAAAGGACATTCTCCACTGAGCACACTGTACACAACCTGATGGCGCAGATCCGAGTCCTTATCACAGGAACTCACAATCTATTGATATTGATAATATATGTGGCAGAGGAACATATAGGACAACCTCCGACTGATGGAATATAAAGTGAGTGTACAAGTCCTTGTCATTGGAGCTAACAATCTACTGATCTAAAGGATTTTTGAGATAATATACATGGCAGAGATATTATAAGGAACAAGTCCGGCCCTGTATCGTATCTTTATTAGAAACACCCACTCTGAAAAACCCACTCACAGAACACCTCACCCACTGGGAAATACATTCAGAAAAGAGAAAACTAAGGAACGTTCGCACGAGACTAAGAATGTCAAAAACACTAAAAAAGACATAAAATGAATAAGCAAAAAAATACAACCAAACAAAAACAACAAAAACAAAGGCCCACATTCAACTGAGCTTTCGGAGATCCGGTAGCCCGTATGTGAGGTCGCAAGCTGATTTGCTCTTCAGTTGGCATCTTTTTGCAGGCCTTTAAAAAATGGCGATGGTTAAACCCGTAACTTTCAGCCCCCCCAAGCCTTTGATCTCTTACTTTTGCAAGGCTAAAATCCCTAATCAATATTGAATTGATAAATTTCCCCAAACCCGCAAACGTATCGTCACCCGTAAACATCAAAGTCTCAAACAGTCTCAAGCTCGCAAATCGGCAGGAAATTAAATGTATCTTTATGTTTCATTTCGGGGTTAAATCGATCTCGGGTATCAATGAGTTAATACATATCAGGCCACCCACATGGACTAGAACAGTATTGGCATTCATTAAAAAAATTCTTTATTTTGCAGGTTTGCAAGTCTGATCTCATATCCGACCCCTGAACCTGATTAATTGACATGTAACCTCCATGTTTTACTGCAGTAATAATGTCTCATTTTCCATTTGCTGATTCGAAAAGGAGCGGTTACGGGCTTGCTGAAATGATCCGAACCAGTGCATGGTTTACGGTTTTGGCTTCGGGCCCATACCTTCCGGGCTTGAGCAATTGAATAGCATCGCAATCGGAGACCAACGGGAGCCCGCAACACACGCGCAGACATACGGCTACAGCAATCGCGTTGCGGGGGTTCGAATTGAATATGGCCGATAGTCGCTGCAAAAACTTCTCAGCAGAAGATTCACAGAAAAGTCTCTAAAACACACAGAGAAAGATGTGTAAAAAACACACAAAACCAAAAAAAACTCACTGCAGAAAACACAATGATAAAAACATAGAAAGAAAACACATTTATATAAATCCTCAGTAAATAAATAGTACATCTGTGTCACATGTAAATGTCTAAAACAAGTTAAAAAAACTGCTTCCAGCTCAGAATTCCAAGAAAAACAGTTATTACACTGCATTCTGGGTAGCTGAGCTGGGACACACACATGTGCCCACAAATGCCTCGCTCTTCAATCCATAGCCATTATCAAACATGGCTTCCTTTAAGCTTATGCATGCTGTATTAGACAGCTTTAATGCAAAGCCAAGGCTGGATTTTACACAAGCTGAGAATCCTATCCATGTACAGCTGTTTCAAGCTTACTGGCTATCATCAGCATGGAGCGGGCTCCCAGCTTGTGTTGTGGACCTTATGAGTAGGTAGTTCATCACAACAATCATTTATAATATGGTGGGCAAAATAACGATAGAAGCCTCCACCGGTCAGTAGTACAGTAAATAAATAGTACATCTGTGTTCACATCTGAACGTCTAAAGCAAGTAAAAAAACGTGTTTCCTGCCCAGAATTCTGAGAAAAACAGTTATTACACTGCATTCTGGGAAGCTGAGCTGGGACATGCAAAAAAGATCCTGCTCCATGCCGACGATAATTAGTGAGCTAGAAACAGCTATACATGGATAGGATTCTCAGCTTGTGTAAAATCCAACCTTGACTTTGCATTAAAGCTGTGTAATACAGCAGGCATAAGCTTAAAGGAAGCCATGTTTGAAAATGGCAATGGATTGAAGAGCGAGGCATTTGTGGACACATTTGCATGTCCCAGCTCAGCTTCCCAGAATGCAGTGTAATAACTGTTTTTCTCGGAATTCTGAGCTGGAAGCAGGTTTTTTAACTTGTTTTAGACACACAAATGTGAACACAGATGTACTTTTTATTTACTGTACTACTGTACGGTGGAGGCTTCTATCGCTCTTTTGCCCACCATATATTAAATGATTGTTGTGGTAAAAATCCTAACAAACATTGGGCCTCATTCACTTCCAAGCCCGCTACTCGATCGTTGTAGGCCGTATGTCTGCGGGTGTGTTGCGGGCTCCCGTTCATCTCTGATTACGATGCTATTCAATTGAGCAAGGGTGCGAGTTACGGGCCTAAGTCTCAAGCCCGTAAATCATCCCGCAGCCGCAAACTGTTAAGGGGCTGGGGATTTGGAGAGTAAGAGAGAGAGTAGGGGTATTTTCAGAGCAGTATTTTGCAGTTTTGTTGATTTATTTTATACTATTTACTATTTTACACTTAATCCTTGATTACACATATTTACAGATTACACATAATTGCAATACACCATTTAAACAACACACATATAGTGCTAGGTCACTCCATACACCCACCCCCCCATCCCATCCCCCACACCCCATCCCCCAACAGTTACCATTTACACACATTACACACATACATATACAGCCAAAGTTTGATTGACTTATCCTTATTTTACTTTTGGGCTTATAATGGAGGGAGGAGAGAGGAGGGGAGAGGAATGGAGAGGTGGGGAGGAGGACAGAGAGGAGAGGAGAGGCGAGGAGGAAAGAGAGGTGGCCCTGGTGAGTAGTGATGGAGAGGAGGAGGAGTGGTGGAGGAGAGGAGGTGAGGAGTGGTGGAGGAGAGGAGGAGGAGGTTGAGGAGTTGGAGGAGGAGGTGGCGGAGGAGGATGAGGTGATGGAGGAGGAAGAGGAGGAGAAGCAGTAGGAGGAGGAGCAGGAGGATAAGGGGAGTGTAGAGGAGGGAAGTATAGAGAAGGATGGGTGGTGGCAGGGTGGCCCAAGCAGCAGGAGCACCTAGGAGTGGGACAGAGGGAGAGGGCCTGATCCCATGGAGGTGGTAGTTTGGGGGAGGGACAGGCCTCAGGGACAGGCCAGGGAGGTAAGGATCCCATCTACAGTCGGGAGGGTAAAAGGCTAAGGGCAAGCACAGGGCCCACAATTTCACACACTGGGAGAATGTAGTCTTCCTTGGTGCTATCAGTGGCCGCCCTGTGATTCTTGCAGGGGGAGGGAAGTTAGGCCAAGGCCTAGGGCTCAGGCATGGAAGGAGCTAGCGGCTGAGGTGGATGTGAGAGGGATGTGAGGTCTGTCAAGTACCGGTTTGACAACATCAGGGCCAAGGTGAGGAGGAGGAGGTAATATGGCTGGTGGGGTCACCATCTGGACCCCTGGTCACACCACTGGGATTCAATCCCACTATCCCCCTCCTTCAGAGACTGAGGCTATCCCCAGGGTCCTCCAAATAGAGTGAGGACACCAGCTGACCACCATCTCCTCCTCCCCACAGCAGTGAGCTGGACTGGCTGCCACCACCACCACCATGTCCAACCACACCACTGCCCATTCTGCAACACCCTCCAGACGGGCCCCAGACCCTCCCCACTCACACACCGCCACCTCCTCACCAGGCGATGCTCAAAGGTCCTCCATCCCCAATATCAGGCCAGGCTGCGCAGGTGGATGCCTCCTGGTGAACCCCCCCCCCCCCCCCACCACCACCACCACCACCAGGGAGACATTTTTTTGTTGTTGGTACAATTCAGGTCCATGAAGGCATCTTCTGCATTGGCAAGCATTATGGTGGAAATATATGAGGTGTAAGGTTTTCCCAGTCAGCCCCCCCCCCCCCCCCTTAACATGTAGCTCCCACAATCTTAAAGCTATCATATAGCCAGATATCTCAGACATGATTGTGGTTAGCTGAAATGTAGACTAATACCGCTATGGTTTACACAGTGGTGGTGGTGAAGGGGCTTGTGTACATGAATGAAGCTGTGAGCTATAACTTGTAGGGCCACTGTAGGTGGGCAGGTCATAGCAGAGAGGTCAGACAAATCCCAGTCCACTAGAGAAGTAACTGGCAATCCATTCCAGTATCTTTGGCATACAAACCTTGTGAATACGCAAGAGAGAGACATTACTAGGTGTGCTGCAGTATATAGGGTCACAACTGAGGGATTGAACAACCATATGTGACATGTTCCACGGGTACTTGATATATGTCATGTGTCGGTGTAATTTGGCCACTATTTGTCATATTGGCATTTGCATGATAGTTGTCGCTCATGTAATTGTAAACCACACAAAGACCCACAAACCACCTGCGGAGATAGAGAGCCTTCCAGGGCAACACAACCTCTCTATAAAACAAGTGTTATTATTATTACTGTATATTTATACAGCACCAGTTGTGTAATGGACTTTAGTAAAGGTACTTATGGAATAGGACATATAGAAGATGGAAAAGGAAGCTGTGAGCTAGAAAGAAAGATATTCACACAGATACCGACACAAAACAAACATTGCAACAGGTAACACGCTCAGAAAATAAAGCATGATTCCTCTTACAGATAAGGGTTGGGGGGTTGGATTATACTAGTCCTGTTTGGGTTAGTATAGTGCAGCACACTGCAAGCTGTGTATAGCACTAAACATATCCAACACACAGTCACCCTCACTCACACACATACACACAGATAGACACATTCACCTTGACATGCACACACAGAGCGACAAACACACAGACACACTCACATACAGGCACATTTACAAACTTGCACATGCATTCACTCACAGACACACCCATGCACTCACATACAGACTCACTCACATAGAGACTCACTCACATACAGACACACCCATGCACTCACATACAGAGTCACTCAAATACAGACACACACATGCACTCACATACAGACTCACTCACATAGAGACTCACTCACATACAGACACACCCATGCACTCACATACAGAGTCACTCAAATACAGACACACACATGCACTCACATACAGACTCACTCACATACAGACACACTCACATACAGACACACTCACATACAGACACACTCACATACAGGCACATCTACAAACAGGCACATGCATGCACTCACATACACACCCATGCACTCACATACAGACTCACTCACATAGAGACTCACTCACATACAGACACACCCATGCACTCACATACAGAGTCATTCAAATAAAGACACACACATGCACTCACATACAGACTCACTCACATACAGACTCACTCACATACAGGCACATGCATGCACTCACATACAAGCACAGTCATGAATTCACATACAGGCACACTCACATACAGACACACACATGCACTCACATACAGACTCACTCACATGCAGACACATTTACAAACAGGCACATGCATGCACTCACAGACACACCCATGCACTCACATACAGACTCACTCACATACAGACACACCCATGCACTCACATACAGACTCACTCACATACAGACTCACTCACATACAGGCACATGCATGCACTCACATACAGGCACAGTCATGCATTCACATACAGGCACACTCACATACAGACACACACATGCACTCACATACAGACTCACTCACATACAGACTCACTCACATACAAACTCACTCACATACAGACACACCAATGCACTCACATACAGACTCACTCACATACAGACTCACTCACATACAGGCACATGCATGCACTCACATACAGGCACAGTCATGCATTCACATAGAGGCACACTTACATACAGACACACACATGCACTCACATACAGACTCACTCACATACAGGCACATGCATGCACTCACATACAGGCACAGTCATGCATTCACATAGAGGCACACTCACATACAGACACACACATGCACTCACATACAGACTCACTCACATACAGACTCACTCACATACAGACACACCCATGCACTCACATACAGACTCACTCACATACATACTCACTCACATACAGGCACATGCATGCACTCACATACAGGCACAGTCATGCATTCACATACAGGCACACTCACATACAGACACACACATGCACTCACATACAGGCACAATCATACACTCACATACAGGCATAATCATGCATTCACATACAGACTCACTCACATACAGGCACATGCATGCACTCACATACAGGCACAGTCATGTGTTCACATACAGACACACTCACATACAGACACACACATGCACTCACATACAGGCACAATCATGCACTCACATACAGGCATAATCATGCATTCACATACAGGCACACTCACATACAGGCACACTCATGCACTCACATACAGGCACAATCATGCATTCACATACAGGCACACTCACATACAGGCACACTCATGCACTCACATACAGGCACAGCCATGCATTCACATACAGGCACATGCATGCACTCACATACAGGCACAGTCATGCATTCACATACAGGCACACTCACATACAGACACACACATGCACTCACATACAGACTCACTCACATACAGACTCACTCACATACAAACTCACTCACATACAGACACACCAATGCACTCACATACAGACTCACTCACATACAGACTCACTCACATACAGGCACATGCATGCACTCACATACAGGCACAGTCATGCATTCACATAGAGGCACACTTACATACAGACACACACATGCACTCACATACAGACTCACTCACATACAGGCACATGCATGCACTCACATACAGGCACAGTCATGCATTCACATAGAGGCACACTCACATACAGACACACACATGCACTCACATACAGACTCACTCACATACAGACTCACTCACATACAGACACACCCATGCACTCACATACAGACTCACTCACATACATACTCACTCACATACAGGCACATGCATGCACTCACATACAGGCACAGTCATGCATTCACATACAGGCACACTCACATACAGACACACACATGCACTCACATACAGGCACAATCATACACTCACATACAGGCATAATCATGCATTCACATACAGACTCACTCACATACAGGCACATGCATGCACTCACATACAGGCACAGTCATGTGTTCACATACAGACACACTCACATACAGACACACACATGCACTCACATACAGGCACAATCATGCACTCACATACAGGCATAATCATGCATTCACATACAGGCACACTCACATACAGGCACACTCATGCACTCACATACAGGCACAATCATGCATTCACATACAGGCACACTCACATACAGGCACACTCATGCACTCACATACAGGCACAGCCATGCATTCACATACAGGCACACTCACATACAGACACACACATGCACTCACATACAGGCACAGTCATGCACTCACATACAAATCCACTCACACACAGACACACTCGGATACAGACACTCTCACACACTCACAGACACACAATCCTCTGACTGACATTGTTACTCTTCTCCCTTTTTGTGTGACTCCTCCTGTTCATCTTCTGCAAATCTCCAGAGACACAAACGGGAATCAGGTCATCCCACATTAGGAGTAAAAAGCTGCAAATTGTAAGACAGGAGCAGATAATAAACATCCAATGTATAGATAGTCAGTGAAAGGAATGTGTCCCAGTGTCCAGCGGGTGTGCACAGTAATGTCTGGCCTATACATGTCACCCACCTTACCAGGCCGGGCACACTCTGTGTCCAGCTGTCCTTCTATTGGAGTGGTCAGTTTTACACGAGGAGCTGAGATGCAGGGACCCAAATAGTTAGATCCCCCTCTCCACATCAGTACAAATCATAAACAGGCACACTCATGCACTCACACACAGGCACACTCACACACAGGCACACTCATGCACTCACACACAGGCACACTCACACACAGGCACACTCATAAACAGGCATACTCATGCACTCACACACAGGCACACTCACACACAGGCACACTCCTAAACAGGCACACTCATGCACTCACACACAGGCACACTCACACACAGGCACACTCATAAACAGGCACACTCATGCACTCTCACACAGGCACACTCATGCACTCACACACAGGCACAATCACACACAGGCACACTCATAAACAGGCACACTCACACACAGGCACACTCATATACAGGCACACTCATGCGCTCACACACAGGCACACTCACACACATGCACACTCATAAACAGGCACACTCACACACAGGCACACTCATGCGCTCACACACAGGCACACTCACACACATGCACACTCATAAAGAGGCACACTCACACACAGGCACACTCACACACAGGCACACTCATTAACTCACACACAGGCACACTCACACACAGGCACACTCACACACAGGCACACTCATGTACTCACACACAGGCACACTCACACACAGGCACACTCATAAACAGGCACACTCATGCACTCACACACAGGCACACTCACACACAGGCACACTCACACACAGGCACACTCATGCACTCACACACAGGCACACTCACATACAGGCACACTCATGCACTCACACACAGGCACACTCACACACAGGCACACTCATAACCAGGCACACTCATGTACTCACACACAGGCACACTCACACACAGGCACACTCACACACAGGCACACTCATGCACTCACACACAGGCACACTCACACACAGGCACATTCATAAACAGGCACACTCATGCACTCACACACTGGCACACTCACACACAGGCCCACCCATGCACTCACATACAGGCACACTCACACACAGGCACACTCGTAAACAGGCACACTCACACACAGGCACATTCATAAAGACACACCCATGCAATCACATATAGACACACTCACATACAGGCATCCTCATGCACTCACAGACACACCCATGCACTCACATACAGGCACACTCATTAGCATAAAGGAGCCATGCAATTAATACTGAATATCTCAAGAATGATTTACTGCAGAGGAAATAAAATTGCCAGTACAACGTATAGCTAAGTTTAATGCTTTTTAAGATGAAGCCAAACCACTGGGTGTGACAGAATCCCTTTAAGGACCACTGTTGCTTGGAAAAAAACATAATATGGTTGTGAAGTTTGTAACAGTTATCAACCATGTCAGTACTGCTGCAAAGCAAATATAGAAAAATAGATTTGACCCAAAAGGCCCATTTAGTCTGCCCATTCTATCTACCTAAAATAATTACAAAATTTAGCTTTAGGCTAATGTTATGCTTAAATTCTTTATCTGTGTCTGCACCACTTCCACTGGAAGGCTGCTCCACGTATCTACTGCTCCTTCTGTAAAGTGGGACTGTCTTTTATAATCTTCCACCTTCCAACTTCATCTCATGACCTCCTGTTCTTGCTCCTTTTTTTCTGTAAGATTTCCTGTATTTATTTAACCTTTGGTGATTTTGAGGGTCTCCTCATATATATATATATATATATATATATATATATAGATCGTGACATGTGCAGTTAATCTGTTATATGTGGATGCCGTCGTATTGTATCTATATCACATTATGTGTTTGATTTAATGTTTTTATGCTTTTATTATTACAGATACTCTGGTAGCTCTGTGGTTAGGATGTAGGTGCTTTCACCTCAGTACCCTGGGTTCAAATCCAGCCAGGGGACCAATAGGTCACACTGGTCAGTACTTGGATGGGAGGCCACCTGGGAATACCAGGAGATGTATGCTGTGGCCCACTGGAGAAGGAACTGGCAACCCACTCCAGTATATCTGCCATGAAAATCAAGTGGATCAGCATGGTGTGTTGTCCATGAGGTCACGGAGAGTTGGACATGACTGAGTGACACCATTTACATTATGGAGGTTTATCCACTTTATTTTGATTTTCCAGGTATTTCCCGAGGCAGGGTACGCATATAGTCACGGAAATGTGGATATTCTGTTATTCCTTGGGAGCGGTGGAATTAATAGGAGGAGGTTGGAATAAATCTGTGAGGTGAAACAGACAAGTAATGGGGTTTAGAGGGAGCTGCCAGTGTCTCGTCACAATAAGTTACTAAACATGTTCTATCAACTTTACAAAATAAGAGATTATCTCATTAAACCCATTTCAAGGGTTTTCATTGCCTGGTTCTCCATCACTATGTAAACGTCCTCCCATCTGATGTCATTATATTAAAATAAGTGATCGTTATATATGGATAAAATTGTGAAGCAATGAGATCGACCTGACAGGGGTGTAGGACGAAGGGGCACGGGCGGACAATATATATATTGTAAATAAATAGTACTTTTGTGTTCACATTTGAATGCCTAAAACAAGTTCAAAAACATATTTCCTGTAGTTATTACACTGCATTCTGGGAATCTGGGCAGGAACATGTAAATGTGCTTTAATCCAATGACTCCATTTAAGCATATGCCTGCTGTATTAAACGTACAAACAGGAAGCCGTAATTTCAGTTATTGCACATCTTCCATTTATTGCGTTAGGGAAACTGGAAAAAAATGTCTTTACAATTCTGTATCACATGGTTTCTTGTCAGCCAATCACAAGCAGCTGCAGAAGACATCCTGGGATGCACATGGTTTCCGATGATGACTCTGTTGTTCTCCATCATATGTACCTGTCTCATGGCTGGTCCCACAACCAGGTTAAATGATTAGGGGAAAATAAATCATCGTATCACCATATTACGATCCTTTTATCTTTACATGTTACCTTTAGCGGACTGTAAAGAAAAACTTCAGGATAAATGAATGGCCAATAATGACAAGTGCCCAGTTTGTGCAAATGGTTGGAGTTTGTTGCTAACTAGATTTGTACCTTAAAAGAATAAAATATAAAAGTCATGGAGCCCCCTCGCCACGTCTCCAGCTCCGGCCTCCTGTGCTGTCAGAGCTCACTCTGCGGGAATACAATCCATGTTGACTTTGCACGGGGTTGTTATCCACATTTCACTCCTGATTTATTGGTTTTTAACCAGCTCCTTATGTTGCAGCCTTAAGAAAACAACTGATTGCAATGTGAGAAGATGTCACAACTGACAGCCCTCGCCCTGGGAAGGGCAACCACGCTACAGCTTATTAGAAAGTAATAGCTTGTCTGGAGAGCTTACAATCTCATTAATACACCCTCATGTGACTGGCACAACCCGGCTTCACATTCCTGATGCAGCTCTCAGATATTAAAATGATTCTCTAAACATGAAAACAAGTTTATTTTCTACATTTCAGATTTCTTAATATCATTCACTATGTTACATTGTATAGAAAGAGACAAATAATTACAATGTAGCATTACGTGGACTGTACATTATATGTGTGAATCTAACACAAATAAGTAGGATCACATATATAGTTGTCAACAGTGCGGGTTGACAAAAGTTGTTGCTAACGCTGCGGCCCTCGCAAAGCGCTCCTTGGAGGCGCTCCTTGCAAGCAACTGCAGACTTTAAGGCCGCAAATGCGGACCCTTGCGAAAAGAGGGGCCGCATTTGCGGAGGTGGAGGTCGACCGCAACATTTACGGACTTAGCATCCGCACATACGAGCCGCGGCCACTTACAAACAAAAATATTACGACCTCTCAAAAATACGACATTAGCGGCCGAAACCCGCACAAAACCCACGAAAACACTAAAAACACAAAAAATACACACAACAAACACATAAAAAGCTTACCCACAGCATGGGAGGGGGCACCCAGGACCTCTAAAAGGGAAGTTACAAGTCAATTTAGGTAGAAATTAAAGAGTTTACACACCGAAAATCCCCTAAGCAAGAGAAAAATGGCCGCCGAACAAAAAGAAAACGAGGCTACAGGACCCTAAAGGCGCAAAACACCACCAAACACATACAGATTTTTCCAAAAAGCTGGACGAGGTACAAGAACAAGGACGCAAAATCAGCCACAGCCGCGTATCACACATTAGGCGCCATTTTACACTAATTTACACAATACGGAAGTACACAGCTACAGTAATGGATTTTCCTCGCGCACGCAGCCTATTTACACTACACACTTCACACATTGCTCACACTTACACCTCAGCTCCACAACACTGCAAACCGACATTGTATGCTGCAGGAACATCAAAACAGATTGTCAGCTCTTCAGCACAATACTTCCTGCATATATTACTTCATAATAGGTAAAGTATATTCATTTATTAATATATTATGTATTTTAATACCAAACACCAAACAGCATTAGCTCACTTACAATTTGATTCCCGTAATTTTTTGACGGGCAATATTCTAGTTTTATATACTTCTAAATACATGACAAGGAAAAGGCGCCGCGGTATATGGGACACAAACCTGTTGGCCTAGGGCTGCTTTTATGTTAGACTAGACCTTGAGGGAGAAGGTTAATGAAAGTTACACTTCCATTTAATACTAACGTTATGTCTCAGTATTGTGAACTGATTAGAAATCTTTTCTACATTCAAGGTCCTACCTAGGGCACTAATCCTGTATGGAAGAAAAGCAAATATTTCCTTCTTATTCTTTATTTTTACTGAATATAATAGTTAAAACTTGAGGTTATATTTATGTATTTATTTTATAATAAACTGTTTTTTTACCATTCATGACAGATCAAATATAACAATTACAAACATTATTTACATACACCCCACACATTCTAATTATTTCTGAGCATGCGGAGTAGAGCAGGGTGTGAGTCAATTTTAGAAAATCCAATTATTTAACAAATCTACTCACTTGTCCCTCTTCCTTCCCATAACAGATAAACATACCCCTCAGGCTCCAAGCTATCCTAAAGCGTTGAAACAAGTCACGGAGTAATCATCTGGACATAAACAGACCCCTCAGTAATTTTGATTTGCTAAGTCTTTATGCCCATGGCGGACACAGCTTGTTACACATTTCACAAATATGTAGAGTTTTTCTTGAACTACAGGGGTCCATTAATCATGAACATATGTTGTTAGAAGCTGATAATGGCCCTGATACCCCTCGGTACACACAATGTGGGGCAGGTTACACGGCGCCACGTCCAGTGGTATCAGGATCCCACATTCTCATGTCCATGAATTGCCCCTCTGTGTCTCCGGCCGCGGCCACCAACTGCTGGGTCCAGTTGTCCGACCACCTGCAATGTTTGTTTAAAATTTGTCAAACCCTGAAAGCCGTAGATAATGTGGAATAATAATGTATGTAATGAATGTAATGTATGTAATGTACGTGTTCCACATTAATCTGAGGCCGCCGGGGAGGGAAAGGGACAGTTGCCAAAACTTGGGAAGTGCCGGATGGAACCATTTGTAAATATTACTCAATAAACTGATGCAGAATAAATACACAGATCTGTATATTTAACTTTACGCCACAAGGACTTTACCTAAAGAAGAACCAAATGGGGCGACATATTGATTAATGGCGCACAGAACTACCAGACAGGCGCAATGCTCTTCTGAAATATGCACTGGGTAACTGATTATTTTTAGCAAGTAAAAAAATAAACACATCCTCTAATGTATGAATGTTACATGCAATCACATACATGTATTACATGCTGCACTAGGGGCGGTCATTGCCGTGTTGTTTATCTGTGTAGGAAGGACCTTGTATATAAATGTTATATTGAATTATATTGCAGTCTTGCAAGAATAGCAGCTTCTAATAGCTATGGACTGTATCGGAGTCTGGATAACAAGAAGACAAGAATGGTGCCAGTTACGGTATAATTGCGTATAATAATACATTATCAGCTGTATTTATTTATTTCGTTTTGAAGCTTAACGTAGATATGGGACTGGATTGATTCTGTAACATTGTGTATGGGTTAGAAACGACTTCATGACCATGGTAATATTTGGGTGGTGTCATGACCCCTCAAGACTCATGGACTTTTGGGACTGGCAAATGGACTTTGATGGACACTAGCCACGTGGCCACCTGACCAAAGGGTTATTGTAATGGCCATAATAATGTATGAACTTGTAATGTCACTTGTTGGCTTATGTTGTGTGATGTTTTTTTCCCATGTCTTGGTTTTATGTCCTTAACATCCCTTTTCACCAGGTCATTTGAGCCAACAGAGCTCTGGGTCAATTTTTCAGCCTTTGAACAGTTATTTTATGTGTAGAGTGTGTTTTGGGGTGTAACTATTACATTATGCCAATAAAAATATTTTGGGGTGGTATCACATTAATGGCAACTAGTTGTCTCTTCATGTAGCCAACAGCGATACCCAGTTCACTCCCATTCCCAGGGCCGGGGTAGGTTCCTGGCTAGATCTGAACTTGTGGTAAGCGGTAGAATAGACTTCATAGACTTTCATGGGAGATCCTTGGAACTGATTGAGCCATCAAGTCTAAATTAACTATGATGTCAAAACAGCAACTGAAACACTTTGTTTCAACAGACAAAGGTCAAGTGGTGTCAAGGGCTTTGCAAGGGATACCCCTTTGATCCATTGTCTTGTGGTTAATAGCAAAATAGGAAGTACTTGACCTTGACCTTAGCCATTGTTCTTGACCCCCCTTAAAATCTAAAAGGGAGCCAGATTTGAATTGAAAAAAACATTTCAGAAGCCCTTGACTCCTCTAAGTAGACTCTCCTCCGAGTCAATAATGGTATCCCTTTATTGGCCCCCTCCCTGCAGTCCCTAAGTCTATCTACCCTGGATCCATTGTTCCCCATTCAGGTTGGACCCCAACACCTCAACCAGACTTTCTGGTTCAGGGACCACTTTAACTTATCAACCCCTGCTGTGGTCAGACCCTGACCTGAGGTGGCTGATAACTGTGGCCATAGACACCTAGATGGGGGAATAGAGAAGATGGTACCAGGCCCTTGGAGACAGTCTTAACCCACATGGGGGTAATTTAAAGGAAGCAAAAGGTGTTAAACTCATGTTTACCAAAGGGGCAAGAAGTTATGCTCTGTTTGAGACACATATGAATGGTGTTTCTCATTTAGAGGGAAGATTGTTATTATTTTTTTCCACTTTAAAATAAATGTTCTCTTCAAATTGGTCTGAGGAACCAGCAACTTGGCCGAGCCTCCTGTTAGGCCGCCCGGGTGTGGGGATACAGAACCTCTACAACCTGTGGGTAGGATTTTCAAG
Source organism: Discoglossus pictus (assembly GCA_027410445.1). Classification (NCBI taxonomy): domain Eukaryota; kingdom Metazoa; phylum Chordata; class Amphibia; order Anura; family Alytidae; genus Discoglossus; species Discoglossus pictus. The sequence goes on from CM050170.1 coordinate 198,042,486, forward strand.
CCCAACGAAGAGTGGGCTGGGACAGGTGGGAGGAGAGATGGGAGAGGGGGTGGGGGGGTCTCATACAAACCTCCCAATATGTATGATGAGTTTATCATGTTCAGGAGGGAAATATCATCAACATCAGGATGTTCAATACCAGGGAATCACACTAAGTGAGGTTCATCCTCTTATCAGTAAGTGACCTGTGTGACCCCATGATTAGCAATACTCCTTTCTCTTACTGTTGGTTACTCTGCACCATCACTGTATGAAATGATCAAACTCACAAGTTTAATCTACAATCAATGAGTGTTTAGAAGTGCAATTTGTGATCAGACTCTAAATCCAGAAATGTAGAAATCAATAAATATCAAATTCCGCGTGCCTGCCTTTGTTCAGCCTTGTTTTCATCCAGTTTCATAAGTTTTATGTTTTTCAGCCGCCATTTTTTTCCTTGCTTAGCTGATTGTGGATTGCCAAAAAAACGCCAAATATGGCTTAAAATCGCTTGCAACCTCCCCCCCCCCCCCCAATCTTCCTGGCTCCCCCCTGTGCTGTGTGTGTAATTATTTTTGATAAATTATTTTGCTGGTTTATCTCTATGTATCTCTATATGTGTCTCTATGTATCTCTATGTATCTCTATATGTATCTCTATATATTTCTCTATATGTATCTCTATATATTTCTCTATATGTATCTCTATATGTATCTCTATGTATCTCTATGTATCTCTATATATCTCTATATGTATCTCTATGTATCTATATGTATCTCTATATGTATCTCTATGTATCTCTATGTATCTCTATATGTATCTCTATGTATCTCTATGTATCTCTATATGTATCTCTATGTATCTCTATGTATATCTACTGTATGTATCTCTATATGTATCTCTATGTATCTCTATATATATCTCTATATGTATCTCTATGTATCTCTATGTATCTCTATATGTATCTCTATGTATCTATATGTATCTCTATATGTATCTCTATGTATCTCTATATATATCTCTATATGTATCTCTATGTATCTCTATATATCTCTATATGTATCTCTATGTATCTCTATGTATCTCTATATGTATCTCTATGTATCTATATGTATCTCTATATGTATCTCTATGTATCTCTATGTATCTCTATATGTATCTCTATGTATCTCTATGTATCTCTATATGTATCTCTATGTATATCTACTGTATGTATCTCTATATGTATCTCTATGTATCTCTATATATATCTCTATATGTATCTCTATGTATCTCTATATGTATTTATATATATATCTTTATATGTATCTCTATATGTATCTTTATATGTATCTCTATATATATATCTATATGTATCTCTATATGTATCTCTATATATCTCTATGTATCTATATGTATCTATATGTATCTCTATATATATCTCTATATGTATCTCTATATGTATCTCTATATATCTCTATGTATCTATATGTATCTCTATATATCTCTATATGTATATCTATATGTATCTCTATATGTATCTCTATGTATCTCTATGTATCTCTATATATATCTCTATATGTATCTCTATGTATCTCTATATGTATTTATATATATATCTTTATATGTATCTCTATATGTATCTTTATATGTATCTCTATATATATATATATATCTATATGTATCTCTATATGTATCTCTATATATCTCTATGTATCTATATGTATCTATATGTATCTCTATATATATCTCTATATGTATCTCTATATGTATCTCTATATATCTCTATGTATCTATATGTATCTCTATATATCTCTATATGTATATCTATATGTATCTCTATATGTATCTCTATATATATCTCTATATGTATCTCTATATATATATATATCTATATGTATCTCTATATGTATCTCTATATATCTCTATGTATCTATATGTATCTATATGTATCTCTATATATGTTTCTATATGTATCTATATATATATCTATATGTATCTACATGTATCTCTATATGTATCTATATGTTTCTATATGTATCTCTATATGTATCTATATGTATCTCTATGTATCTCTATATGTATCTCTATATATATCTCTATATGTATCTATATGTATCTCTATATATCTCTATATGTATATCTATATGTATCTCTATATGTATCTCTATATATATCTCTATATGTATCTCTATATATATATATATCTATATGTATCTCTATATGTATCTCTATATATCTCTATGTATCTATATGTATCTATATGTATCTCTATATATGTTTCTATATGTATCTATATATATATCTATATGTATCTACATGTATCTCTATATGTATCTATATGTTTCTATATGTATCTCTATATGTATCTATATGTATCTCTATGTATCTCTATATGTATCTCTATATATATCTCTATATGTATCTATATGTATCTCTATATATCTCTATATCTGTGCACCTGATCAATCGTATATATATATCTTTATATGTATCTCTATATATATCTCTATATGTATCTATATGTATCTATATGTATCTATATGTATCTTTATATGTATCTCTATATATCTCTATATGTATCTCTATATGTATCTCTATGTATCTATATGTATCTATATGTATCTATATGTATCTCTATATGTATCTATATGTATCTCTATATATATATATATCTCTATATGTATCTCTATATGTATCTATATGTATCTCTATATATCTCTCTATATGTATCTATATGTATCTATATGTATCTCTCTATATCTCTATATCTGTGCACCTGATCAATGGGTTTATAACATTTATCATAATTAAGATCCCACATGGGGCGAGCTCCACCTGCCAGGCCTTGTAATCCCGACACATTCCTGCCCCCCTTGCCTCCATGTGGGGGGCTCATCCCTGGATATGGATAGGATTACACCATGTATTCCTGTGTGCTGCGTATACTGGGCGCGCTCCCCTCCATTCCCATGGAGTCCCCTTGTACATATCAGACAAGTGGGACCGCACATCTGCTGGAGCCATTAGTGGTGTGATGGGCCCGTGTTATACAAAGATGGGATTGGGTTTCATGGACTTTCTGTGGGAGGCCGGCTCGGGTTTCAGCCTCATGATTTAGTCAGGTGTAAGCATGAAGTTTCTAATTTAGAGAAATAAATCCAAAGTGATTTTATTACCCCTGCTTTGCCCTGACACCCTGCTTCACCCCAAGGCCTGTCATGGACATGATGTGTTTATATAGGGCAGGACATTAAATGGCTCAGCGCCTGGCAGGACGCCCATATATCATCGCTGGCTCTTCCCAGTCATGGCGTCCTCTTCCTAAATTCCTGGCATTCTGTTTCCTGACATTGCTGGAGCCCCAGCTGGGCGTCCTGCGCCAAACCGATTCGCACAATGGGAACCATTTTTCAAAATATGGACACATTTGTTTCAAATTATTTTACAAACGTTTCAAAAGATGGAACTGAAGGAGCGCACCTTGGGATGGGATTCGGTGACAGCTCTATCAGCGCTACGTACATCGGATTATTTATATATTTATAGAAAAATGGAAAAACATCGGCACAGATTTCCTTGCAAGGAGCGCGGAAGTAAATATCTTATTTCCTTATCTTTGCTGATTCTGTCTGTGTGTATATATATATATATGTATTTGTCCAATTAAAAAGCTATCACTATATACTGTAGTACTCTGATTATTTATCTATATATTTACCATTATTATATTTTATAATTATTTATTTGTGAGTGAAGATCACGTAGCGCTATACAAAGGGTTAATACAAAGAAAAACACAATATTAACTCTTTATCTGTTGCTTCTATGTACATTTGCTGTATATAAGTTATGGAATAATGTTGTGTGTTGTACAATAATATTTATCACACTTTGTAACAAAAAAAGACATTTATTTGTGAAATATGTAACAAACTAACACTTGTGAGTCTTAAATTAGATACAATCAGAATGTCTGAAGATTCTCGTTACATTATAGGGATTTTGTGTCCTCAGAGATGGGGAATGAGGGTGTGTTTATTTATCACTCAGTGGAAGAGGGAGCAGGGAAAAGTCTGTCATCTATGTTAGATAATTGGATCAGAATGAAATTGATACCACTCTCCTTCTCCTCACCGTACCAAAGGCAGAAAGTTGCATCAATGCTCTCACCCCCAACCAAAGTATCATGGATGCCTCCATGGTCCAGCAGAGCCATCAACATTTATATTTATCTATAAATCTTCCATGATTAAACTCTTTTAGTCAAACGTAAAGTTTTCTAACGTATATGCGGTGAGGTGGACGATGGCCCTTTAATAGACTTCTCCTTTCTAGCTAGTGGCAGCTGATTATATCCTCCTGTTATATTGTAAATGGAGCCTGCCCAGCTGTGTGGATGGCTCCACCCCTAAGAGTGACATCATCTTTGCATATACTGTAAGCGAAACAAGATGGAGGAGGAGATCAGTGAGGCGGAATGTGACGGGCGAAACGGCATTTCATATATTTCAATAAAATGTTTATAAAGAGATTTCTTTTCAATGCAAAACTTTTTCTTCCCAGAGTTCAGTGGTCCTGTAACCCCATGCCTGCCAGCGCCTCTTACGATGAGACGCGTTGCGTGTTTATCGCGGCTCTGCTTCCCATAACCAGTCATTTTCATGCTTAATTAAAACTGAAAACACTAGAAAAATGTTTTCCTTTCCGTGTTCGCAGGTTTTCTTGTCTTTGTTCTTTGCCGGCTGGAGGAACGCGCTACGGGTCAAGGATGGCGCCCTGCTAGAAAACAACTTCCAGAGACCCCCAGCTTCAATGGGCCCTTGTTATACGCAGCAAAGCGGCTGAAAGGCTGCGGATAACATCCAGCCAAACAAAGACACTTATCCAGGGCTGGGAACAATGGCGCAAAAACAACCTGGAGACGGATTTACTGCTTTATACAATTCATTAAACTGCGTTAGAGATAAGTAACGATACCATCGGGATATAGATCAGGACTCACCCGGAGCGGGGTCAGGGGGGCCACAGAAAGACTCAATAAGTTCAGAGAAGGAGCTTCTTACAATTTGAACATCCGCAGCATTGTGACAGCCTTTCAATAGAACTGAATGGAGATCTTACGTCAACTTACAAGTAACTAATATGATCATTGCTAAGTTATGTGGTGACAAAGAACTCCACAATGAAAATCACTGCAGCTGATAAAATATAACACATATACAAAATAATATATATATATATACAAAATAATGAAGAGTGAGAAGTCCATCATCTTTGTTAGATAATTGGATCAGATTAGAATTCCCCTCATGTTAATGAGCACAGGGAGCTACTCCATATAAGGAGGGGCATCTCTCACCCAATTACGTTGCAGTCTTTACTGTATTCACTAAGATTACCCTGTTACAATGAGATCCACAAATGCTCCTCAAGACCCCCACTCACTGTCTTATTTTGTTTGAACATGAAGAGAAGCTGCACCCAGAACAATCATTGTATGATATAGAAGCTTCTTGGGTGATACGAGGTATATATATATAATAATATCCCTGTGTATATATTAACTGACATGTACTTTAGTGTAAGTGATTATAAGCTCTGTATTTACTGCACCTCTATGACTCTGCCCTCTGCAGCTTATGAAGGCACAGACTGTGCTGCGCTTGCTGTTCTGTGTCTCTTACTAACCAATCAGTGACCATCTCTCAGCAACATTTTGCAACATGCAGATGAGATGTGGTCCCTGATAGGCTAGTACGGTATGCTGCACATCCAGCCCTACAGAGGCTACGTCTGCATATGCTGCAGGGGGCAGACCCATGCAGGGACTGTTTGTGTGATTTTAGGCATTAAATACAGAGCTTATAAGCACTTCTTAATAAAATAAAGTACATAAAAGTAAATAAATAGATACGCCGGGACATTATATACTTAGTAATATTCACGGGTCCCTTTAACGTGCAGAGTACGGTCATACACAATATCCTCCTCACTATCCATCGCACCCAGTCCGGTTCTCTCTTTTGCAGGTTGTGGGCTCAGCCTTTGCCCGTCCAGACTGGCTCCCGAAGTAACCTCCTATTTTACAACTGCCTGGTTGGGCTGGACTCACTAATATGTGCATTATTATACATGACCCCTGACCCTCAGCACATGACCCTTGAGCCCCTGACTAGCCTCAGCACGATTATTATTACTCTTATAAAGTACGCGCACTATTTACCCTCTGTTTATGTTGTTCGATTTTTTTATGTTCCGTCACTTGTTGAAAATACCAGAAATACCGAAAGTAAATTGAAGTGAACAAATGTTTGTGCGCCGCACTGAGCGCGACCTCGCCTGTAACGTGAGAGCCAGACAGACATTCATTACACGCGTTGTTGGATCCGAGCCCAACTGGAAGGTCAAAAAATATTTTTCTTTTGCAGACTGACTTTACTTTCCCCCCTCACCCCAACCTGCCCCTCATCAGAAAAACTAAACTACACGTTCTGGGGTTTCTTAAAGGGACAGCACCACCAAGATACATTAGTCCTGAGACCAGCAGTGTCACACCAGCACAGATTCACTAACAAGTGCAGTGTTATCCTTCTCTGTATTCACTAAAATCCCTTATTATATCAATCTCAGAGGGCAGTGATGGGAAGGCGCGTGTCCCCCAATGTTAAATCTTCACAGTTTATTACAATGAACACTATAAATACATCCAGGGTCAGTATAAAGATTTGTCGAGGGAGCTTTTTGTGTCAAGAGGTTTTCAACTGACAAGAGGACATCCTGAGGTTAGAAGTAAAACGAAGAAAGAAAAGGGTTCTTCACAGTAAGGGTTAATCTGTGAAATTCTCTACCAAAGGAGGTGGTGACAGCGGATTCGATAGATAACTTTGAAAAGGGGACTGGATGTATTTGGAATATAAAAAGGCATTTAGGGTTATCATGGATAATTAGAGAGGGAGGGAGTATTGATCCAGGGAGGAGTCCAATCGCCAGTATCTGGGGTCAGGAAGGAATTTTATAACCAATAGGAATAGAGCCTACATGGATTGGTTTGTTTTTGATCCGAGGGCAGCAAATCAGCAGCCAGTGAGCAATGTGAGTTTTGAATTGCCCGCCCTAGAAAGCAGGCCTATGGGAAGATTGCCTATGTCATCCTTGCTCTGATTGGCTTGGAATCTAGCATCATCAGCCAATCAGAGGAGAGCTGCCGTTCTGTGCAATTTAATCCATTTAGCCTGTCAGACTGTCTGGTGTCTCTTATTTCTTTCTTATGCATGATTATTGCCAGTGATTGCTATTTACCCCTCGTAATGTGGCTTCAATGTTTTCAGTCTAAAGCCATATCAAAATGACAACAATGAGCTTGTGCAGATCCCAAGTATTACTAGAACATACCGGAACTTCAAGAAATAACAGGCTTTAAACAAACATTGATACCCACAACCTCTTATTGTAAGTCTAAAAACAAGATGGTAACCTCTTTTATCATAGTACAGTAGGTCTCAATGTGATGGGTCTGTTGTAATTATGGAGCAAGTTACTGTGTGTGTGTGTGTGTGTGTGTGGGGGGGGGGGCAATACCCTCCCCCCCCCTAGACTAAATGAATAGGGGAAACAAAAACTTTCAAAATTAAACTTCATCATGCATTACCAGATTTGGCCCCTAGAGGACAGGGAGCAATATGTCTTTTCCATGAAAGCTTTGACCTGACCCATAACTTATCATAATGAGTTGGTATATATATATATATATATATATATCTATATATATAATTTTTAATTATATTGAGAATTTAAACAAGGAAATCAAAAATAAAAAAAGTTTTTGAGGGGCACTGTAGCAATGGATTGCACCAGGTATACCGGCTGTAGATCTGCCCCTGCTTCCTGTCCTGGGAGTAGTGTTGAATTATCCCCCCCAATATCTTTGTGGGCTCCTACCCCCATGAATATGAGCTACCTGTTGGAGAATCCGACTCTAGAACATCTTATCTGGTCACCCTGGATCTAGACCATGGCTACTGAATTGATCTTCTAGAATTTAACCTTTTTGACCAATTTTCTTGGTATATCAGCTCTAGTTTTTACTATGGTGGGGTGGATCCTTCAACACTTTTGTTCCTGTTTCTAGCAGAGATGGGTTTAATTTTTATGTTGCAAATATTTTAAGTTTTATTCATTTTCCAAGCCCTTCAGTGTAATATAAATTAAATAAACTCTAAATAAAGTCACTGCAGAGAGTACATTTCCTTTCTTGTTGATGCCGCCTGGGGCTGCATGTTCTTTCCGTTAGCACGTGTTAGCCAGGACAACACTGAGAATCCACAACTAAAAGTCCCTTCTTTAATTTGGTTATTTCTACATGTTGAGAAGAAAAACATTTCGGCAGTAAAATATGCACTGAGAAACGGGAAGCTGTCGCTTTGCTTTGAGCCACCTCTGAGATAACTTACAGTGAGTTACCTTGTAAGTAAAACAATGATTTTCTTTAACTGGAAGAGTTTATCATGTGGAGACACTTCCTTTGGGAGGGGATAAGACAGGACCCTCTATTTATCCTTAATGTTTGTCTTTAATGAAAAATCAACATGAGAGAGCGAAAGAAATAATATATCAGATCTGCTGACACAATATAGACTATTCAGTGTATAGAGTCCTGCGTCAGCTGCTAAATCCTTGTGTTCACCTCATATGGTTGGCCCCTTATGGAACTAGACTTGTGTCTGACAGCAGTGCCTCCTCTGGCAGCAGTGCCTCCTCTGGGTACCAGCATCTGGCAGCAGTGCCTCCTCTAGGTACCAGCATCTGGCAGCAGTGCCCCCCCTGGCCAGCAGTGTCTGGCAGCTCTGCCTCCTCTTGGCACCAGTGTCTGGCAGCAGTGCCTCCTCTTGGCACCAGCATCTGGTGGCAGTGCCTCCTTTGGGTACCAGCATCTGGCATCAGTGCCTCCTCTAGGTACCAGCATCTGGCATCAGTGCCTCCTCTAGGTACCAGCATCTGGCAGCAGTGCCCCCCCTGGCCATCAGTGTCTGGCAGCCGTGCCTCCTCTTGGCACCAGCATCTGGTGGCAGTGCCTCCTCTGGGTACCACCATCTGGCATAGAGTGCCTCCTCTAGGTACCAACATCTGGTGGCAGTGCCTCCTCTGGGTACCCTTATCTGGCATCAGTACCTCTTCTGGCAGCAGTTTCTTCTCTGGGCACCAGTGTCTGGCAGCAGTTCCTCCTCTGAGCATCAGTGTCTGGCAGCAGTTTGTCCTATCAGCATCAGTGTCTGGCAGCAGTGTCTTCTCTGAACATCACTGTCTGGCAGCAGTGCCTCCTCTGAACATCACTGTCTGGCAGCAGTGCCTCCTCTGAGCATCAGTGTCTGGCAGCAGTACCTCCTCTGGGCATCAGTGTCTGGCAGTAGTTCCTCCTCTGAGCATCAGTTTCTGGCAGCAGTGCCTCCTCTGAGCATCAGTGTCTGGCAGCAGTTTGTCCTCTGAGCACAAGTGTCTGGCAGCAGTGTCTCCTCTGGGCATTAATGTCTAGCAGCAGTTCCTCCTCTGAGCACCAGTGTCTGGCAGCAGTGCCTCCTCTGGGCATCAGTGTCTGGCAGCAGTGCCTCCTCTGAGCATCAGTGTCTGGCAGCAGTGCCTCCTCTGAGCATCAGTGTCTGGCAGCAGTGTCTTCTCTGAGCATCAGTGTCTGGCAGCAGTTTGTCCTCTGAGCACAAGTGTCTGGCAGCAGTGTCTCCTCTGGGCATTAATGTCTAGCAGCAGTTCCTCCTCTGAGCACCAGTGTCTGGCAGCAATGCCTCCTCTGGGCATCAGTGTCTGGCAGCAGTGCCTCCTCTAGGTACCAGCATCTGGCAGCAGTGCCTCCTCTGGGCACCAATGTGTGGCAACAGTTCCTCCTCTGAGCCCCAGTGTCTGGCAGCAGTACCTGCTCTAGGCACCAACGTCTGGCAGCAGTGTCTCCTCTGGGTACCAGTGTCTGGCAGTAGTGCCTCCTCTGGGGGCCAGCATATGGAGTCAGTGCCTACTCCCCACATCCACAGATGAAGACAAACTCTAGCATTGGCACCACATCCATAGTTTAGGACAAGCTCTAGCATTAGTCCCCCATCCATAGTTTAGGACAAGCTTTAGCATTGGCCCCACATCCATAGTTTAGGACAAGCTTTAGCATTGGCCCCACATCCATAGTTTAGGACAAGCTCTAGCATTAGTCCCACATCCACAGATTAGGACAAGCTCTAGCATTAGTCCCACATCCACAGATTAGGACAAGCTTTAGCACTGCCCCCACATCCATAGTTTAGGACAAGCTCTAGCATTAGTCCCACATCCACAGATTAGGACACGTTTTGGCATTAGTCCCACATCCACAGATTAGGACAAGCTTTAGCATTGGCCCCCACATCCATAGTTTAGGACAAGCTCTAGCATTAGTCCCACATCCATAGTTTAGGACAAGCTCTAGCATTAGTCCCACAACCACAGATTAGGACAAGCTTTAGCATTGGCCCCACATCCACAGATTAGGACAAGCTTTAGCACTGCCCCCACATCCATAGTTTAGGACAAGCTCTAGCATTAGTCCCACATCCATAGTTTGGGCCAAGCTCTAGCATTAGTCCCACATCCATAGTTTAGGACAAGCTTTAGCATTGGCCCCACATCCACAGATTAGGACAAGCTTTAGCATTGGCCCCACATCCATAGTTTAGGACAAGCTCTAGCATTGGCCCCACATCCATAGTTTAGGACAAGCTCTAGCATTGGCCCCACATCCATAGTTTAGGACAAGCTCTAGCATTAGTCCCACATCCATAGTTTAGGACAAGCTCTAGCATTAGTCCCACATCCATAGTTTAGGACAAGCTCTAGCATTAGTCCCACATCCATAGTTTAGGACAAGCTTTAGCATTGGCCCCACATCCACAGATTAGGACAAGTTTTAGCATTGGCCCCACATCCATAGTTTAGGACAAGCTCTAGCATTGGCCCCACATCCATAGTTTAGGACAAGCTCTAGCATTAGTCCCACATCCATAGTTTAGGACAAGCTCTAGCATTGGCCCCACATTCATAGTTTAGGACAAGCTTTAGCATTGGCCCCACATCCATAGTTTAGGACAAGCTTTAGCATTGGCCCCACATCCATAGTTTAGGACAAGCTTTAATGCTGGCCCCACATCCACAGATTAGCGGAGCCCACATTTGTTGGAGTTGTGCAGTTTTTATAGGAATTTCGCCAAACTAACTCATTGTCCTACAATACAGGATTATACTAAATGAAGCTACAACATTTACCCCATTTTTCTATATATTAATGAGACTCTTTACCACAGTAAATTATAGAGAAGTCGGGCTGGAAATAAACAAGACAGACTCCTCATTAATCTCTTAGATCTAAGCGTCTTTCCTGCTGGTTAGTACATATAGTCGGGGACATCCATCGGGGACATCCGTACATCAGACTTGTCCTGCTCCAGCTCCTGAGGGTCAGAGCCAGACTCCATATCCAGGATACTCCGGCAGGAGGGTAAGTAAATAAATGTAAATGATTCAGTCATTGAAATAAGACATTTATGATATTTGGAATAAGATGCTCAGCACCTGTAACTCTTTATGATTATTATTTTGTTTATATCTTGTTTTGCTGTATGTTAAGTCTTTGGACTCCTTCTGGACCACGACCTTGTCATGGTGAAGGGGCTTGTGTACTTCAATGAAGCTGTGAGCTATACCATGTAGGGTCACCCAAGATGGGCAGGTCATAGCGGAGGGGTCAGACAAATCGAGAAACTGGCAACCCACTCCAGTATCTTGGCCAAGAAAAACTTCTGAGGAACCACAATCAGACACAAGTGCCTGGTATGCTGCAACCATATGGTCACAGAGAGTCGGGCATGACTGAACAACTAAACAACAACAAAGTATTTGGAATAACATCATCTTTGTTCATTTCTTGTGGCTGTGGCAAGTGATTTTCTTGCAATGTGATAAGAGCGGGAGATATCAAAGACTGTACTTGTGACTTATAATACACGTCTTGATAAGAGGATGATATGATGATGAGTTAAATTTACCCAGCATCTGAGTGTTAGACTTGGGGTCTCTCTCTGGTTCAGAAACACAATCAGACAGGTGAGAGTCTTGAAGGCTCCAAGGACTCCTTAGCCCAGAGAAAGCATCTTAATCCCTCTTACATTCACAATATTGGGTAAACTGGAGCAAGGTAGCGGTTCTAACCCACTTGTAGAGATACTTCACCGTGCTCATCAATATTCATCTCAGTACTCACCCTATGGACCCTTGTACCACCCACACAAGACATGAAGAGGATATGAACATCATTGAACTTTTCCATTAATGCTTTTTGTCAGACAGCTTGTTGAGCCTCTCATCTTCTACCCAAACACAAGACTTATATTGAAATGATGAAGAACAGTCAACGATGACCTTGTAACAATGATGATTTAATCCAAGTGTAATTATTCCTACACACTTAGCCTTTTGATTTATATATTTTATGGTATTTGTCTGAATGATCCGATAAATATTACCTAAAATTAGAAACATTTACTTTTAAATAAATGCAGTTAACATAATAACAGGATTAAGAGTTATTTGGCATGTAGAAATGTAAATGATTGCTGTAGGGGTCTTACTGTAGGGCTTGTGTGATTATTTATCAGCCTTTTAGGAATAAAAGTTAGTAAATAATCACAAATATAGTTGTGAGCATGCGAGTTGTTGCTAATGCTTGCGGGCTCACGAAGGCGCTCCTTGCCAGCAACTGCGGACCTCGCAACATTTACGTAGTTACGAAAGGAAAATACGAGACACGTTACGACCCATTACGACCTCGCAAAAATCGTCCGAAACCCGCGCACATCAAAACATGAAAAACACAATAAATACGCACAACAAATACATGAAAAGCTTACCTAGAGAAAGAGGGGGGGCACCCAGGACCTCGAAAACTGAAGTTACACCTCAATTTAACTTAAAATAAAAGAGTTTTGACACGCGAAAATCCTCTAAGCGAGAGAAAAAATGGCCGCCGAAAAAAATGAAAACGAGGCTACAGCAGTCTAAAGACGCAAAACACCACCAAACACCTACGGATTTCCTGAAAAAGACGTACGAGATTCGAAAACAAGGACGCAACCCGCGCGACCCCAAAAACATTACAAACGCAATAAAAAGCTTACCCACAGCAAGGGGGGGGGACCCAGGACCTCTGCAAGTGAAGTTACACCACGATTTAAGTACAAATTTTGGAGTTTAGACACCCCGAAAATCACCGAAGCGAGAGAAAAAATGGCCGCCGAACAAAATAAAAACCAGGCTAAAGGACCCTAAACACGCAAGACACCCCCAAACAGCTACGAATATTCCGAAAAAGTCGTACGACATACAAAACGAAGGACGCTAAATCAGTCGCATACCACACGTTAGCCGCCATTTTAGAACAATAACTTATACAATGCGGAAGTACACAGCTACGCTAACGGATGTGCCTCGCGCACGCACACTATTACATTACACTGCACACATTCATCACGCTTACACAGCAAGTGTCATTTTTTGACGGGCAATTCGCTATTTTTTTTATATCTATAAGGGAAACAAAGCAAGAATTAAAAGAGACATAGTAGCTAGATAATTTAAGAGGCAGGCTAGCGTTCCCTAAATCCAAGCGTTATCATGATGCCACCATGCTTTCCCACATAGTTAAGTGGTCCCTATTGAAACAACCCATGAGATGGTCTCAAATTGCAGAATTATCATTGAATAAAGGAAAGCTTAAACATTTACAGCCTTATTAAATTGCGATTCGGCCAATTGAATAGGGCTCCATATAAGCACAGAACATATTTTTTTACAGAAGTTTTTAGTTAGTGAAGACCTGGATTTTGGATAGAAGATCACTAACTAAAACATCTTGCTATATACTATATAACTGGTTTACAAATATTAATGTGTATCAGAAAGTATCAGGTGCACTTACAGGTATTTCGGCTATTGTTCTATGGTACGGCACCGGCATCTCCGGGCAGCCCCCTGAAAATGTGTTGCCCTGGGCCTGGGCTCATGGGCTAAACCTAAACATACTAATGAATGGGACATAAATAACGCATTACAGAATATGTACACCAAGGTAGACATGAGATTTACCACCCTGTCCAGAAGAGCTTATAATCTATTTGTGCTGTATCCCAAGTTCTATGACTATTGACAAGGAAACATGGACACATTATCTCTCTACTTTATGGCACCCGGCCACGTCTAGACATACTAACAATGTTTGTCATTTATTTGAGGGCTAAGTTGACCAAACTGGTTCTAATTGTGTGCTCCTTGTGGAAATCTGTCCACGTAAGATCCATTTGTAAGCAAAAAGGAAAGCCATTTAAAGTGCCAGAGTGATTGGTATTTTATGGTATTGACCTTGGTCACCTTTATGGCTGCGGCGGAATTGTCCTCACAGACAATGTCACTAAAAGAAAATGGACTAATGTCTTCCAATAGACCACATGAAAGGTTAACATTGGTAGTAATTAATACATAAAAATAAAAGTGAGAAACAATAGGATTACAATGTTTAATAAACATGTCCACTTTCCATGGCCTCTGCTGAGTCAATTTTGCCCCCAGTTCTGTTTAATGCGTCACTGATGGTTATTTAGAAAAAAAACAGTTTAAATTGGTTAGTTACACTATTTTCCATATTGTTACATTGAGCCTCTAACAATCTGCACCTCTGTGTACAATTTATTCTGTGCTTTGTGTTAACTATTGGTCTTTAGTTCTATGGAATATACCAGTATAATAACATCAATAAATAGCTGATAAAATAATTATCTATTAAACAGGAGTTACGAGCCACATCTTGGCACACCTGTCTGTGTGTATGAAATATACATGATCAGCTCTATATGTTAAATCAGCTCTTCAGGATATAACAGCTCAATATTATACATCAGTCCTATATTATAAGTCAGCGTTTAAAAAGTCAGCTCCGTGATAAATCAGCTCTATATTATAAATCAGATCTATATGATAAATCAGCTCCTTATAATAAATAAGCTCCATATAATAAATCAGCTCTATATAATAAATCAGCTCCATATTATAAATCAGCTCCATATTATAAATCAGCTCCATATAATAAATCAGCTCTATATAATAAATCAGCTCCATATAATAAATCAGATCTATATGATAATTCAGCTCAATATAATAAAACAGCTCTATATAATAAATCAGCTCTATATGATAAATCAGCTCCTTATAATAAATCAGCTCCATATAATAAATGAGCTCTATATGATAAATCAGCTCCATATTATAAATCAGCTCCAAATGATAAATCAGCTCCATATTATAAATCAGCTCCAAATGATATATCAGCTCTATATAATAAATCAGCTCCATATAATAAATCAGCTCTATATGATAACTCAGCTCTATGTAATAAATCAGCTCCATATAATAAATCAGCTCTATATGATAAATCAGCTTCATATTATAAATCAGCTCCATATAATAAATCAGCTCTATATAATAAGTCAGCTCTATATGATAAATCAGCTCTATATGATAAATCAGCTCTATATAATAAATCAGCTCTATATGATAAATCAGATCCATATAATAAATCAGCTCTATATGAAAAATCAGCGCCATATACTAAAACAGCTCTATATGATAAATCAGCTCCATGTAATAAATCAGCTCCATATTATAAATCAGCTCCATATTATAAATCAGCTCCAAATGATAAATCAGCTCTATATGATAAATCAGCTCCATATTATAAATCAGCTCCAAATGATAAATCAGCTCTATATAATAAATCAGCTCCATATAATAAATCAGCTCTATATAATAACTCAGCTCTATGTAATAAATCAGCTCCATATAATAAATCAGCTCTATATGATAAATCAGCTCCATATTATAAATCAGCTCCATATAATAAATCAGCTCTTTATAATAAGTCAGCTCTATATGATAAATCAGCTCTATATGATAAATCAGCTCTATATAATAAATCAGCTCCATATAATAAATCAGCTCCATATAATAAATCAGCTCTATATGATAAATCAGCTCCATATAATAAATCAGCTCTATATGATAAATCAGCTCCATATAATAAATCAGCTCTATATGATAAATCAGCTCCATATGATAAATCAGCTCCATATAATAAATCAGCTCTATATGATAAATCAGCTCTATAAATAATTAATCAGCTCCATACAATAAATCAGCTCTATATGATAAATCAGCTCTATATAATACATCAGTTTTATATTATAAATCAGCTCTATATGATAAATCAGCACCATATAATAAATCAGCTCTATATAACTCAGCTCTATATGATAAATCAGCTCTATATGATAACTCAGCTCTATATGATAAATCAGCTCTATATAATAAATCAGCTCAATATGATAAATAAGCTCTATATGATAAATCAGCTCCATATTATAAATCAGCTCTATATAATAAATCAGCTCTATATAATAAATCAGCTCTATATGATAAATCAGCTCCATATTATAAATCAGCTCCATATAATAAATCAGCTCTATATAATAAGTCAGCTCTATATGATAGATCAGCTCTATATGATAAATCAGCTCTATATAATAAATCAGCTCTATATGATAAATCAGATCCATATAATAAATCAGCTCTATATGAAAAATCAGCGCCATATACTAAAACAGTTCTATATGATAAATCAGCTCCATATTATAAATCAGCTCCAAATGATAAATCAGCTCTATATGATAAATCAGCTCCATATTATAAATCAGCTCCAAATGATAAATCAGCTCTATATAATAAATCAGCTCCATATAATAAATCAGCTCTATATGATAACTCAGCTCTATGTAATAAATCAGCTCCATATAATAAATCAGCTCTATATGATAAATCAGCTCCATATTATAAATCAGCTCCATATAATAAATCAGCTCTTTATAATAAGTCAGCTCTATATGATAAATCAGCTCTATATGATAAATCAGCTCTATATAATAAATCAGCTCTATATAATAAATCAGCTCCATATAATAAATCAGCTCTATATGATAAATCAGCTCTATATGATAAATCAGCTCTATATAATAAATCAGCTCCATATAATAAATCAGCTCTATATGATAAATCAGCTCTATATAATACATCAGCTCTATATTATAAATCAGCTCTATATGATAAATCAGCACCATATAATAAATCAGCTCTATATAACTTAGCTCTATATGATAAATCAGCTCTATATGATAACTCAGCTCTATATGATAAATCAGCTCTATATAATAAATCAGCTCCATATGATAAATCAGCTCTATATGATAAATCAGCTCCATATTATAAATCAGCTCTATATGATAAATCAGCTCCATATTATAAATCAGCTCCATATAATAAATCAGCTCTTTATAATAAGTCAGCTCTATATGATAAATCAGCTCTATATGATAAATCAGCTCTATATAATAAATCAGCTCCATATAATAAATCAGCTCCATATAATAAATCAGCTCTATATGATAAATCAGCTCCATATAATAAATCAGCTCCGTATAATAAATCAGCTCTATATGATAAATCAGCTCCATATAATAAATCAGCTCTATATGATAAATCAGCTCCATATGATAAATCAGCTCCATATAATAAATCAGCTCTATATGATAAATCAGCTTTATAAATAATTAATCAGCTCCATATAATAAATCAGCTCTATATGATAAATCAGCTCTATATAATACATCAGCTCTATATTATAAATCAGCTCTATATGATAAATCAGCACCATATAATAAATCAGCTCTATATAACTCAGCTCTATATGATAAATCAGCTCTATATGATAACTCAGCTCTATATGATAAATCAGCTCTATATAATAAATCAGCTCAATATGATAAATAAGCTCTATATGATAAATCAGCTCCATATTATAAATCAGCTCTATATAATAAATCAGCTCTATATAATAAATCAGCTCTATATGATAAATCAGCTCCATATTATAAATCAGCTCCATATAATAAATCAGCTCTATATAATAAGTCAGCTCTATATGATAGATCAGCTCTATATGATAAATCAGCTCTATATAATAAATCAGCTCTATATGATAAATCAGATCCATATAATAAATCAGCTCTATATGAAAAATCAGCGCCATATACTAAAACAGTTCTATATGATAAATCAGCTCCATATTATAAATCAGCTCCAAATGATAAATCAGCTCTATATGATAAATCAGCTCCATATTATAAATCAGCTCCAAATGATAAATCAGCTCTATATAATAAATCAGCTCCATATAATAAATCAGCTCTATATGATAACTCAGCTCTATGTAATAAATCAGCTCCATATAATAAATCAGCTCTATATGATAAATCAGCTCCATATTATAAATCAGCTCCATATTATAAATCAGCTCTTTATAATAAGTCAGCTCTATATGATAAATCAGCTCTATATGATAAATCAGCTCTATATAATAAATCAGCTACATATAATAAATCAGCTCCATATAATAAATCAGCTCTATATGATAAATCAGCTCCATATAATAAATCAGCTCTATATGATAAATCAGCTCTATATGATAAATCAGCTCCATATAATAAATCAGCTCTATATGATAAATCAGCTCTATATGATAAATCAGCTCTATATGATAAATCAGCTCCATATAATTAATCAGCTCTATATGATAAATCAGCTCTATATGATAAATCAGCTCTATATAATAAATCAGCTCCATATAATAAATCAGCTCTATATGATAAATCAGCTCTATATAATACATCAGCTCTATATTATAAATCAGCTCTATATGATAAATCAGCACCATATAATAAATCAGCTCTATATAACTTAGCTCTATATGATAAATCAGCTCTATATGATAACTCAGCTCTATATGATAAATCAGCTCTATATAATAAATCAGCTCCATATGATAAATCAGCTCTATATGATAAATCAGCTCCATATTATAAATCAGTTCTATATAATAAATCAGCTCTATATGATAAATCAGCTCTATATAATAAATCAGCTCCATATAATAAATCAGCTCTATATGATAAATCAGCTCTATATAATACATCAGCTCTATATTATAAATCAGCTCTATATGATAAATCAGCACCATATAATAAATCAGCTCTATATAACTCAGCTCTATATGATAAATCAGCTTTATATGATAACTCAGCTCTATATGATAAATCAGCTCTATATAATAAATCAGCTCCATATGATAAATCAACTCTATATGATAAATCAGCTCCATATTATAAATCAGCTCTATATAATAAATCAGCTCTATATAATAAATCAGCTCTATATGATAAATCAGCTCCATATTATAAATCAGCTCCATATAATAAATCAGCTCTTTATAATAAATCAGCTCTATATAATAAATCAGCTCTATATGATAAATCAGCTCCATATAATAAATCAGCTCTATATGATAAATCAGCTCTATATAATAAATCAGCTCCATATAATAAATCAGCTCTATATGATAAATCAGCTCTATATAATACATCAGCTCTATATTATAAATCAGCTCTATATGATAAATCAGCACCATATAATAAATCAGCTCTATATAACTCAGCTCTATATGATAAATCAGCTCTATATGATAACTCAGCTCTATATGATAAATCAGCTCTATATAATAAATCAGCTCCATATGATAAATCAGCTCTATATAATAAATCAGCTCCATATGATAAATCAGCTCTATATGATAAATCAGCTCCATATTATAAATCAGCTCTATATAATAAATCAGCTCTATATAATAAATCAGCTCTATATGATAAATCAGCTCCATATTATAAATCAGCTCCATATAATAAATCAGCTCTATATAATAAGACAGCTCTATATGATAAATCAGCTCTATATGATAAATCAGCTCCATATAATAAATCAGCTCCATATAATAAATCAGCTCTATATGATAAATCAGCTCTATATAATACATCAGCTCTATATAATACATCAGCTCTATATTATAAATCAGCTCTATATGATAAATCAGCACCATATAATAAATCAGCTCTATATAACTCAGCTCTATATGATAAATCAGCTCTATATGATAACTCAGCTCTATATAATAAATCAGCTCCATATGATAAATCAGCTCTATATGATAAATCAGCTCCATATTATAAATCAGCTCTATATGATAAATCAGCTCTATATGATAAATCAGCTCTATATAATAACTCAGCTCTATATCATAAATCAGCTCCATATAATAAATCAGCTCTATATAGTAAATCAGCTCTATATAATAAATCAGCTCCATGTAATAAATCAGCTCTATATGATAAGTCAGCTCCGTATAATAAATCAGCTCTATATAATAAATCAGCGCTATTTAATAAATCAGCTCTGTATGATAAATCAGCTCTATATGATAAATCAGCCCTATATGATAAAAGCACTATGACATTTATCGTATTACATATATAAACACAATACCACAAATAATGAAAGTGTTAATAAGTTCACCAATAACTCTCCATAAATAATCCGATACTGATATCATGGTATATCACTCTATACAAGCTCAGAGACCCGCGGCGTGTGGGAGGCCGCCATGTTTATCCTACAATATTGGACTATATTTCTGTTCTCTTTTTGAGGCAGCGTCTGGTTATTGGATGATAAAACTAAACACTAATTCGTGGTCACCATCTGCCCCATGTGTTGGGGAAACACTTTGATATCACTGGGAGAGTGGCTAGCACAGTGGCTGTAATTACTCAATTTTCTCAAATTTGTGGCTTGATAAATCTTCCCAATAGTCTGTTGTGGCATAACACAAATTGTCTAACTACATCAATTAGTTAATATGTGTCCTAATTAGAAGCAGCCATATTGTTTCGGTTTCCATCTAATTACTAAATATAACCAGATGGTGATTACTGTGTAATGTTGTGCAGGGACAGTGACCAACGAGTGCCAAGTATCTATCAGTCAGTCCAACACCAAAGCCGGAGATCGTTTCATCTTCTGTTGGTTTACAAGTTTTAGAGACTTTTTGAGGGAACTTCATTAGATGTGATCATTTCCCAGTTCTGTCTCCTTGAGAAAGTAAGAGAGTTGAGCACAGTATCAAGAGCAGAGGACACTGGGTATATCCACAAACGCTCTGCAAGTCCATGGATCACACGTACTAAGGTGGAGAAGTAACAGGGGAAGACATCACAGCTTTCTATATTTTGGCACAGGGCTGCCCCCCGTGAGAACCTCCAGCAAGCCTTGGTTAGGCAAAGGAGATCATCATCGTTTGTGGTTGGATGACAGAGTGGATATGATGGCTGAGATATGTCTGGAGAGGGGAAGGACAGCTTTGTATGATCGTAGGATACATTTGTGGTGGAGGAGGTCTAGATGAGTATGTGATTTCCTCGAGTTCAGCAGAACACGAGCACTTTTAAAAGTAACATGTTTGGTTTGAATTCCACGTTTGCAGCTGGACATGTTTGGGATGGTGTAGTGTGGTGGGAGCGGTTACGTCAAGTGTTGAGGATCGTATGGGGTTACAATGTGAAGCAGCAATGTACAAGCAGGAGCGTGTGGTTATGTTGGAGAGGAATGGCTTTAGTGAGTTTGAACCTGACCCTCCCAAAGAGCTTTCTGTCTGATATTTATTTACCACTTAAATACTGTGATGCAATTGTGAAGTCACTGTATCTGGCAGCTCCACAAGACATCAATCCCTGGGCCAGTCCATTGTTAAGTTGAGGTTGATGTATTGAGTCACTGCAATTTGTGTTTGGCAATTGGCTAAGCAAACTCCCCCCCGCACTGAGGGCCAGATCTACCTTTTTGGAGCCCCTAGGCAGTGAAGTGGGAAGCCCCTGTGAGAGAGCATGCAATATATGCATGGACTAATTGTTGCCTTTTTCGTGCATGTAAGTTCATTTTCCTGGTGTAACTCTTGGTCCTAGGTGGTTACCCCCTAGTAGCCAGTCTATGAACTGCAGCATTTCATTTTTTTAAGCCAGGAGCCCTTTTTGTTTTTTGAAACGTGGCGCCCCTCACAGCAGCGGTTGCCTAGTTGGCTTAATGGGTATTCCAGCCATGATCCCACCATTTTAAAACTAGACCTCCTAATTTACAGGATCATATGGGACAGAAAAGCAAATGCCCCGACAATGGTCATGATCTGAAATGTATGGTGCTTGAGGTTCAGACGGGACATTAAACTGGTTGTCACATGTATATTCTGACCTAGAAGCACCCGACAATTGTCTTGCATGGTACCATTTAGGAACTTGTGGTTATCATGGCTCCAGTTCATCGTTTACCTATAACAGGATTGGTGATTGTGTCAGGAAACCCTGGAAACTCCCTGGGGAACCAGTATTTGCTCCTGAACTTCCATCTTTGGAAACACTTATATAGGAAGAGTCTGTAGGGTGCTCTAAAATTGGGCGGAGTCTGCTCTCTGATTGGCCAGCTCTGGTTGCTCTTTTACGGTGGCTTTGTATAGAATTGTTTTCCATAACAAGTCACCAGAAGATGATGGAGAGGGAGAAGGGGCTCATGGATGTCACTTAGTGCATATCATTTTCTCCAATATAAAACCTTCATCACTATAGAGTCGATGCCGTGCTCTGAAATGATCATCTTAGTGAGCGTTTACATGGACATAACAAGTGGAATCCATTTATATATACATCCTGACCCTGGCATCACTGGCATTTTAGTCACCAATCAATAAACTTGCACCAAACCCATCACAACGAGCTTCATCTGGCACTTTATCCTAGAGAGATGTGTTTGCTGAAACATTATATTATTCTTAAACAATAAATGTGAAGTAGGAATTGTGTTGGTTCCTGTTTGTTTGCACTGCCCCCCCCCCCCCCCACCCATCTGGGCACATAAAGAGAACATGAGCTAAGTCCCCAAGGTCACACTCACTGCCCCAGGAAGGTTAACAGGCTGTAAAATAATAGATAGTATTTTATGGGGCTAATCAGTGACCAAGGTTTGACTACTCCATGTAATGTTCCCTGACGTGACTTTACCTTGGCTTTGTTTCAGCCATTCCAGATGCAGCGAGAGCCTTGACTTGTGGAAGACACCTTGAACAGAACTACAACTAATTAAATACCATAGCCATGTAATGACCTGTCACTGAATCCATACAATTAACCGCCAAGACCCACAATGAGTCAAACCTTGGACTCTACTGAGCTTTGCATTACTCACCAAGTTGTTTTCTCTACTAGCCTCAAAGACGGTGGGGAAGTTAGAGAATGGAGGGCCCCGGTGCATTTTGGGTTGATCTCCCAGCCCTCAAGAGGTTGCAAATATTTTTTTGGATCTGCCAACTCACTTAATGCCCATCTCCAAGACCCATTACCATAACAGCACCCCTAATCAAGATGCTTTCCCTTAACTGCATAAAGCACCTCTGCTAGGACGCACGTCCCCCATTTTCCGAAACACATATACTATCTCTACATAGCAGTCAGTCCCTCAACATCCACCCCACACAGCACCCACCCCTCTTAGCATCCATCTGTACAGGGCTCCTAGTCTTTGTCCGCAGCCATCTCCTATCAGCATTCATCCCCACACAGCAACCAACCCAACCCCTTTGCTCCCCCTCAAAGAACCCATCAACCCGGCACTTTGCTGTCATCCACCTCTCTCATCTCTTCCCTGATACACATACCCAGCATGCTGAACTGCTTGACACTGCCACCTCTTGGACCTTCAGTAGAAATGTTTTTTTTTAAGCAGGCACAAACAAATTTCCAGCAATGGGAGTGTTCTCAGCACTGTCCCCCCCCCCCCCACCCCCACCCTCCCCCAGAGAAGGGCCCTGGTGCATTGCACAGCCTGTTCTACTGGTAGCTCTGGCACAACAACCACCAGTGAAAGTCAAATATATCTATAATTAA
>CM050170.1:198071445-198228192 GCA_027410445.1 Discoglossus pictus
TTCCATTTAAAGAACCACTATAGTGTATATATATATATACGAGCAACTTGCCCGTCAAAAATGACGTGAGTAAAATTGTAAGCCTGGCAATGCTGTTTGCCACACAATACGAGGCTAAGAAGGGCCCTCTGAGCACCAGAGCTTCACAGGTTGCCACTGGAGTCCTCTCCTCCATGATAACATCACGTAGCTGGTGGATGTTAGAGACCTTGCACTCCCCCACCTTCCGTTTGAGGATGTCCCACAGATGCTCAATAGGGTTAGCTCTGGAGACATTCTTGGCCAGTCCATCACCTTTACCTTCAGCTTCTTTAGCAAGGCAGTGGCCATCTTGGAGTTGTGTTTGGGGTCGTTATTATGTTGGAATACTGCCCTGCGGCCCAGTCTCTGAGGGAGGGGATCATGCTCTGCTTCAGTATGTCACATTACATGTTGGCATTCATGGTTCCCTCAATGAACTGTAGCTCCCCAGTGCCAGCAGCACTCATGCAGGCCCAGACCATGACACTCCCACCACCATGCCTACTGTAGAAAAGACACACTTGTCTTTGTACTCCTCACCTGGTTGCCACCAACACACGCTTGACACCATCTGAACCAAATAAGTTTATCTTGGTCTCATCGGACCACAAGGCATGGTTCCAGTAATCCATGTCCTTAGTCTGCTTGTCTTCAGCAAACTGTTTGGGGGCTTTCTTGTGTATCATCTTTAGAAGAGGCTTCCTTCTGGGACGACAGCCATGCAGACCAATTTGTTGCAGTGTGCGGCGTATGGTCTGAGCACTGACCGGCTGACCCCCACCCCTTCAACCTCGGCAGCAATGCTGGCAGCGCTCATACTTCTATTTCCTATAGACACCTCTGGATATGATGCTGCGCACGTGCACTCAACTTCTTTGGTCGACCATGGCGGGCCCTGTTCTGAGTGGAACCTTCCTGTGAAACCGCTGTATGGTCTGGTCCACCGTGCTGCAGCTCAGTTTCAGGGTCTTGGCAATCTTCTTATAGCCTAGGCTATCTTCTTTTTTTTAAATCCTCAGATATATTTCCCATGAGGTGCCACGTTGAACTTCCAGTGACCAGTATGAGAGAGTGTGAGAGCGATAACACCAAATTTAACACACCTGCTCCCCATTCACACCTGAGAACTTGTAACACTAACGAGTCACATGACACCAGGGAGGGAAAATGGCTAATTGGGCCCAATTTGGACATTTCCACTTAGGGGTGTACTCACTTTTGTTGCCAACGGTTTAGACATTAATGGCTGTGTGTTGAGTTATTTTGAGGCGACAGCACATTTACACTGTTATACAGGCCGTACACTTACTACTTCACATTGTAGCAGAGGGTCATGTCCTCAGTGTTGTTACATGCAAAGATATAATAAAATATGTACAAAAATGTGGGGGGTGTACTCACTTTTGTGAGATACTGTATGTATATATGTTTGTGTATATACTCTATCCCCCCCAGATTTATGGGGGTTCCTACACCCCTTTTACACGACGGATCTTGGTGAGGTTTCGATGCTTCTTTACTGCAGGATATTATCTGGTTACTACACAGACAAGATATTCAGTTATTACTGGGTTATATTATATTGGCGCCATCATATAGATATATTAACATGTACTGTTTGCACTGGTAGAGTTTGGTTATGGAGCAATCTTGTAAATACCTTACTTTGTGGTCTCTTTGTGGACAAGAGCTGAAGTGTCCTCATGAGCAGCACAATTCAGCCAATCAGAGAATAGCTTTGTTCTTCCCGCCCCCAACGCAAACAGACCTCCCTCGTGTAGCTGTGTCAGCCATAAAAACTTCTACTTAACACATTTATCAGTGCTGGATCATGGCGACCTCTGCAGGCAGGTGCCCCTGGGTATTTGCCTATTCTGCCTAATGACAAATCTAGCCCAGGTGATAGGTAAAAAAAAAATTGCGGTTTCGGGCGATTCATTAGCCCGTAAGTGGGGTTGCAAGCAAATTTGCTAATAAATTGGCAACTTTTTGGCGGGCTCTGATCGGCTTCTGAGTTACGGGCTTGAAAAAATGGTGATGGTTAAACTTGTAACTTACAGCCTCCAGAAGCCTTTGATCTTTCATTTTCTCAAGAGTCACGATGGTTAAAATCCCAAATCGCTATTCTATTGCTCAATTTCTCCATGGTAAATGAAGGAGAAAATCCCACGAGTGCTAGAGCGGACCCGCAAGGGCGATTAACCCTGTCCGTAGCACTGTAACTGCAAATAAAAACTCACTACTGCACTGTAAATAACGGGGAAAGCGATGACAGACATTAGAATTAATTGCACAACAGTCTCAAGCCCGCAAATCGGCAAGATCTTAGATTATTTTTTATGTGTCATTTCGGGGTTAAATCGATCTTGGGAATCAATGACTAAATACATATCAGGCCACCCACATGGACTAGAACAGTATCAGCATTAATTTTCATAATTCTGTATTATGAAGGTTTTGCGAGTCTGATCGCATATCGGACCCCTGAACCTTATTGAATGACATGTAATCTCAGTGTTTTACTGCCGTAATAATGAGAGTCTCATTTTCCATTGGCTGATTCGAAATGGGCGGTTACGGGCTTGCAGAATTGATCATGTTCCCGCCCTGAAGTGCTCCAAACCAGTGCTTGGTTTACGGTTTTGGCTTCGGGCCCATAACTTGCGGGCTTGAGCAATTGAATAGCATCGCAATCGGAGACCAACAGGAGCCGGCAGCACACCCGCAGACATTCAGCTGTCTGTGATCGAGTTGCGGGGCTTCAAATTAAATATGGCCTAAAGCTCCCTATCAGGACAATCCATCATTATTCACACTTTTACTGATCAATTTGACACAAATGTTCCTTAAATTAATGCAAAGTAGGGAAATAATCATCAAATTATCCAATATCGTGTTGCTCAGTTGTGTATTAAAACCCTGCGCTGTGTCCGGGATCCTTCAATTCCTCGGAAACGCTGAGCTGGACCAGACTCCGGGTTTTACATTTTTTTTTTAAACAAGACCCGCACAGGGTTAATGTTATAAAATTTTACGAAATGTATCAAACCATCTCCAGGCTCGAAAACATAAACTTTAATAGATTTTACAACTGATACATGTTCAAAAGTAAAAAGCTGCTGGGAAACATAGGGCCTCATTCAATTGCAATTTGGCCAATTGAATAGGGCTATAAATAAGCATATAACTTATTTTTTTTAAATAATTTTTTAGTTAGTAAACATCTATCCAAAAGCAAGGTTTTCACTAACTAAAAACTTCTTTAAAAAAAATGCTATATGCTTATTTAGACCCCTATTCAATTGGCCAAATCGCAATTGAATGAGGCCCATAGTAAGGGAACTTCATGGTGACTTTCGGTCCTCTATTAATGTGAATTTTCTTCAGAACACATTTTTTTTTAAAGATTTTCTGCACAATGATTTTTGTTTGAGGCTTCCATATCCTATAATTAGTTCTGATGCCCCTGACGGGGCGTGCGCTAATTACCTTGCGATGTAACAAACTTGGCTCTATGTGAGGTTTTGGATAAAGAGGAGTTTCATTTTCCTGCTAATTTACATAAATTGACTTAATTCCCCCAATCTCTGGCTCATCTGGTAATACTTTGGGTGGCAGATATTTCCCAGAAGCCCCTTTTATCTCTTTTTTAGCCCCCGTTTGACAAGTTCTTTTTTGAGACTCAGATTCTACTTGGAAAGAAAATAAATTTACTAATAAAAGACGCTGAACAGATGGAGCAAGAAACAAATAACAAGGAGACACAATCCTGGGACAGTATTATTTACTAGAAGTGCCGGATGGAAGGGCAGATAATACATTTATATCATGTCACGTGAAAATGTCTTAAAACTACTGTTTATTATAATAACATGAAAACACAAACTAGATGGAATCAGTAGCGCCATCTGTAGATGAGGTAATTGAAGCAATGAACATGAGCTTGAGGGAACTCATGGGGACAGATGTGCCTGGCATGCCGTAGTCTGAAAGGGAATCGGACACAACTGAATGACTAAACAACAATATCTACCTTGATCTGTATATATATAAGTGTATATGTAAGAGAGATGAATCACTTATTTATTAAAAGAGGTCACTAAATAACTTAAAGGGACAGCATCGTACACCAATTATCTGGCTTCTTGTGTAGTACAGAAGCAAATCAGCCATTTCTTATCAGGAATTATTTATTTATTTTATTATTGTTTACATGTACTCCAAGTGTTTCATTATTTTTCAAGCGAAACTGTCATGTTGTTGTGGGGACGCTGTCTCTTTAACATTCAATTTTAGAAATGATCCAAAGTATTTTATGGATTTAGTAAAGGATTTGATTTCTCTAAAAGTCTCGATATTAAACATGAGCAAGTTCCACATGTTCTGCGCATCATTATAAAAAGCCTGAAATCCTCTAACCAAACCGAATATCCTGCAGCACAGCTTCACCCTCCTGTCTATCGAAAACAGGTTTATGAGTTTGGATTTAATGTCATTCAGAAAATGCCAATCTGCGGAGCCTCAAACAACCAACCAGTCTGCCATTTACTTTACTGCTTTTATAGAATTTGTATGAAAGCGATAAGTAAGTCAGTCCTATCAATAAGGAGGTATGGCATGGAATGTGCTCACTGTTACAAACTTACCTTACATTATTATTATTATTATTATTATTATTAATATTATTATTAATAATACATTTTATTTATTTACTTTACCTTTTTGCTTTCTAGACTATATATTATTATTATCATTATTATTATATTATTATTATTAATAATAAAAATAATAATAAAAACAATAATAACATGTATTTATTTATTTACTTTACCATTGTTGCTTGCTAGACCTTATATTATTATTATTATTATTTATTGTTTTTATAATTATTATTGTTTATTATTAATATTATTATTAGTATTAGTATTATTACTATTAACAATAATAACTCTTTGTGTTTTTATTTTAAATAATTTTACCAATAAATTATGCAAAACAATATCAATAATGCAAAAGTGAAAAAAGTAACATTAAACACAATTTGTGAGTGGGGGGTATGGGAAAGATACAAACATGAAAAGGGCTAAAATGGGAACTAGAAGGGAAACAAGTACATCGATAGAAGCATTTTGTATTTGAATACAATGCCTACATTCATTTTACATTCTTCTTGAAAGTCAAGATATCAACATTAATATATATAATAAGTATATTAGTTTTACATAATAAAGACATTATATTGATAATTCTTTATACAATGGTTCCATAAATGTACAAAAGTGTAAGGAGATGTTTTCAGGTCTATGATTTATTATCAGTAATAATAATAATAATAATAATAATAATAACAATAATTATTATTATTAATATTATTATTATTAATAATAATAATAATAATGATAGCCATATTATTATTATTATTATTATTATTATTAATAATAATAATAATAATTATAGGCATATAATAATACTTATTATTAATAAAAAATAAAAAAATAATAATAATAATAATATGTATTTATTTATTTATTATTTTGCTGTTGTGGCTCGCTAGCCACTTTGTTACTTTTTCCTTATATAAAGTTTAGGGATGCCTTTGTAGCTGTATTTCTGAGCCTCTGTGTATAATAATGAAACTAATATTACTACTACTACTACTACTACTACTACTAATAATAATAATAATAATAATAACATGTATATATTTATTTTACTGTTGTTCCTTGCTCGTCTTTAGGTTACTTTTCCCTTATATAAAGCTTACGGCATGCTTTTCTACCTCTATTTCTTTGCCCCTCTCTCTATTCATCATCTTGCACCTCTCTATGACTGACGTGTATTTTCTTCCTTTCTTGACCCCAGACACAGATCTTACAACTACTGAGGAGTCTGCACAATCTTGAAGCATTTACTTGAGGAGTTGCTTCTCCCTGAGGGGTTTCTGCTGCTCTATTCAAAGCCATCTGAAAAAAAACAAACAAATAATATCTGTGCAAATGTTTCCAAAGCCGTTTGCACCAGAGCGGCCTCCAGTCCTTGGAGCTCTGCCTCCCCCTGGGGCTCTGAGCTGGGGTCCATGTGTTTACAAGCCCCTCACATCCACAGGCCAAGCGGGGAAACAGGGAAATGTCACCAAATGACAAATAAAGCCGCTGACCATCAAAGTCACTGAGGCTGCAAATGAATAATTTTTAAACGGCCAGTATTGGGTTTCTGAAATATTTGTCACAGCTGTGAGAGGAAACAGCTTTGTTCAGAGGTGCAGCCACACACAGCTTGGTCCAAAATGGGATTTATTTAGCCGGATTTGAAGACATGCGGCGGGGGCTCAACGTCTTGCTCAGAAATCCAAGTTTTATTTTATACATTCTTCCAAAAAGTGTCTGAATCATTCAGAGACCTGAGTTATGTATACAGCTCGGAGCTTCCTGATACTGGTGGGGGTCTGCTCACTGGGGTCTTTTCCCCCATACCTCGCAGTGGGCAATGATGAAGTAATAAATAACTCTTGGAGAACCTCTTCATTCCTATGTTATTCTATGAGCATATCTTTTACGATTTGATGTCTCTAAGAGTTTCCCAAACTTCCCACTTAAAATAAAAGCTCCCAAGTCTGATATTATTAAACATTAATTGTACCAAGTCATTTTACAGTTGAATATTAAATGACAATCTCTCCTAAACCGACCAATCCTCAAACCGGATTCCATATATGATACATCGAGTCACTGTATATTATGTGGATTCCATATATGATACATCGAGTCACTGTATATTATGTGGATTCCATATATGATACATCGAGTCACTGTATATTATGTGGATTCCATATATGATACATCGAGTCACTGTATATTATGTGGATTCCATATACGATACATTGAGTCACTGTATATTATGTGGATTCCATATGTGATACATTGAGTCACTGTATATTATGTGGATTACATATATGATACATCGAGTCACTGTATATTATGTGGATTCCATATATGATACATCGAGTCACTGTATATTATGTGGATTCCATATACGATACATTGAGTCACTGTATATTATGTGGATTCCATATATGATACATCGAGTCACTGTATATTATGTGGATTCCATATATGATACATCGAGTCACTGTATATTATGTGGATTCCATATATGATACATTGAGTCACTGTATATTATGTGGATTCCATATATGATACATCGAGTCACTGTATATTATGTGGATTCCATATATGATACATTGAGTCACTGTATATTATGTGGATTCCATATATGATACATCGAGTCATTGTATATTATATGGATTCCATATATGATACATTGAGTCACTGTATATTATGTGGATTCCATATGTGATACATTGAGTCACTGTATATTATGTGGATTCCATATATGATACATTGAGTCACTGTATATTATGTGGATTCCATATATGATACATTGAGTCACTGTATATTATGTGGATTCCATATGTGATACATTGAGTCACTGTATATTATGTGGATTCCATATATGATGCATCGAGTTACTGTATATTATGTGGATTCCATATATGATACATTGAGTCACTGTATATTATATAGATTCCATATATTAATAGTACATAGTTACATAGTTACATAGGGCCTCATTCAATTGCAATTTGACCAATGAATTTGACCATAAATAGGCACATAACATATATTTTTTAAATAATTTTTTAGTTATTGAAAATCTTTCTTTTGAATAGATGCTTGCTAACAAAAAAACAAAAAACTTATTTAAAAAATATATGTAATGTGGTTATTTAGGGCCCTATTCAATTGTTCAAATTGCAATTGAATGAGGGCCATAGTAATTAAGGTTGAAAAAAGACTTTCAGTCCATCAAGTTCGACCTTTTAAGATCTCCTCTGATCTGCAATATGCGGATTAACTATTAATTAATTAGTTGTTAATTAATTATTAATCACTTTTTTTTTTTTATTATTATTAACTAATCTAGAGCAAGGCAAACAGAAAAAAAAACCCAAGCAAGACTTAGCCAATCGTCTCAAAGGGAATTAAAAAAAAAAATCAATTCCCTCCTGATCCCAGACACCGTTGACCGGACTTCTCCCTGGATCAATACTGCCTCTCTAATTATCCATGATAACCCTGAATACCCTTTTTAATTAGAAATAAATCTAGTCCCCTTTTAAAGTTATCTATCGAATCCGCTGTCACCACCTCCTCTGGTAGAGAATTCCACAGATTAACCACCCTTACTGTGAAGAACCCTTTTCTTTCTTAAGGTGGAATCTTTTTACTTCTAACCTCAAGGGATGTCCTCTTGTCATTTGAAAACCTCTTGGCACAAAAAGCTCCCTTGACAAATCTTTAAACCAAAAGAGGGAAATGGACATTGTTACAGTGATTAATATATTATAAATAATAGAAGAGCATTACACCTACCGAAAATAGTGGTGCTTTAAGTTAAAAATTGGAACGTAATTATTTCATACATAAAATGTATAACAACTCCACTTACTAATGGAGAACAGTTCAAAATGCACAATTGAATAGGGTCTATGTCAGCCTAAGGAAGCCATAAAAAATAATATATAATAATAAAAAATAATATGTTGGAGAGTATGATTTAATTAATAACCTGTAACCCTAGAAGGGAACCTCCTATCTGGAAGGCATATAGTCCCACAAACTGGCCAAAACACTCTAATACTTGTAAAATGAATGACCTAAATTATAGATATATTTTGGAAAAATAAAATACAATATAATGCATTATATATTCAATAAGCAACTTTAGTAATAATATTGGTCATTGGATTCACAAGCAGTGGTATGTAATAACTGGACATTCTACAGCAGATCCTTAATTGTTGCCAATAAGTGAATATCTAAGTATATTCAGCCTAATCAGGCTTGAGTCTGACAAGCCCTAAACAGGCAGATAGTGTCGTGAATTTGTTATTTGCACCTGACAGCCATTTTTCCGCTCTAACAGCAGCTTTTTCAATGGTTTATTTGAACCAAAATGCCTTAGCAATCAAGATTATTATATATATATATATATATATATATATATATATATATATATTTATTTATATTTATATATATGTATATATATATTGTGTGTTGCTTTTGACTTGAAAAAAAGAGATGTTACTCTTGAAAGCTTGATGAAAAAGGTATCACTAAATACTAAAATATCCACCTAGATCACAACTACCTCACTCTTTATATATATAATGAATAGTAGATTTAGAAGCCCATCTGAAAGTCTAAAAACCAGTTACAAACGTATTTCCTGCTCAGGTTTCCCAGCAATACATTCTGGTGGGATTGGACTGGGCAGGGATATGCAAATGAGATACAATGTACCTTACTCTTTGAAACCCAATTACCATGTTATACATGGTACAGTTCTGTCTGTGAGTGGGTTCTTGGCTTGTGCATAATCCAATCCTAAGCTTTGCTTAAGTCTATTTTAGTACAGTGGGCATATGCTTCAAAGAAGCCATGTATGAAATGGTATGAGGGATTCAAAGAGTAAGGTACATTTGCATGTCCCTACCATGTCCCACCAGAATGTAGTACAATGACTGTATTTCTGGGAAACCTGAGCTGATTTTTAGACTTTCAGATGGGCTTATAAATGTACAGTTCATTGTCTTTTGCTCACCATAAACTCTCTTTCTATATATATATATTTATATTTATATTCATATCAGGTTTGTACAACATTTTCACTGCTACTGCCTCAAACACAGGTATAGAGTGTGATTATTATTATTATTATTATTATTATTGTTTATTTGTAACGCGCCAAAATATTCCGTAGCGCTATACATAAGTTGTGATCAAGGCAAAACAATATTAACACATTACAAAGATGGAGGACCTGTCTTTGAGATTATAATCCGGAGACTACAGAGCTTTCCCCAAAGCACCGCGCAATATTGAATCTAAAGGATCCCTTATGGACCGGAGGTAACAAAAATGTGTTATTATTCTATTGCAAAATGACTTGTTGATGATGAAACCAGACTTGGAGCCGTGTCTTTTATCATGATGACCAACTTCCTTAATGGGCACGCCAATATTAAACGACTAAGTCTAGTCAAGGGTCCTCATTGCCACCATCAGCCCTGGAAGGATACTCTAAGACAGGAGGTAGACCCTTGGGACCTGTGACACTAAGGTCTGATTATTTGCATTTCTGTGTCCCGAACAATTGAGTCCAAATGAGAACATCAAGAGGTAACTTATAAAGATCCGGCTAAAGCTCAGAGCAAAGCTGGGTCTTAGTCCTATGAATAAATTGCCATTTCTAACACAAATCCTTAATGTGGGGAGAGTTTCCATTGCGCACAAGGAGCTCATTTTGTGCCAGAATTCCCCAGAAAATCAATTCAAAGCAAGAAGTGTTTCCTGGCATCTGGCAGGATCCCTTTAATCAAATACAAATTACAGCCGGAATGATGAATATTATGTAAAATATCGCAGTCTGATTGCGGAGATCAGAAGCAGCTCTCCAGGGCAGCATTCCTGGCAATGTGTAAAAGCGGGTGAGAGGGCGAGGTGAGGACAGACTGGAAGACGGGTGTGAGATCCACAACAGTCCTATGAAGTACTTCTAGTCCACAAAAGCTTGCACTCTAATGTGAGAGTGTGGAGCAGGAGTAAGAATCATTCCATATCAGCAGTAAACATGTCGGACAAACCTGATGTGTGTATATATATATAAATGTTTAAAATGGTAAAGGATTGAAGAACAAAATATTTGTGGGCACATTTGCATGTCCCTGCTCAGCTTCCCAGAATGCAGTGTAATAACTGTTTTTCTCAGAATTCTGAGCTGGAAGCAGGTTTTTTAACTTGTTTTAGACATTCAGATGTGAACCCAGATGTACTTTTTATTTACTGTACTACTGTCCGGTGGAGGCTTCTATCGCTCTTTTGCCCACCATATATTAAATGATTGTTGTGGTGAACTACCTGCTCATAATGTCAACAAGACAAGCTAAGGAACCGGCCCCACGCTGATGACAGGCAGTAACCTTGAAACGGCTGTCCGTGGGTAGAATTCCCAGCTTGTGTACAATGCAACCTTGGCTTTGCATAAACTTAAAGGTAGCCATGTTTAAAGTGGTTAAGGATTGAAGAACGAAGCATTTGTGTGCACATTTGTATGTCCCAGCTCAGCTTCCCAGAATGCAGTTTAATAACTGTATTTCTCGGAATTCTGAGCTGGAAGCAGATTTTTTTACTTGTTTTAGGCATTCAGATGTGAACACAGATGTACTATACAGTATATATATATATATAATTATTACTCTTGATTTATAAAGCACCAACATTATTGTCTATAGCTCTTAGGCCCTTCTATTACTTATATCACACCCTTATCTCTCTTTTGGTGAAATATTGGAAAAAGGAATTTCAGAAGCCAACAAAGAAATGGATCGTGTTTGGATATAATATACAGTGACACAATGTATCATATATGGAACCCAATGTGAGGAGGGGTCAGTTTAGGAAAGATTGTGATAGTGCGCTCATGTCTATAATCGGTTATATTAAAGTGTTTCTTGGAATAAACAGTGAGACACATTGTGGGTCCATTTACCTGTCCAGCTCAGGTCAGCGCCCCCTCTCGTATTGTGTGACTGTCTCCTGTGTATTCAGGCTCTCTCTCTTTTTGGTCTTGCAGCGCCCCCAGTCAGCGCCCCCTCTCGTATTGTGTGACTGTCTCCTGTGTATTCGGGCTCTCTCTCTTTTTGGCCTTGCAGTGTGCCCCCAGTCAGCGCCCCCTTTCGTATTGTGTGACTGTCTCCTGTGTATTGGGGCTCTCTCTCTTTTTGGCCTTGCAGCGCCCCCCCAGTCAGCGCCCCCTCTCGTATTGTGTGACTGTCTCCTGTGTATTCAGGCTCTCTCTCTTTTTGGTCTTGCAGCGCCCCCAGTCAGCGCCCCCTCTCGTATTGTGTGACTGTCTCCTGTGTATTCGGGCTCTCTCTCTTTTTGGCCTTGCAGTGCGCCCCCAGTCAGCGCCCCCTCTAGTATTGTGTGACTGTCTCCTGTGTATTCGGGCTCTCTCTCTTTTTGGCCTTGCAGCGTGCCCCCAGTCAGCGCCCCCTTTAGTATTGTGTGACTGTCTCCTGTGTATTCGGGCTCTCTCTCTTTTTGGCCTTGCAGTGCGCCCCCAGTCAGCGCCCCCTCTCGTATTGTGTGACTGTCTCCTGTGTATTCGGGCTCTCTCTCTTTTTGGCCTTGCAGCGCTCCCCCAGTCAGCGCCCCCTCTCGTATTGTGTGAGTGTCTCCTGTGTATTCGGGCTCTCTCTCTTTTTGGCCTTGCAGCATGCCCCCAGTCAGCGCCCCCTCTCGTATTGTGTGACTGTCTCCTGTGTATTCGGGCTCTCTCTCTTTTTGGCCTTGCAGCGCGCCCCCAGTCAGCGCCCCCTCTCGTATTGTGTGACTGTCTCCTGTGTATTCGGGCTCTCTCTCTTTTTGGCCTTGCAGCGCGCCCCCAGTCAGCGCCCCCTCTCGTATTGTGTGACTGTCTCCTGTGTGTTTGGGCTCTCTCTCTTTTTGGCCTTGCAGCGAGCCCCCAGTCAGCGCCCCCTCTTGTATTGTATGACTGTCTCCTGTGTGTTTGGGCTCTCTCTCTTTTTGGCCTTGCAGCGCCCCCAGTCAGCGCCCCCTCTAGTATTGTGTGACTGTCTCCTGTGTATTTGGGCTCTCTCTCTTTTTGGCCTTGCAGCGCCCCCAGTCAGCGCCCCCTCTAGTATTGTGTGACTGTCTCCTGTGTATTCGGGCTCTCTCTCTTTTTGGCCTTGCAGTGAGCCCCCAGTCAGCGCCCCCTCTCGTATTGTGTGACTGTCTCCTGTGTATTCGGGCTCTCTCTCTTTTTGGCCTTGCAGTGCGCCCCCAGTCAGCGCCCCCTCTCGTATTGTGTGACTGTCTCCTGTGTATTCGGGCTCTCTCTCTTTTTGGCCTTGCAGCGCCCCCAGTCAGCGCCCCCTCTCGTATTGTGTGACTGTCTCCTGTGTATTCGGGCTCTCTCTCTTTTTGGCCTTGCAGCATGCCCCCAGTCAGCGCCCCGTCTCGTATTGTGTGACTGTCTCCTGTGTATTCGGGCTCTCTCTCTTTTTGGCCTTGCAGCATGCCCCCAGTCAGTGCCCCCTCTCGTATTGTGTGACTGTCTCCTGTGTATTTGGGCTCTCTCTCTTTTTGGCCTTGCAGTGCGCCCCCAGTCAGCGCCCCCTCTCGTATTGTGTGACTGTCTCCTGTGTATTCGGGCTCTCTCTCTTTTTGGCCTTGCAGTGCGCCCCCAGTCAGCGCCCCCTCTCGTATTGTGTGACTGTCTCCTGTGTATTCGGGCTCTCTCTCTTTTTGGCCTTGCAGTGTGCCCCCAGTCAGCGCCCCCAGTCAGCGCCCCCTCTAGTATTGTGTGACTGTCTCCTGTGTATTTGGGCTCTCTCTCTTTTGGGCCTTGCAGTGAGCCCCCAGTCAGCGCCCCCTCTAGTATTGTGTGACTGTCTCTTGTGTATTCGGGCTCTCTCTCTTTTTGGCCTTGCAGCGTGCCCCCAGTCAGCGCCCCCTCTTGTATTGTGTGACTGTCTCCTGTGTATTCGGGCTCTCTCTCTTTTTGGCCTTGCAGTGAGCCCCCAGTCAGCGCCCCCTCTCGTACTGTGTGACTGTCTCCTGTGTATTTGGGCTCTCTCTCTTTTTGGCCTTGCAGCATGCCCCCAGTCAGCGCCCCGTCTCGTATTGTGTGACTGTCTCCTGTGTATTCGGGCTCTCTCTCTTTTTGGCCTTGCAGCATGCCCCCAGTCAGTGCCCCCTCTCGTATTGTGTGACTGTCTCCTGTGTATTTGGGCTCTCTCTCTTTTTGGCCTTGCAGCATGCCCCCAGTCAGTGCCCCCTCTCGTATTGTGTGACTGTCTCCTGTGTATTCGGGCTCTCTCTCTTTTTGGCCTTGCAGCATGCCCCCAGTCAGTGCCCCCTCTCGTATTGTGTGACTGTCTCCTGTGTATTTGGGCTCTCTCTCTTTTTGGCCTTGCAGCATGCCCCCAGTCAGTGCCCCCTCTCGTATTGTGTGACTGTCTCCTGTGTATTCGGGCTCTCTCTCTTTTTGGCCTTGCAGCGCCCCCAGTCAGCGCCCCCTCTCGTATTGTGTGACTGTCTCCTGTGTATTTGGGCTCTCTCTCTTTTTGGCCTTGCAGCATGCCCCCAGTCAGTGCCCCCTCTCGTATTGTGTGACTGTCTCCTGTGTATTCGGGCTCTCTCTCTTTTTGGCCTTGCAGCGCGCCCCCAGTCAGCGCCCCCTCTCGTATTGTGTGACTGTCTCCTGTGTATTCGGGCTCTCTCTCTTTTTGGCCTTGCAGTGCGCCCCCAGTCAGCGCCCCCTCTCGTATTGTGTGACTGTCTCCTGTGTATTTGGGCTCTCTCTCTTTTTGGCCTTGCAGTGCGCCCCCAGTCAGCGCCCCCTCTCGTATTGTGTGACTGTCTCCTGTGTATTCGGGCTCTCTCTCTTTTTGGCCTTGCAGTGCGCCCCCAGTCAGCGCCCCCTCTCGTATTGTGTGACTGTCTCCTGTGTATTTGGGCTCTCTCTCTTTTGGGCCTTGCAGCGCGCCCCCAGTCAGCGCCCCCTCTAGTATTGTGTGACTGTCTCCTGTGTATTTGGGCTCTCTCTCTTTTGGGCCTTGCAGTGAGCCCCCAGTCAGCGCCCCCTCTAGTATTGTGTGACTGTCTCTTGTGTATTCGGGCTCTCTCTCTTTTTGGCCTTGCAGCGTGCCCCCAGTCAGCGCCCCCTCTTGTATTGTGTGACTGTCTCCTGTGTATTCGGGCTCTCTCTCTTTTTGGCCTTGCAGCGCGCCCCCAGTCAGCGCCCCCTCTAGTATTGTGTGACTGTCTCCTGTGTATTCGGGCTCTCTCTCTTTTTGGCCTTGCAGCGCGCCCCCAGTCAGCACCCCCTCTCGTATTGTGTGACTGTCTCCTGTGTATTCGGGCTCTCTCTCTTTTTGGCCTTGCAGCGCGCCCCCAGTCAGCGCCCCCTCTAGGATTGTGTGACTGTCTCTTGTGTATTCGGGCTCTCTCTCTTTTTGGCCTTGCAGCGCGCCCCCAGTCAGCGCCCCCTCTAGTATTGTGTGACTGTCTCCTGTGTGTTTGGGCTCTCTCTCTTTTTGGCCTTGCAGCGCGCCCCCAGTCAGCACCCCCTCTCGTATTGTGTGACTGTCTCCTGTGTATTCGGGCTCTCTCTCTTTTTGGCCTTGCAGCGCGCCCCCAGTCAGCGCCCCCTCTAGTATTGTGTGACTGTCTCTTGTGTATTCGGGCTCTCTCTCTTTTTGGCCTTGCAGCGCGCCCCCAGTCAGCGCCCCCTCTAGTATTGTGTGACTGTCTCTTGTGTATTCGGGCTCTCTCTCTTTTTGGCCTTGCAGTGCGCCCCCAGTCAGCGCCCCCTCTAGTATTGTGTGACTGTCTCTTGTGTATTCGGGCTCTCTCTCTTTTTGGCCTTGCAGCGCCCCCAGTCAGCGCCCCCTCTCGTATTGTGTGACTGTCTCCTGTGTATTCGGGCTCTCTCTCTTTTTGGCCTTGCAGCGCCCCCAGTCAGCGCCCCCTCTAGTATTGTGTGACTGTCTCCTGTGTATTCGGGCTCTCTCTCTTTTTGGTCTTGCAGTGCGCCCCCAGTCAGCGCCCCCTCTCGTACTGTGTGACTGTCTCCTGTGTATTCGGGCTCTCTCTCTTTTTGGCCTTGCAGCGCCCCCAGTCAGCGCCCCCTCTAGTATTGTGTGACTGTCTCCTGTGTATTCGGGCTCTCTCTCTTTTTGGTCTTGCAGCGCGCCCCCAGTCAGCGCCCCCTCTAGTATTGTGTGACTGTCTCCTGTGTATTCGGGCTCTCTCTCTTTTTGGCCTTGCAGCGCCCCCAGTCAGCGCCCCCTCTAGTATTGTGTGGCCCAATTTACTGTACGGTCCTCATCCTCTGAGATTAAAGCCGCGTCCGTGCCCGCTCCGCCTGGTATTGAGATAAATTGCTCGCACAGGTATTAGGCTGTAATGGATCTAACCTTTAGGACCCAATTAAATCATATTTAATTTGACTGCTTGTTAGCCATTAATGAGCCTCCGAAGACGGCTCAGGTTTACATGTGAATACAACAATGTCTGCGGGATGAGGTCTAAGTGCAGCTTTCTCCTCGTGTCAATTATGTTGGTTTTACTTTGAAATCCCTAATTTGGTGCAAGTTTATAATAAAGTTGTTTTCGGTGCATTGTATCCACATGGATATTTTGTGCCAGGGGGACTTTGCACCTGCTGCACCAGCAATATCTCATGGTATTGGACACTCGCAAGACTAAGAAGGCTGAGATCCCATCTATTAGATGTTTAGTGAATCTGGCCCTAATCTAGAACAAACAATCTGCAATCTCAGGTGCCCGCACAAACTAATCTTTGCGGTCAGTTTAAAATAACTGGAATGTACCAAGTGTTTGCGTAGGCCGGGGACGCAAGCGCGCGGGACATGTGCAATAATATAGTTAAATGTTTATGGGTCTGGAGTGTGTTAGATTTTCCTAAAATATATCAGATTCTCAGTTTCCATTTAATATAGTGTTGAGCATGATGTCATATCCTTCCAGACTATTTTCACTTTGAGTTATACTTTTTCCCTGGTAAATTACAGTATTATATTATTAATAAAAATAAAATCAAGCAGAAAAAAGCCAGGAAAGGGGAGGCGGATATTTCCATCTTTCTGTGTCGCCCGCGGGCGCCTCTCCGCACCCCCCCTCTCTCCTCCCTCTCCATTGACGGCTGTTTATTAAAAACACTGTTAAATCGCGTTTGCCGTAATACTTCCCTTCCACCGCGCAGTTAATGCAGATTAGTTTTCTTGGTGTTAATACTAGATAAATAGAGAAGTGTAAGCCCCAGTTACTTAGCAGGAAAACCCTGAAGCTCCGTCTCTGTGGGTTATTTCTCAGAGCGGAGGGTCGCTCGGTGCCGGGATTGGGATTTAAATAAATACACTTAAAAAAAAAAGGGATTTTATAAAACAGACCGCAGAGAAAGTCTTCCCAGGATCGCGTGGAAATGACTGGAAACGGGGTGGAAAACATCAAAAAACAGACTGAGATTTAAAGTCGTATCTAGGCCCATATTTGAATTTTTAAAGAATATACTTAAAGGTATATAGAAGTTTCATGGATTTTGATCAAAAACAGTAGTGTATGAAAACATTTTATGCAAGAAAAAATCCCAAAATAAACATGAATAAACTTACCCTAAAGTCTACAAAACTTATTCAGTTTTTTGGCAGTTGGTTTTGAGAGTGAACTCCTCTGAAAATCGAAGCTAAATTAGCATGAAATTCATATATAATTGTAGCCAATCAGAGGCAGCTACAACGATGTAACAGTCTGCATATCAGCGGTGTCTAACAACAAGAGGTCAGAAGGGCAGACCTCGGACATCACCTCCTTTGGTTTCGGAGAGAGACATTCTTATTTTGTGAACTGCCTCACTGAGGATGTAACTGCACTTATTGCTGATTGTATGTGTGTCTGAGTGTGTGTAAGTGTGTGTGTGTGTGTGCGAGTGTGTATGTGTGTGATTGTCTGCGTGTGTGAGTATGTATGTGTGTGTTTGTGTGTATGTGTGTATGCATGTCTGTTTGTGTGTGTATTTCTATATGTGTAAGTTATCGCGTATGTCTGTGTGCGTGAATGCGTGTCTGCCTGCATGTTTGCGTGTGTATGTGTGTGTGTTGTATGTCTGTGTAAGTGTATGATGGTGTCTGTGTGTGTATGTATGTGTATGCGTGTGTCTGTGTGTGTGTGCATGTGTGTGGTGTGTATGTGTATATATGTATGTGTGTGTATGTCTGTGTGTGTATATGTACGTGTGTGTGGTGTCTGTGTGGTGTGTATGTTTGTGTGTGTGTGTATAT
This sequence comes from Discoglossus pictus, assembly GCA_027410445.1. Lineage (NCBI taxonomy): Eukaryota > Metazoa > Chordata > Amphibia > Anura > Alytidae > Discoglossus > Discoglossus pictus. The sequence goes on from CM050170.1 coordinate 198,089,399, forward strand.
GTGTATGTGTGTGTGTTTGTGTATGTCTGTGTATGTGTGTGTGTGTATGTCTGTGTATATGTACGTGTGTGTGGTGCCTGTGCAGTGTGTATGTCTGTGTATGTGTGTATGCGGGTGGTTGATAGTGTCTGTGTGTGTATGTATGTGTGTGTGTGCGTGTCTATGCGTGTGGTGTGTATGTATGTCTGTGTGTGTATGTGGGTGTGTCATGGTGTCTGTGTGTGTATGTATGTGTGTGCATGTGTCTGTGTGTGTCCATCTGTGTGTGTATGTGTACGTGTGTGTGGTGTGTATGTTTGTGTGTGTGTATATGTGTATGTGTATTCCATCTCTCTACACAGTTGCACCAGTGGAGTGGTCCTATGTGATTGTTATGTACATATATAAATATATAATAGAGGGGCTCCATGTAGCTGTAATATTGGAGCAAAGTGCCTATAATAAAATGATATCTGGTACCAATACCAGGAGAAGTCAGTGTAGTATTTATGTATTGGTTCCCATGTATATAGCTATAGCCAGTAAGATGACATCTCCCTAAGAAACAGGAAAAGGCTGAAAATAAAAAGATACAGCCTTATTAAATTGTGCTTCAGCAAATTTAAATGGGGTCTATTTAAGCACATAGAATATTTTTTTACAGAAGTTTTTAGTTAGTGAAGACCTTGCTTTTGGATAAAAGCTCACTTACTAAAATCTTCTGAAAAAAAAAAATGCTCTGTGCTTAAATAGAGCCCTTTTAAATTTGCTGAATCACAATTTTATAAGGCTGATAGTGTTTACATATAAAATACAATCATACTGCTATACCAAACACAGACTGCAGTTATTATTATTATTATTATTGTTTATTTATAATGCGCCGACATATTCCGTAGCGCTGTACATAAGATAAGTTCAAGACAAAGATACATACAAATTAAACATAGCAAAGCGAGGAGGGCCCCGTCTTTGAGCCTCAAATCCATAGTGTCCATAGCGCTTTCCCTAAAGCACCTTGTGGGATTGAAACTTGCAGACTTACAACCTAAAGGTATTGTGTGAGGAAAAGAAGGGAGAGAGAGGTGAGAGTGTATTACGTTGGAAGGTGATATGCTTCTTTAAAGGGATGTGTTTTTAGAGAGGTTTTGAATGTTTTGAGGCAGGAGAATAATCTGGTGGAGCGAGGCAAGGAGTTCCAGAGAATAGGGGCAGCACAAGAAAAGTCCTGAAGGCGAGAGTGAGAAGAGGGGACAAGAGTTGTGGAAAGAAGAAGGTCATTAGCAGAGCGAAGAGTGCAGGTGGGGGAGTATTTGGAGATGAGACCAGAAATGTATGGGGGTGCGCTCTTGTTCAGGCCTTTGAAAGTCAGGGTCATGATTTTAAATTTTATTCTTGAGGCTAAGGGAAGCCAGTGGAGTGATTGACAGAGAGGTGATGCCGACACTGAACGTTGTGTACAGAAGATGAGTCTAGCAGAGGCATTCATAATGGATTGAAGTGGAGATAGTCGGGTGGTGGGTAGGCCAACAAGAAGCGAGTTGCAGTAGTCTAGTCGAGAGATGATGAGAGAGTGTATAAGGATTTTAGTTGTGTCTTGTGTAAGAAAGTGGGGAATTCTGGAGATGTTTTTTAGATGGAGAAGACAAGATATTGTTAGTGATTGTATGTGAGGGATGAAGGACAGGGCGGGGTCCAGTAGACAAAGGGCTTGGGAGGTGGGAGTGATGATGTCATTGTTGACAGTGAGAAAGGTGTGAGGAATTGACACTGTGGTAGAGAGAGGAAAGATAAGGAGTTCAGTTTTAGACATGTTGAGTTTGAGATGGTGGGTGGACATCCAAGAGGATATACTAGAGAGGCAGTTGGAGACATGTGTTAGAAGAGAGGGGGATAGATCTGGGGCTGAGAGGTAGGTTTGGGTGTCATCTGCATAGAGATGATACTGCAGCCCAAAATAGTTTATAAGGGTACCAAGTGAGGATGTGTAAATGCAGAAGAGGAGGGGGCCTAGGGCTGATCCTTCGGGTGCACCAACAGACAGGGGGTGAGGAGAAGAAGAGGTGTCAGAGAAGGAGATACTGAATGATCGGTTTTGTAGGTATGATGAGAACCACGAGAGAGCAGTGTCTCGAATACCGAGGGAGGAGAGGATATGGAGTAGAAGTGGATGGTCAACTGTGTCAAAGGCAGCAGAGAGATCTAGAAGAAGGAGAATAGAAAAGTGACCTTTAGACTTGGCAGTGAGCAGGTCATTGGTGACTTTAGTGAGAGCTGTCTCAGTGGAGTGTTGGGGCCGAAAGCCGGATTGGAAGGTGTCCAGAAGGGAGTTAGAGGAAATAAAGCTGGTAAGGCGGGTATAGACGAGCCGCTCGAGTAGTTTGGAAGACAGGGGAAGCAGAGAGATAGGGCGATAGTTAGATGCAACGTCAGTGTCAGATGAGTGTTTTTTGAGGATGGGTGTAATTTTGGCATGTTTTAGAGAAGATGGAAACATACCAGTATTTAGGATAAGGTTGAAGAAGTGTGTGAGAGCTGGGGTTAGTGTGGTTGAGAGGCGAGGGATAAGATGAGATGGAATAGGGTCCTGAGGACAGGTAGTGAGGCGTGTGGATTATGGCAGGCTGGAGACTTCATCCTCTGTAGCTGGGGCAAAGCAGTTCAAAGTGGCTGTTGGATTGGGGGAGGGAGATGTCTGGGTGTTGGTTGAGATGGTAGAGTGAGTGAGCCACTGTGAGAGGAGAGTTCATTGCGGATATTTTCGATTTTATTAATAAAACGGTTGGCGCAGTGCCAGGGTTCAGCCTTATTTACATCTCTATTACATGTCAAACAGAACAAAAAAAATGCAGAAACACAGAAAAAAAGCTTTAATTATCCTATCAGCCTAGATATAAAGATTTTGTTTTATTTTTATTTAAATTGACCCACAGTGTTGGGGGGGGGGGGGGGGGGGGCTGATGTCGTTTGGCAGAGCTAACAAAGCCAAGCGAGCAAAGCTAGCTCTTGATGCAGATCTCTCCCCTACCACCCCTACTGAAGGTCAGTTCTATGTATCTCGCTCTCCTCTTTCTCTCTCCTCTCTTTCTCTCTGTCTCTGTCTCTCTCTCTCTCTCATTTTTTTCTATTTATCTATCTCCTCTTGATCTCTCCGTCCTCTCTCCCTATTTTTCCCAATTTTTAATCAAAAGCACTAAATAAATAAATAAATAAATAAAAATAATCAAAAGTTCTTTTTATCTTTAAATGTCTTTGCATTTCTACTCTATTCTTTGGCCTTCTGCTATTGGTCAATCACTTTCACTAGATGGACTATGATGAGTAAAAATGGCAGAAAAAAAACCTCCAAGTGTATTATTATTAAAAACGTTATATATATATAAAAAAAAAAAAAATCAAGCCATCCTTTGCACATTACAAATTATACTTTGAGACCCAAACCCTGAAAAAGTCACAAGTGATTAAACGCGTAGGCGGGGGTATTGGAGCTTTAAGTTGGATAACCAAGAGGGAGTATTGTTCCAAGGTCAAGCGCCATCATGGAGACGACGTAGACGGCCCTTCCTTTCCTAATTACAGATCACTGGACCTTTTTGTTCACATGCTCAAAAAACGTGAATATAAATACGTTACTAAATGCGAGTTGGAGATGCATTTTTTTGACATATAAAGTAGTTTTTTTTTTTTTATTAATGCTACAGTTCGAGATTTGTTGTGCCGTTCTTACTGTATATTTCATGATCATCCCTCTGGTGAAAGAGATTAATCAATAACAGAAGCCCAAGGAAAATAGAAGAAATTAAATAAGAAGAAGAAAGAAGAAAAATGAAAAGGACTTTGAATTTATTTTTTTATTACTTTTGCTGTTGATTTGCTTGATGCGAGGCGCGTTAGGACAAAGCTGCTGGTTTTGATACAATTTACTTTATTATAGTTTGTAACAACTACATTGTAACAACCTCAGAACCAAGGCTTGCTAATAATGGGGCGACTTACTAAGCATCTCAGGTGGCTGCAATGGGGTGATAAGGCCAGTGACCTCAGGTGTCCCCCATAGTAAATACAGAGTGCACATCTCAGCCACTTAAGATGCGACACTGTCACCACAAGGAATTTAGTTACATTTTAAAGAGCATGAACCACTAGCTATCCATTGTTCTAGACTTCTAGTCTACAGTAAATCATTCCTGAGGAATGCAGAATTGCTTTTATGGCTAATGTTGGGCTCACTGTTCTAAACTGTGTCTCAAAGTACTTTATAAAAGTGGGGGAGGGGATCTATCTGAATGACAACATTGAGGGTCATTGTTTTAGCCACCACAGGGACAGACAAGCAGGATAAGATTCTAATTAGCACATCAGAGCTGCTCATAATAAAAGGGAATTTCTCAGAAATGGTCCATTTTACATAAAAAGACAACGTAGAGCCAGTTTTTCATACTCTTTGAAAATAACCTAAAAAAAACAACAACTTGATTTTGAGGTGACAGAGTCCCTGTAATAAGCTCCCCCTAATAATAATAATAATAATAATAATAATAATAATAATAATAATAACAATAATAATAACTGCTTCATTTGAAATGTGTCCGCCATGGTTGCTTATTAGTTTTTAAGACTTCTCATCTATGGTAAATGCAGAATGAAAAAGCTCAGACAAGCCAATGGCGCCCACGGGAAGGAATTAATATTAATATCAAGTTTTTACTGTTTAAAATAAATCTACTTCTGACCAAAACACTGAGCTTCTGTAACAAGACATGGACTTGAGCTTGTTCATTGCTATAAGACACGTGGGGTCTCCGAGGTCAAGTTCAAGTACCAGGTTACAAATAAACCTTTAAGAGGATTCCTGATATCATTATATTGATCTCACTGCAATCTCCAAGACAGCCGGGCTCCGGGCCCTCTATTGTAATCCATTCCATTTCGGGGAAGGGAATTTAAGGTAAATATAATTTAAGGTAAAATCCTGAGTTATCAAAGACACACAAATCTGAAAGTATGGCCTGAATCCAGCCTTTGAGGACTAACATTGGAGCAGTCTCCATGATAGTGTTGGAGCATTATGGTAGATCTCTGACCTAATTGTCCCACTGAGCTCACATACTATGGGCCCCATTGTATTAAGGAGCTGCGTGGCCGCAAGGGATGTCTGCAAGCTACTTCCCTATTCTATTCCCTTGCGGTCAAGGGCTCCGGCTCCGCAAGAGATTCGGCCGCATGGAACCACCCGACCCTATTCAAATTGCTCCAGCCAGCCCTCCGCCAAGCCAGCAAAACGGCCCAAAAGGGCCGCAGCTTACTTCCACCCTGGAACCGCTGCTCCAAATAAGCCCAAATAAGCACGGGTTTGGAAGGGCCCATCCGGGGCAGAAGATCACAAGGCCGGGGACATGGCGGACAGGTAAGTTTAATGTATTTTATGTACAATGTTCATCATGTTGTGAGTATTTGTGTATATGTGTGACTAATGTGATGTATCTTTTTTCCAGGGCCCAATCCGGGGAACAGAGGAAGATGAACGGGGACATGATGGAAATGTGAGTTTAATACTGTATTTGTAATGTTTATTTGTTATATGTAATGTTTTGTACTAATTAGATGTTTTTTTTTTCCCTTGGGATTTCCTTTTTTCCTGAAGGGACATCTGCAAAGGTAAGTGGTCTGAATTATTCTATTTTAGCTTAGATTTAGGGTTTAATGTATTCTAGATAAGGGGAAGGGTATAGATAGGGGTTATGTCTAGATAGGGTAAATGTAAAAATAGCGGGTAATGTATAGATATGGGGTTATGTATAGATAGGGGATTAGGTATAGATAGGGGGTTATGTAAAGTTAGGGGTTATGTATAGATACGGGGTAATGTATCGATGGGGGTTATGTATAGATATGGGGTTATGTATAGATAGGGGATTAGGTATAGATAGGGGGTTATGTAAATATAGGGGTTATGTATAGATAGGGGGTAATGTATCGATGGGGGTTATGTATAGATAGGGTGTCATGTATAGATTGGGGGCTATATATAGATAGGGGGTAATGTATAGATAAGGGGTTATGTATAGATAGGGGGTTATGTAAAGATATGGGGTTATGTATAGATAAGGGGTAATGTATAGATGGGGGTAATGTATAGATGGGGTTTATGTATAGATGGGGGTAATGTTACATAGGGGGTTATGTATTGATAGGGGTAATGTTAGATAGGGGGTTATGTATAGACTAGCGACTTGCGCGTCAAAAATGACAGGGCAATAAAAAAGTGTTGAAATGCTGTTTGTCACACAATGTGAGTGTACTGTGTGCCTCAACAATATAGACCCCTCTAACACACTAATGAACGCATGTAAAAACACTATAAGTGCCATGAGGGTCATTCTGGACCCTCATGACACAAAGTGTAAGCACTACACCATTTTAAGCTGGTCTCTTATGGGGGTCTATACAGACCCTCATAAGCCTCTATTTAACCCCATTAGTCCCATAAGGGTATTTAAAGATCCTCATGGGACAGTTAGAAGCCTAACATTACCCTGTAAGTGCTATGAGGGTTCTCCAGTACCCTCATGACACTAAGTACAAACACTACACTGCACTAAACCCACCCCAATAAACCATTAAAGCTAAACTAACACCCCTCTACACTAACCTATTAACACCTACACTACCTACCTACACTACCTACCTGCCCCCTAATCAACCCCCCATTACTCTAATTACTGAAAAAAAATCTAAGTCACAAAACCTAACAAATCTACATTACAGAAAATAAAAAAAACTAACTCACAAAAAAAAAATCTACATTACAGAAAATAAAAAAAACCTAATTCACAAACAATAAAAAAGGAACATTACAGGAAATGAAAAAATAAATTACAATCCCTCCTTCCCACTACAGAAAATAAAATTATACACCTGAAAAGGAAATACATATAGAATACATAAAAATACAATACAAATAAAATACAATACCCCCTATCTATCTAACATACAATCAATACTATCTATCTAAAATACATTCCCCAATCTATCTAATATACAATAAGTCCTATCTACCATATTTATCGGTGTATAACACACACTTTTTCTCCCTGAAAATAGGGAGCAAATGATAGGTGCGTGTTATACGCCGATATTCCCTCCCCCTCCTCATCCTCAACCTCTCTCCTCATTCTAACCCCCCTCCTCATTCTAACCCCCCCTCCTCAACCTAAACCCCCCTACTCAACCTAAACGCCCCTAAATACCTCCCCCTCACTTACCTGCTTCTGCTCCAGCCTCCGCTCCGCTCCTTGACCTGGCGCGCATGTGACTTTACATGTGCGCCACGTCATTAGCATATACCGGGTTGAGGAGGGGGTTGAGGATAGGGGGGTTGAGGAAGGAGGATGAGGATGGGGGGGGTTGAGGAAGGGGGTTGAGGGGGTTTGAGGATGGGGGGTTGAGGAGTGGGTTTGAGGAGAGGGTTGAGGATAGGGGGGTTGAGGAAGGAGGATGAGGGGGGTTGAGGGAGGGTTGTGGCCACAAGTCCGGCGGCTTGGATAACCTGTAGTCCCTGGCTTGGATGACCTCGAAGGCAGCAACTCGATCTCTGTAGATGCCGGACAAATGTAGTTCCTGGTTGCTTGAGAGTCACTATTAAAAGAGGCCTAGATTAGCTGCACATAGGATGCTCTGCTTAGTATATTGGTCAATGAGGGCTGTTCTAGCAGCAGCAGCAGCTTTCACTCCTCACCTACACACAGACACATTGGGCTGGAGGGTGCGGTGCTGAACCCAGGGAATGTCTCTCTCCCACCCTCTCCCCTGTCTCTCCCCCCCATGTCTTTCCCCCATGTCTCTCTACCCCATGTCTTTCTCCCCTCATGTCTCTTTCCCACCCTTTCCCCTGTCTCTCCCCCTTTCCCTTGTCTCTCCCCCTCTCCCCATCTCTCCGCCCCTCCCCGTCTCTTCCCCCTGACGTGGCGCATTGCGCATTGCACATGTGCGGCGCATAGTGTGTAACCTCCCACAGTCAATGTGCATGTGCGGCGGGAGCTTAACTCACTATGAGCCTCATTCAATTCGAAGCCCGCATCTCGCGGTATACATGTCTGGGGGAATGCTGCGGGCTCGCAGTCTGCTACAATTCTGGTGCTATTCATTTGAACATGCCCGCAAGCCGAAACCATAAACCATGCAATTGTATGTAGCATTTCAGGACGGGAACATGATCAATTAAGCAAGGTCATAACTACCCATTGCGAAACAGCCAATAGAAAATTAGACCATCATCATGACGTCCGTATAAGATGGAAGTTACATGTCAATCAATTAGCTTTTAGAGGTCCGAGATGCGATCAGACTCGCAAAACCGCAAAATACAAAATAATACAAATTAATGCCAATACGGTTCTAGTCCATGTGGGTGGCCTGGTACTGTATGTATTAACTCATTGATTCCCGAGATCGATATAACACAAAAATGAAACAGAAAATGAAATGATTTTTGATTGGCGATTTTTGTGCAATTAATTCTAATGTCATCGCTTTCCCCGTCATTCACACTGCAGTATTTATTTTGCACTGCTACCCCTTGCGGGTCCTCTCTAGCACTCGTAGGATTTTCTTCTACATTTGCCGTTTACAGGTGTGAAAACATTTCCGGGTTTGAGGAATTATAGCAATTGAATAGCGATTTGCGATTTTAGTGATTGTGACTCTTGCGGACGTGAAATATCAAAGGCTGAGGTGTAACTTATGGTTGTAACAACCGCAAGATTTTCAAGCCCGTAACACGTAGCCCGTTTGCATCTTGCCAAAAAACGCCAATTGAATTTCAAATTAACTTGCGGCCTCCATTACGGGCTAATAGAAAATTTCTCAATTGAATGAGGCTCTATGACAACTATTATAGTGATTCCATCCTGTCAGCTCAGTCATTAGTGACAGTACTGAGATCCTGGCCTGCGTCTCGTTCACATCAAACCCAAATCTAATAAAAAGAGCACAATTCAAACTCAAGATGTGTCTGATTATTGAACTGTTTATAAGGTCACAGGTTATGCTACAATGTATCCTCAGGGTCAGCAATTAAATAGTGGTCAGAATAATCTGTAGGTCGGTGGGGGGGACAACAAGAGGCCTGGGGACCATATGTGGCCCTCGGGCACTTCCCATGCGGCCCCCAGTCTGTTCTCTGGGGTGGGAGTCCATACCCCTCTTTAATGATACAGTCCATTATATCTCTCTAAAAGTAACAAATAAAACCCATTTGTTCTCCTAAATACTCCTCCTTGTCTATATCTCTATCACCAAATGATTTCTTTCCAACATGGATTGTACCATTCTGCTTTGGGTAAAATAAAAATGTTTAAAGCACCCTGAAGATCCTTGAAAGGGACATGGCAGGTTCCTGGGTCCTCCTGGGTATATAATGTCCCTGGGTATCTATTTATGGACATGTACTTTATATTATTAGGACGGGCTTATAATCTCTGATTGATTTTTTTCTTAATTGGTTTCACTCTGCAGCTCATGAATACAGTGTATGTCTAAGTACAGGGTGTGCAGTGTCTCATAGTAACCAATCAGTGGCAACATTCTGAAACATGCTCCTTGAGAGAGGTCACTGACAGGCTAATTTCAAACAATGCACTTTGCAGTCTGTGTATTCATGAGCTGCATGACTTATAAAGGGCTTACCCTAATAGTTACAAGCTGTAGAATTTGGACAGGAAAATAAAATAAATTAAATAACAGTAAATAGATACACAGGGATATTAAGTAACACCCAGGAACCCGCCGTGTACCTTTAAAGGATCAGGGGGCGCATATGAGGCCCTTCAAGTGAAATAGACTGCCCATCACTGCTGTAGGTGGTCTGCGAAGACCCCCAGCAACATTCAGGTGTTCATTAAAAACATTCAGCGGTTATTGGGATAAGAAGGGGACGAAACGCAGATCACAAACGTCACCATTTAACTAATAAAGTACTTTGTTATCACATATAGTTCTACATTATTATGATAGCGTGTTATTTTTAGTGATAATATCCTTTTATTATATTGCGCCCCCTACAATGACATCACAACCGTCTTCAAGTTCAGTGTTTCCAGCAGCGGCACTCACTGTGCATTGTACGGTTTGGCACTGAAGGGGTTAAGGTCAATTTGTTTTTTCAACACAAACCTAATATGACATAATTTATAATCTAATTTGGAAATTACAGTTTGCTTGAAAGGATTACGCTGCTCGCCAACACCAACACGGGGACGCGGCCATCGCAGAGCGTTTCTTTTTCTTGGTCGCCGAGTGGATCATTTATTTTTCCTCTGGAAGATTATTCTTATCCTGACGCCATTTGCTTCCAATGTGCGATTAAATAAACTTTTCCATACTTGTGCAATAAAGTCAGCCGAGTTTTCCTTGCATTAAATAAAGGTGCAAATGATTTTGTAATTATGGAACGCTGTCTGGGGTTTAACCGTCGGCTGTAAAGAGTTTCATTTGTTTTTCATAATTATACATTTGTAGTTAATGCTGCAGTCCCATCTCGTGCACAAAGTTGCAATAAAAGAAATCTTTCAGATTGTGAATACTTTTTTTTGTTTCTAATATTGTAACAAAGTCGAGACCCCCCCCGAGGATATCTGTCAGTTTATACAAAACCTCAACTTAAAAAGGTCACATACCCCCCACACTCTGGATCCTGCAACTGAAACAACGTAGATAAAAATATAGCACATCCAGGGTCAGATCTGGAGCCCTAGGCACAAGCTCCTTAGCCGCCCCACAGTGCACAAGCCATGTGCATCTCTGTTTCCCTGCCACCATGCTTCTCCACCAGTACATATATATTATAGTGCAGCACACTGCAAACTTGCTATTCCACACCCACCTCCCCCACAAAAGAACTTGCTCACGGCACCTGACTAGAGAAGGCGGGAACTATGTGTGAAACAAACAAACTGAAATGTAAATGTATTGTTATGCAGATTAGGTGCTCCACCCATGGAAGCGCCCCTAGATCACTGCTTTGTTCACCTTGTTATAAATCCAGCCATTTTAGTTCTGAATGTGCAGTTTAGTGTCCTAGCCTATCAGGGACCACTTTGCAGATTGTTGCTGAGAGATGGTCATTGATTGGTTAGTATGAGACACAGCACAGCAAGTACAGCAGAGACTGCGTCTTCATGAGCTGCAGCGGTCAGCCCCATACAGGGCCTATTTGTTTTATTTTGATGTAGTAAATACAGAGCTTATAAGCACTTCTTAATAAAATAAAGTATATAAAAGTAAATAGATACCCAGGATATTATACTCTAGTAACCAATATCCAGGGGCCTTCTCTATTCATTTAAATTTATCACTCCGACAAGTATTAGGAGGTGTCAGAGGATTGCACCAGCTGAGTTATTGTGTCCTAATGGGCCATACGTCTTATTCATGGAAAATGATGTGATCTAAAAAAACTATATATACCGTATATACTCGAGTATAAGCTGACCCGAGTATAAGCCGAGGCACCAATTTTACCACAAAATATTGGGAAAACTTAGTGACTCGAGTATAAGCCGAGGGTAGGAAATGTGCTGCCCCCTGTGTCCCTCTTGTGCCCTCTGTGCCCCTTTCTTGTGCCCTCTCTCTCTCCCCTGTGTCTCTCCCCCTCTCCCTCGTGTCTCTTTCCCTCCCCCTCCCTTATCACCCTCCTCAACCCCCCTCCTCAACCCCCCTCCTCATCCTTCCTCCTCATCCTCCCTCCGCATCCTCTCTCCTCATCCTCTCTCCTCATCCCCCCTCCTCATCATCTCTCCTCAACCCCCTCCTCATCCTCCCTCCTCATCCTCTCTCCTCAACCCCTCCTCATCCTCTCTCCTCAACCCCCCTCCTCAACCCCTCTCCTCAACCCGCCTCCTCAACCCGCCTCATCAACCTCTCTCCTCAACCCCCCTTCCCCTCCTCAACCCACTCCTCAACTGCTTCCTCAACCCCCCTCCTCAATCCCTCTCCTCATCCTCAACACCCTTCCTCAACCTCAACCCCCCTCCTCAACCTCTCTCCTCAACCCTCTTCCTCAACCCCCTTCCTCAACCTCTCTCCTCAACCCCCCTCCTCATTGAGGATGAGGAGGGGTGTAGAGGAGGGGGAGTTGAGGATGGGGGGATGAGGATGGGGGGATGAGGATGGGGGGTTGAGGATGAGGAGGATGATAAGAGAGGGGGATGGAAAGAGCCACGGGGGTGGAGAGACACGGGAGGGAAAGAGAGCCACGGGGGTGGAGAGACACGGGTGACTCGAGTATAAGCTGAGGGGGCCCTTTCAGCCTTAAAAAAAGGGCTGAAAAACTTGGCTTATACTCAAGTATATACAGTAATCGTTCTGGAAGACGTCACTTGTGGTACAAATGTGTATAGGCCTCATATTGCTCTATAACAGACGTGAGCTGCTGAAGAGCATAGAACATGAATGTAGCCCACACAGTTTAGCACTCAACTGCTGTTTGATTGGTCCTTAAGCTGGCTCTTGAATGTTTGACCCTATCAGATAAGTGACAGTGACAGAAAAGGAAACCTAAAATGGCAACTTCCATTCTCCACAAACATGGCAAATTAAGTTAAGTTTCATACATTTTACACAAATAGTTAATTTCCCCTAATAATGATCCGTGATATAAAATATATTTAAATTTAGATGCTACCGGCCCTTTAAGCAAAACTAGATTGCAAGCTCTTTTACCAAACAGGTGTTGCGACTCGGCGGCTGCAAACTCACAAATAGGATTTTTAGACTTCGCTTTACTCGTTGTACTTCACACAAACTCTTTCAATATGGTCGTATTTAAATAGATTCAGTTAAACAAAAGCCAGATCAGTAAGAAATTGGTCCAAACTGGCTGTTTTAGGAACAATTTCATATTCACATTTTTTCAATTAGTGAAAATCTTAAAATGCCTTAATTACTTTTATTATGCACCTAACAGCATGTACAGATTAACCTAGTAAATACGGGGAGCAATAAATTGCCATAATAAAAACCTGCTATTCGCATTAGAGTGAATGTGTAATGGTGAAAATGTTAGTTTTATGAAGACCCGTCTATTATTTCAGTTGCATGTTATTATACCCAATAAAATTATAGCCTCGATTCTGAACATGAGAGTCAGATTTATAGCAACGTCGGTTATGAATTTCATGTTCAGATATTTTACTAAAAACTGAATTTTTCATTAGAAAATATCTTCATGTTTGTTAAATTATATGATAAACTTGGTTAAGCTCACACCCAATCAGGAAATATGCTCATTTCTGCAAAAGTCTAGAACCCAACTGGATTAGAATGTTCTGTCCCTTTTACTTGCACGGAACCAGGAACTCCGTCCCATCAATGTCTTCATATCTAAGACAGATTTACACACTTCACACAATCATCCAAACAAACTATACACCCAACAGTACCCCCAATATAGACCACACACCAAGCTATAGCACCACTACAGACCACACACCCAACTGTAAAAGCAATACAGACCACACACTCAGATATAGCACCACTATAGATTACACACCCAACTATAACACAAATACAGACCACACACTCAACTGTAACACCAATACGGTTCATACACCCAATGGTGACGCCAATACAGACTACACTTTCAACTGTAACCCCATTACAGACCACACACCAAACTATAGTAACACAAATACAGACCACAAACTCAACTGTAACACCAATACAGTTCATACACCCAATGGTGACACCAATACAGACTACGCTCTCAACTGTAACCCCAATATAGACCACACACCAAGCTATAGCACCACTACAGACCACACACCCAACTGTAAAAGCAATACAGACCACACACTCAGATATAGCACCACTATAGATTACACACCCAACTATAACACAAATACAGACCACACACTCAACTGTAACACCAATACGGTTCATACACCCAATGGTGACGCCAATACAGACTACACTTTCAACTGTAACCCCATTACAGACCACACACCAAACTATAGTAACACAAATACAGACCACAAACTCAACTGTAACACCAATACAGTTCATACACCCAATGGTGACACCAATACAGACTACGCTCTCAACTGTAACCCCAATATAGACCACACACCAAGCTATTGCACCACAACAGACCACACACCCAACTGTAAAAGCAATACAGACCACACACTCAGATATAGCACCAATATAGATTACACACCCAACTATAACACAATTACAGACCACACACTCAACCGTAACACCAATACAGTGCATACACCCAATGGTGACGCCAATACAGACTACACTTTCACTTGTAACCCCAATATAGACCACACACCAAACTATAGTAACACAAATACAGACCACAAACTCAACTGTAAAACCAATACAGTTCATACACCCAATGGTGACACAAATACAGACCACAAACTCAACTGTAAAACCAATACAGTTCATACACCCAATGGTGACACCAATACAGACTACACTTTCAACTGTAACCCAATATAGACTACACACTAAACTATAGCACCACAACAGACCACACATCCAACTGTAAAAGCAATACAGACCACACACTCAGATATACCACCGATTCAGACCACACACCCAATAGGACCACCAATACAAGCAACTGTTACCCCATTACAGATCACACACCAAACTATAGTAACACAAATACAGACCACAAACTCAACTGTAACGCCAATATGGTCCATACACCCAATGGTGACACCAATACAGACTACGCTCTCAACTGTAACCCCAATATAGACCACACACCAAACTGTAGCAACACTAAAGACCACACATCCAACTGTAAAAGCAATACAGACCACACACTCAGATATGGCACCAATTCAGATCACACACCCAATAGGACCACCAATACAAGCTATGCTCTAAACTGTAACCCCATTACAGACCACACACCAAACTATACTAACACAAATACAGACCACAAACTCAACTGTAACACCAATACAGTTCATACACCCAATGGTGACGCCAATAAAGACTATGCTCTCAACTGTAACCCCAATATAGACCACACACCAAACTATAGCACCACTACAGACAACACATCGAACTGTAAAAGCAATACAGACCACACACTCTGGTAAAGCACCAATTCAGATCACACACCCAATAGGACCACCAATACAAGCTATGCTCTCAACTGTAACCCCATTACAGACCACACACCAAACTATAGTAACACAAATACAGAACACAAACTCAACTGTAACACCAATACAGTTCATACACCCAATGGTGACACCAATACAGACTACGCTCTCAACTGTAATGCCAATATAGACCACACACCAAACTGTAGCAACACTAAAGACCACACACCCAACTGTAAAAGCAATACAGACCACACACTAAGATATGGCACCAATTCAGATCACACACCCAATAGGACCACCAATACAAGCAACTGTAACCCCATTACAGATCACACACCAAACTGTAGCATAAATAAAGACTATATATCCATTCTACCACCAATATAGACCACACACCTAACAGTAGCACCAATACAAATCATATACCCTACTCTAGCACCAACAGAAATTATGTACCCAGCTGCAGCACCAATACAAATAAATAATTTTACTCTACCACCAATACAGACTATGCACACAACTGTAGCACCAATATAGATTGCACACACAACTGTAGAACCAATACAAGTAATATGCTGCACTCTTGTACAAATACAGGCTACACACCACAAAGCAAAGCCAGTAGATCACACACACCATTATAGCAGTGCTACAGACCACTCACCGACTTCTAGTACCATAGCAAATCACATCAGAGACTAGACATTCCACTATAGCAATTATAGAATACATACCCACTATGGCACATATAGAGACCACACACCTTATAATAGCAATATGAGATTACACATCCACTTCTAGCACCCCTATAAACCCATTACACCAACAGAGACCATACACCCCACTCTAACACCAATGCAAACAACACTTCCCACTTTGACACTAAATAATAACACTACATTATAATAACTCAAGAACTCTGCTCTAGAACCATTCCAAACAGCACAGTTCTATTCTTGATTGAATAAACTAACCATTGGCACTGAAACAGACAACATGACACCACTATAATCATTAACAAATTACATCACTCTAGTACATTACTGGCCCAGAATAAAATCATAATAGCTTCATGACCCACTACTTAATGGCGATATGTAGATAGGTAGTGGGTCATAAGAGTACTAACAACCATATGGCGATATGTAGTTGGGTAGTGGGTCATGAGAGTACTAGCAACCATATGGCGATATGTAGTTGGGTAGTGGGTCATGAGAGTACTAACAACCATATGGGGATATGTAGTTGGGTAGTGGGTCATGAGAGTACTAACAACCATATGGTGATATGTAGTTGGGTAGTGGATCATGAGAGTACTAACAACCATATGGCGATATGTAGTTGGGTAGTGGGTCCTGAGAGTACTAACAACCATATGGGGATATGTAGTTGGGTAGTGGGTCATGAGAGTACTAACAACCATATGGCGATATGTAGTTGGGTAGTGGGTCATGAGAGTACTAACAACCATATGGGATATGTAGTTGGGTAGTGGGTCATGAGAGTACTAACAACCATATGGCGATATGTAGTTGGGTAGTGGGTCATGAGAGTACTAACAACCATATGGCGATATGTAGTTGGGTAGTGGGTCATGAGAGTACTAGCAACCATATGGCGATATGTAGTTGGGTAGTGGGTCACGAGAGTACTAGCAACCATATGGCGAAATGTAGTTGGGTAGTGGGTCACGAGAGTACTAGCAACCATATGGCGATATGTAGTTGGGTAGTGGGTCACGAGAGTACTAACAACCATATGGCGATATGTAGTTGGATAGTGGGTCATGAGAGTACTAACAACCATATGGCGATATGTAGTTGGGTAGTGGGTCACGAGAGTACTAACAACCATATGGCGATATGTAGTTGGATAGTGGGTCATGAGAGTACTAACAACCATATGGCGATATGTAGTTGCGTAGTGGGTCATGAGAGTACTAACAACCATATGGCGATATGTAGTTGGGTAGTGGGTCATAAGAGTACTAACAACCATATGGCGATATGTAGTTGGGTAGTGGGTCATGAGAGTACTAACAACCATATGGTGATATGTAGTTGGGTAGTGGATCATGAGAGTACTAACAACCATATGGCGATATGTAGTTGGGTAGTGGGTCATGAGAGTACTAACAACCATATGGCGATATGTAGTTGGGTAGCGGGTCATGAGAGTACTAACAACCATATGCGATATGTAGTTGGGTAGTGGGTCATGAGAGTACTAACAACCATATGGCGATATGTAGTTGGGTAGCGGGTCATTAGAGTACAAACAACCATATGGCGATATGTAGTTGGGTAGTGGGTCATGAGAGTACTAACAACCATATGGCGATATGTAATATACACATTCAGGGTCACACATAAGGAACGTACATCATCATCATCAGTGTCTATCATTCCTTCTCCCAAACCAAACAAGATATAACCAGAACATGAGCTCTATAACTCAATCACTTGACTTCTCCTGATCTCCTCTGTGATTAGTGGAGTGTTGGTGCAGAGACCAACCAGGCCCATGCCTAGGGAGCTGCATTTTCATGAGGCAGCTGCCACAGAGTGCTATGTCTGTATAAATGGGTACCTGACGTTCATCATGTTCTTATATATTGTTTATGTGCATGGAAGGAACGTGTGGCAATTGCAGGACAGGGGTCGGGGTGAAACCTATTTAAATTGGCCTAGGGCAGCATAAACATAAAATATCCGTCTAGTTCCAGGGAGGGGATCACTTTTTCTATCTATACACAACAACGTGGTGCTATATATCTGGTTAAGTACTTACTGGCTGATAATTCTACACTTGGTGGTTATAGATCATTTGAATAATAAAGATTAAGAGCTGTAGAGAGTTTATTAAACTCAGGCAGTAAATAGAGCCCTTAGATTTAGTGGCGAGTGACATGTTTACAGCTCAGGACCTGGATTTATTTCTTCCTTGTGAGTGAGAAGCAGCAGAGAGGGCAGAGGGGAAACTGAACAAGGAATGCCGAGAAATCATCCTAGATGATCATTTATATGTAATGAACAATGTGTCAGGCGGGTCGTTAAGGAGGAATCAGTCAGTTTTATTATCCTGAGGAGACTCCAGCACTTGTTAGATATGGTGCTTGACATCTATGAGAGGAGGGGGAGATGCACCCGCCAGATAAATGAGCGTTAACACATGCAAAGAAGTTCAAGATATTTATTGAAGGGTCACTCAAGAGGTCAAACAATAAGAACGGTGTATTTATTTATTAATTGATTAGCAATAAGATCAATATTTAAAGAAGATACATTCATTGTAGCTTATATTTGAACTCAGCGTTGTAGCTTTAAGCAGATGGGCTTTTCTTCATTCCTGTTAGGTGTCGAGCAGGTGAGGATTTACTGACCGGTGAAGGTTTCCCCACAATAGCCAGTGTAGGAAAGGAGGCAGATAAAGACTGTTATCAGGACAACAGATAAAGACTCCTATTAGGAAAGTCCACCTGGCCAGCTCCCCTCCCGCACCTGGACATCGGATAGGGCTGGAGAGAAGTCTGTAACAGTACATTTCACATTACGGGGTCCTTTAATTAAAAAGTGCTACAGGTTGCAGCCTGGATCAGCCTGTTGCAGTGAAGGCACTTGTGTACTTCAATGAAGCTGTGAGCTATACCATGCAGAGTTTTGCTTAAGATCCTACAACAATATATGGCCTGGGAACTACCAGATGTGCAAGCCAGGTTCCTGCAAAGGAAGAGACCCATGAGATCAAATTGCCAATGTCCGCTGGATAATAGAGAAAGCGAGAGAGTTCCAGAAAAACATTTATTTCTGCTTCATAGACTATTCTAAAGCCTCTGACTGTGTGGATCACAACAAAATGTGGCATGTCCTTAAAGAGATGGGAGTACCAGATCATCTCATGCTCCTCCTGAGGAATCTGTATGACGACCAAGAAGCCACGGTCAGAACCGGACATGGCACAACAGAATGGTTCAAGATCGGAAAAGGAGTGCGACAAGGTTGTGTATTGTCACCTTATTTATTTATCATGCGAAAGGCTGGACTGGAGGAATCCAATGCTGGAATATTGCTGGGACGGTCAGCGGGGCAGTGTCTGACAGATTTGCCTGGAGTGCTGTGGTCCATAGGGTCATGGGGAGTCAGACACTGGAATCAGACATACTGTACTATTACCTTTATATAATGATGGTGTCAGTAGCCAAAAATAAAATGCAGTACAAATTCCATAAAGTGCATCGATCGTGAGGTTATAACGTGACTTCCAGACATGTCAGGCGGCTGATACTGCTGCAGGGTTGGCTATTTGTCTCTATTTAGCAGGTTCTGAAAATGGTGGTCTGTCCCTTTCAAAATCCAGATCTCATATCACCAGATGAGGTCCAGATATCATATCTTCATTCCTCCTGGTGGAACAAACTCCAGTTCTCATGCCTTTGTTCCTCTTGTAGAGCTGGGTCCAGATCTCTTGTGTCCATTTCTCCTGGTGCAATAGGATCCAGATCTAATGTCTTTATTATTTCAGATGGAGCAGGGTCCGGATCTCATGTCTTGATTCAATTTGGTTGGGCCAACTCCAAAAATCATACCTTCATTCCTCCAGATGGAGCAGGGTCCAGATATGCCTGCATTCCTCTAGCAGAACTGGGTCCAGATATCATGAGTTCATTCCTCTGGGTGGTGCAGGGCCCAGGTATACCTTCATTCCCATAGGTAGATCAGGATCCAGATACCATTTTATCCCTCTTGTTGGAGCAGGGTCCAGATAAACAGCCTTATTAAATTGCGATTCGGACAATTGAATAGGGCTCTATATAAGCACATTGCATATTTTTTCAGAGAAGGTTTTAATTAGTGAAGACCTCGCTTTCGGATAGAAGATCACTAACTAAAAAGCCCTGTAAAAAAAATATGCACTTTGAGTATATAGAGCCCTATTCAATTTGCCGAATTACAATTTAATAAGGATGATAATGTGTTCATTCCTCCTCTTCCAGAGCAAAGTGTGTACTTAAAGGCATATGTTAGTTTCCTGGATTATGAGTGCATCTGATAGAGGTGAATCAGTAGTGTATGAAAACATTGTTTGCATGATGAAATACCAAAATAAACATTTAAACACTTACCTTGGAGTTAGCAAAATGTCTTGTAATTTCTGACAGTTGAAAATTATACTATACACCCCATTGAACTCATTCTAAATTAGCATAAAATCTGTAATTAATTTTGGCCAATCAGGAGGAGGCTCAGGCAGCTGATACATTTGTATCAAGCTCTGGGGTTCCTTGTACTGCAAGGCAGTCTGGGATATGTAGTGTAGTCCATGTCAGAAGGTGCTATGTATTTTCATATAATAGTCTCTCTGTGCAGCACATCCACTCTAGATTACCCCTGCAGGTTGTCAGTTCCCAGCCTTAACTACTACTGCTGCTAGTGTTTTTATCTCTTTCTCCTCTCTCCTTCTCTCTCCCCTCCCCTTGTGCTCTGATTTATCTGTGAGCTCAGACCCCGCCCAACCATATGATTTAATGCAACAGAAGCACTTCCTGTGGTCTTTACCAGAAAGGTAAAACTCTGTACCTTGCTGCCTCTCCTCTTTGTACCTGGTTATGTAAGCTTCCCGTGGGTGTGCAAAGCTGGATTTCACTTTCCTGCCTATATCTTTGTAAGTACCCTGAACTTATCTATATATCACATATTTTACTTATAATCACTGGCTGTTTCTTACCAAACAGTTGAAACCCAGGAAACTTATATATACCTTTAAAGACAAAAAATACAACCTTTTTAAGATTTTATAAACCCCAGCCAGCACTTCTTCAAAATGAAAATCCCATGAAGGCTTTTCAGTCATTGACAGAGTATATCCCATGATGCTTTTCTCTTTAAAATCCCTATTAATTGACCAACATAACTGGCCCAGCATGAGGAATATACCTGAACCTGACTTTTTTGTTTAGCGACTTTATGGAGTTTAAGACAACACAAACTCGCTTTTGTCTTTTTTAAATGTAACATTTACTCAATTTTAAAGATGCTTTTCCATGGATATATAAAGCAGTAAAAAATAAAAGTCTACATTTAATTAGTTAAAAGCACTGTGAGCTACAAAAACATATATTTATTTCAGTAAATAACAGATTGTGAGCTCTTTGACCAAACTGCAAAATAAAACCAAATTAAACAGAATTTTGGTTCACAGAGATATTGGCTAATTATTGTTACACAGTGGAATTTATTTGTGTCAATTACAAATTGTAATAATATTTCATGATAAAATCACTGAAAAGAGAACTGAGATGGAGTAGTGGAAACCCCATATGTAAGATTATTTAAAGCGACAATGTATCCCACTAAACAATTGCTTGTTAAAGAGCTTTAAAATGTTACTATATAAAAGTAAATAAATAAATAAACAAATCTACACCAGTGTCACTATGTAGTAAGGCCCGACCCCATCCAACTCCAAAGAAGAATTTGAACAAAATAATAAAAAAAGAAAGAAGTGCTCAAGAAAGTAAGGACAAAAGCCAAAGAAAATCAAAAAATGATTTAGGATTGACCAGTAAAGGTTTTTCAAATTCATTAAAGAACAACTTTTTGTTCTGAGATGGTGCTAATATGAAAATATAAATTCCCGGGTTGGGTGACAAAGAGCTATTGATGGGATTTAGACACCTGCTGTCCTGGCAAAGAAGCCATTGACTGAACCATAAACCTGGCATTCCCCTGGTCCTCTGGGTGAGATGTTTCTTAAAGGAAAGGAAATACCTAAAAGATTTGCCCCCAAATTACTCCTGATTGACCTGTAGACCTGCTGGGTCACATCAAACCACATCTGGGGCCACCAGCGGAGAAATGCCAAGAGACAGTGCCATTCATGGGAAGACGTTGAGGGCCAATCCTCTCACCAAGCTCTGCATTTCATGATATATTTCCAGACAGATCATTTTCACAAATGGAATTAATGATTTCATTGCCTTTGCTGAGCCACCATGTGGTACATTTGAATATCTGTATTTTCTTACAGTTATACAGACATAAATCTATCCAATGTGCATCAGCACCTCAGCAAAAAATACTAGTCACTAAAAGTGTGATTTCTCACCTTAAAAATAAAATGCTTCTTTGTTTTAAATATATTTTTTTCACATCACTTCAAACCTCATATACTATTTGGATTTTAATAAAACACAATCATGTATGCATTTTTTTTTTTAGAGAAATGAGGATAACAGGATGACACAAAACAAACATTTTTGTGTAATTATACTCACAGTAAACACATATTTAGTCTGACCCCAAAGTCAGTGAAGCAGAAAATCCCTAAATCAGCTCATTATAGTTAGATGTCACCTTGGGTAAGAGCCTGTAATTAGCATTAACCTCTGGAAAAGAATCCAATTTACTCTCATGTTTGCTGATAAACGAATATTTGCTGATAGATTATTCCATAAATAACTTACATTTTTTCTTTGAAATCTGCATTCCAGTTAGTATTTTGGAGCTCACTGAATAGTTGTGACTTAGACTTTGTAATAAGCAGAGGATACAGTAATAAACAGATTAAACACTGTAACAAGCAGAGGATACAGTAATATAACAGATTAAACATTGTAACAAGCAGAGGATACAGTAATATAACATATTAAACACTGTAACAAGCAGAGGATACAGTAATATAACAGATTAAACATTGTAACAAGCAAAGGATACAGTAATATAACAGAGTAAACATTGTAACAAGCAGAGGATACAGTAACATAACAGATTAAACATTGTAACAAGCAGAGGATACAGTAATAAACAGATTAAACATTGTAACAAGCAGAGGATACAGTAATATAACAGATTAAACATTGTAACAAGCGGAGGATACAGTAATATAACAGATTAAACATTGTAACAAGCAGAGGATACAGTAATAAACAGATTAAACATTGTAACAAGCAGAGGATACTGTAATAAACAGATTAAACATTGTAACAAGCAGAGGATACAGTAATATAACAGATTAAACACTGTAACAAGCAGAGGATACAGTAATAAACAGATTAAACATTGTAACACGCAGAGGATACAGTAATAAACAGATTAAACACTGTAACAAGCAGAGGATACAGTAATAAACAGATTAAACATTGTAACAAGCAGAGGATACAGTAATATAACAGATTAAACATTGTAACAAGCGGAGGATACAGTAATATAACAGATTAAACATTGTAACAAGCAGAGGATACAGTAATAAACAGATTAAACATTGTAACAAGCAGAGGATACAGTAATAAACAGATTAAACATTGTAACAAGCAGAGGATACAGTAATAAACAGATTAAACATTGTAACACGCAGAGGATACAGTAATAAACAGATTAAACATTGTAACAAGAAGAGGATACAGTAATATAACAGATTAAACATTGTAACAAGCAGAGGATACAGTAATATAACAGATTAAACATTGTAACAAGAAGAGGATACAGTAATATAACAGATTAAACATTGTAACAAGCAGAGGATACAGTAATATAACAGATTAAACATTGTAACAAGCAGAGGATACAGTAATATAACAGATTAAACACTGTAACAAGCAGAGGATACAGTAATATAACAGATGAAACATTGTAACAAGCAGAGGATACAGTAATATAACAGATTAAACATTGTAACAAGCAGAGGATACAGTAAAAAACAGATTAAACATTGTAACAAGCAGAGGATACAGTAATATAACAGATTAAACATTGTAACAAGCGGAGGATACAGTAATATAACAGATTAAACATTGTAACAAGCAGAGGATACAGTAATATAACAGATTAAACATTGTAACAAGCAGAGGATACAGTAATAAACAGATTAAACATTGTAACAAGCAGAGGATACAGTAATATAACAGATTAAACATTGTAACAAGAAGAGGATACAGTAATATAACAGATTAAACATTGTAACAAGCAGAGGATACAGTAATATAACAGATTAAACATTGTAACAAGCAGAGGATACAGTAATATAACAGATTAAACACTGTAACAAGCAGATGATACAGTAATATAACAGATTAAACATTGTAACAAGCAGAGGATACAGTAATAAACAGATTAAACATTGTAACAAGCAGAGGATACAGTAATAAACAGATTAAACATTGTAACAAGCAGAGGATACAGTAATATAACAGATTAAACATTGTAACAAGAAGAGGATACAGTAATATAACAGATTAAACATTGTAACAAGCAGAGGATACAGTAATATAACAGATTAAACATTGTAACAAGCAGAGGATACAGTAATAAACAGATTAAACACTGTAACAAGCAGAGGATACAGTAATATAACAGATTAAACATTGTAACAAGCAGAGGATACAGTAATAAACAGATTAAACACTGTAACAAGCAGAGGATACAGTAATATAACAGATTAAACACTGTAACAAGCAGAGGATACAGTAATATAACAGATTAAACACTGTAACAAGCATAGGATACAGTAATATAACAGATTAAACATTGTAACAAACTGAGGATACAGTAATAAACAGATTAAACACTGTAACAAGTAGAGGATACAGTAATAAACAGATTAAACATTGTAACAAGCAGAGGATACAGTAATAAACAGATTAAACATTGTAACAAGCAGAGGATACTGTAATAAACAGATTAAACATTGTAACAAGCAGAGTATATAGTAATAAACAGATTAAACATTGTAACAAGCAGAGGATACAGTAATATAACAGATTAAACATTGCAACAAGCAGAGGATACAGTAAAAAACAGATTAAACACTGTAACAAGCAGAGGATACAGTAATAAACAGATTAAACATTGTAACAAGCAGAGGATACAGTAATATAACAGATTAAACATTGTAACAAGCAGAGGATACAGTAATATAACAGATTAAACACTGTAACAAGCAGAGGATACAGTAATATAACAGATTAAACACTGTAACAAGCATAGGATACAGTAATATAACAGATTAAACATTGTAACAAACTGAGGATACAGTAATAAACAGATTAAACACTGTAACAAGTAGAGGATACAGTAATAAACAGATTAAACATTGTAACAAGCAGAGGATACAGTAATAAACAGATTAAACATTGTAACAAGCAGAGGATACTGTAATAAACAGATTAAACATTGTAACAAGCAGAGTATATAGTAATAAACAGATTAAACATTGTAACAAGCAGAGGATACAGTAATATAACAGATTAAACATTGCAACAAGCAGAGGATACAGTAAAAAACAGATTAAACACTGTAACAAGCAGAGGATACAGTAATAAACAGATTAAACATTGTAACAAGCAGAGGATACAGTAATATAACAGATTAAACATTGTAACAAGCAGAGGATACAGTAATATAACAGATTAAACATTGTAACAAGCAGAGGATACAGTAATATAACAGATTAAACATAGTAACAAGTAGAGGATACAGTAATAAACAGATTAAACATTGTAACAAGCAGATGATACAGTAATAAACAGATTAAACACTGTAACAAGTAGAGGATACAGTAATAAACAGATTAAACATTGTAACAAGCAGAGGATACAGTAATAAACAGATTAAACAATGTAACAAGCAGAGGATACAGTAATATAACAGATTAAACATTGCAACAAGCAGAGGATACAGTAATAAACATATTAAACACTGTAACAAGCAGAGGATACAGTAATATAACAGATTAAACACTGTAACAAGCAGAGGATACTGTAATATATCATATTAAACATTGTAACAAGCAGAGGATACAGTAATATATCATATTAAACATTGTAACAAGCAGAGGATACAGTAATAAACAGATTAAACATTGTAAAAAACTGAGGATACAGTAATAAACAGATTAAACACTGTAAAAAGCAGAGGATACAGTAACATAACATATTAAACATTGTAATAAGCAGAGGATACAGTAACATAACATATTAAACATTGTAACAAGCAGAGGATACAGTAATATAACAGATTAAACATTGTAACAAGCAGAGGATACAGTAATATAACATATTAAACATTGTAACAAGCAGAGGATAAAGTAATATAACAGATTAAACACTGTAACAAGCAGAGGATACAGTAATATAACAGATTAAACATTGTAACAAGCAGAGGATACAGTAATATAACAGATTAAACACTGTAACAAGCAGAGGATACAGTAATAAACAGATTAAACAATGTAACAAGCAGAGGATACAGTAATATAACAGATTAAACATTGTAACAAGCAGAGGATACAGTAATATAACATATTAAACATTGTAACAAGCAGAGGATACAGTAATATAACAGATTAAACACTGTAACAAGCAGAGGATACAGTAATAAACAGATTAAACAATGTAACAAGCAGAGGATACAGTAATATAACAGATTAAACATTGTAACAAGCAGAGGATACAGTAATATAACATATTAAACATTGTAACAAGCAGAGGATACAGTAACATAACAGATTAAACATTGTAACAAGCAGAGGATACAAAAATATAACAGATTAAACACTGTAATAATCAGAAGATACAGTAAAAACAGATTAAACACTGTAAAAAGCAGAGGATACAGTAATAAACAGATTAAACATTGTAACAAGCAGAGGATACAGTAATAAACAGATTAAACATTGTAACAAACTGAGGATACAGTAATAAACAGATTAAACACTGTAACAAGCAGAGGATACAGTAATAAACATATTAAACATTGTAACAAGCGGAGGATACAGTAATATAACAGATTAAACATTGTAACAAGCAGAGGATACAGTAATATAACAGATTAAACACTGTAACAAGCAGAGGATACAGTAATATAACAGATTAAACACTGTAACAAGCAGAGGATACAGTAATAAACAGATTAAACATTGTAATAAGCTGAGGATACAGTAATAAACAGATTAAACATTGTAACAAGCGGAGGATACAGTAATATAACAGATTAAACATTGTAACAAGCAGAGGATACAGTAATAAACAGATTAAACATTGTAACAAGCAGAGGATACAGTAATATAACAGATTAAACATTGTAACAAGCAGAGGATACAGTAATAAAAATATTAAACACTGTAAAAAGCAGAGGATACAGTAATATAACAGATTAAACATTGTAACAAACTGAGGATACAGTAATATAACAGATTAAACATTGTAACAAGCAGATGATACAGTAATAAACAGATTAAACACTGTAAAAAGCAGAGGATACAGTAATATAACAGATTAAACATTGTAACAAGCAGAGGATACAGTAATATAACAGATTAAACACTGTAACAAACTGAGGATACAGTAATATAACAGATTAAACATTGTAACAAGCAGATGATACAGTAATAAACAGATTAAACACTGTAAAAAGCAGAGGATACAGTAATATAACAGATTAAACATTGTAACAAGCAGAGGATACAGTAATAAAAATATTAAACACTGTAAAAAGCAGAGGATACAGTAATATAACAGATTAAACATTGTAACAAACTGAGGATACAGTAATATAACAGATTAAACATTGTAACAAGCAGATGATACAGTAATAAACAGATTAAACATTGTAACAAGCAGAGGATACAGTAATATAACAGATTAAACACTGTAACAAGCAGAGGATACAGTAATATAACAGATTAAACACTGTAAAAAGCAGAGGATACAGTAATATAACAGATTAAACATTGCAACAAGCAGAGGATACAGTAATATAACAGATTAAACACTGTAACAAGCAGAGGATACAGTAATATAACAGATTAAACATTGTAACAAGCAGAGGATACAGCAATATAACATATTAAACATTGTAACAAGCAGAGGATACAGTAATAAACAGATTAAACAATGTAACAAGCAGAGGATACAGTAATAAACAGATTAAACAATGTAACAAGCAGAGGATACAGTAATATAACAGATTAAACATTGTAACAAGCAGAGGATACAGTAATATAACATATTAAACATTGTAACAAGCAGAGGATACAGTAATAAACAGATTAAACATTGTAACAAACTGAGGATACAGTAATAAACAGATTAAACAATGTAACAAGCAGAGGATACAGTAATATAACAGATTAAACATTGTAACAAGCAGAGGATACAGTAATATAACATATTAAACATTGTAACAAGCAGAAGATACAGTAATATAACAGATTAAACACTGTAACAAGCTGAGGATACAGTAATATAACAGATTAAACATTGTAACAAGCAGAGGATACAGTAATATAACAGATTAAACACTGTAACAAGCAGAGTATATAGTAATATAACAGATTTAACATTGTAACAAGCAGAGTATATAGTAATATAACATATTAAATATTGTAACAAGCAAAGGATACAGTAATATAACAGATTAAACACTGTAACAAGCAGAGGATACAGTAATATAACAGATTAAACACTGTAACAAGCTGAGGATACAGTAACATAACAGATTAAACATTGTAACAAGCAAAGGATACAGTAATATAACAGATTAAACACTGTAACAAACTGAGGATAAAGTAATATAACAGATTAAACACTGTAACAAACTGAGGATACAGTAACATAACATGTTAAACACTGTAACAAGCAGAGGATACAGTAATATAACATATTAAACATTGTAACAAGCAGAGGATACAGTAATAAACAGATTAAACATTGTAACAAACTGAGGATACAGTAATATAACAGATTAAACACTGTAACAAGCAGAGGATACAGTAATAAACAGATTAAACAATGTAACAAGCAGAGGATACAGTAATATAACAGATTAAACATTGTAACAAGCAGAGGATACAGTAATATAACATATTAAACATTGTAACAAGCAGAGGATACAGTAATATAACATATTAAACACTGTAACAAGTGGAGGATACAGTAATATAACAGATTAAACATTGTAACAAGCGGAGGATACAGTAATATAACAGATTAAACATTGTAACAAGCGGAGGATACAGTAATATAACAGATTAAACATTGTAACAAGCAGAGGATACAGTAACATAACATATTAAACACTGTAACAAGCGGAGGATACAGTAATATAACAGATTAAACATTGTAACAAGCAGAAGATACAGTAATATAACAGATTAAACACTGTAACAAGCAGAGGATACAGTAATATAACAGATTAAACATTGTAACAAGCAGAGGATACAGTAATATTACAGATTAAACACTGTAACAAGCAGAGTATATAGTAATACAACATATTAAATATTGTAACAAGCAAAGGATACAGTAATATAAAATTAAACACTGCAACAAGCAGAAGATACAGTAACAAAACAAATTAAACACTGTAACAAACTGAGGATACAGTAATATAACAGATTAAACATTGTAACAAGCAGAGGATACAGTAATATAACAGATTAAACACTGTAACAAGCTGAGGATACAGTAACATAACAGATTAAACATTGTAACAAGCAAAGGATACAGTAATATAACAGATTAAACACTGTAACAAACTGAGGATACAGTAATATAACAGATTAAACACTGTAACAAACTGAGGATACAGTAATATAACAGATTAAACACTGTAACAAACTGAGGATACAGTAATATAACAGATTAAACACTGTAACAAGCAAAGGATACAGTAATATAACATTATGCACTGTAACAAGCAGAAGATACAGTAATAAACAGATTAAACACTGTACCAAGCAGAGGATACAGTAATAAACAGATTAAACACTGTAAGAAACTGAGGATACAGTAATATAACAGATTAAACACTGTAACAAGCAGAGGATACAGTAATAAACAGATTAAACACTGTAACAAGCAGAGGATACAGTAACATAACATATTAAACACTGTAACAAGCAGAGGATACAGTAATATAACAGATTAAACACTGTAACAAGCAGAGGATACTGTAATAAACAGATTAAAGATTGTAACAAACTGAGGATACAGTAATATAACTGTAACGGAACCCATCACTGTTTTACCCTGTTTTATGATTATTATGGTTAAAATATGATCCTACTATTAAACTGCATGTATGTTGGTTGATGCTCTGCAGAATATTGTCCCAGACATTTGCAGCTTCTTGGCATGGGAGATAATCCTGTTACAGCGACTCCGCATAAGATAAAGGAAGTCTATTGTATACAGTGTTTTCATTCTCAGATAAGAACAAAGAAGTGTAATTGAATCAATGTCTGATTGTATCAAAGTTGCCAGGGAGCCCCCTATTGTTCTCTTTATGTGTATTGTGCGGCCAAATATGGACATGTGTATTGCCTGTGGCCAAAGAGATGTATAAATATTTCTGCAATAACAAAATAAAGTCAGTATTCATTTGACTCCCAAATTGTGTGTCGTCCAATATGGGAGGTCGGGAATGGTGAGACTGTAGTGCTTCTTGGGTATTTTACCATATACCAGCAGAGATATTGGATACGTGGTCCAGCTCCGTTACATTTGATGGCAGCGACGGGATTCAAACCTCACAGCAGACCATTGTTCGGCAGTTACAGCCATTTGGGAAATTTGCTATTTCGTATGGAACGAAAGGAAAGGGTATGTGAATAGACCCGAACGGATAGTGAATGGAGACAGACTATACCAACTTGAAACGGGCCACGCTAAAAGAGCTATTGGAAGCAAGGGGAATTATTGCCAGCAATAAAAACCAAAGCTACCCTTATTGTTGAACTCATGGAGGGAGACCGGGCAGCTGCTGCAGCACCTCTTACGGACAGCACACAGAATGAGTTTGGAAGAGAACTCCAATGCAGACTGGCCTATTTCCCAGGTACGCCTCCCACAGAAACCTTGGAAAGGATTATGTCAGATGTCCACGAATACTTAATGGGAAAGCAGCGGGCAGACTGGAGGTCCAGAGAGGGGTCCCTAATCACACCACACATAGTACCGGGGAAGCCTAAACTCCCGTACCATGCTTTTAAAAACTATGTGGAGACCGAAGACATTGATGGCTACTTACATGACTTTGAGAGGTTATGCCAATTACATGAGATCAACGCCGCCGACCAGGTAACCCTGTTGGTGAGTAAGCTAGCGGGCCGGGCAGCAGAAGCCTACCGCACCATGCCAGACGAGGATAGCAGAGACTACCAGAAAGTAAAGCAGGCGATCCTGGACAGGTATGCAATTACCCCGGAGGCATACCGGCAGCGGTTCCGAGAAAGCCGAAAGACGGAGAAAGATACTCACATGGAGTGGGCGCACCGCTTAACTAGGGCGGGCAAAGGTTGGGTACAAGCCGCACAAGCAACCACAGTGGAGGACATGCTACAATTACTGCTACTGGAGCAATTCTTCCAGAGGTTAACCCCGGATTTACAAAACTGGCTGAGAGATCAGAAACCGCGCATCTTAACTGAAGCCGCCAGGTGGGCAGAGGAGTACCAAGATGCCAGGAGGGCACAGCAGGCACAGGCACGGTCCATCTTGGGAGCTGCTAACCGACCGCCCACTATTAACCCCACCCCTGCACTGCGTCCGGGTGGTGGGAACTACCAAACCCCTCCACGGTACAACAATGCCCGATCTTTCATCAGGTGCCACACGTGTAACCAGCAGGGCCACATGCAAAGAGACTGTCCCAGAAACAGAAACCGCTCCACGTGGAATACTCCAACCAATTCCCCTGCAAACCGGGCAGCAGTACACTGCTACCAGAGTGAGCCTCGACAAGCTTTCTTCGGGACCCAGTCTAAGGAAGAATCTTTGGGCACCCTCCACGAGGTTAACCCAGTACAAGCAGCTGCAACCGACAACCGACAGGGACACCGCCAAGGGGTACACGTAGAGAGAAAACGCCTTCAGGGTCTGCGCGATTCTGGGGCCACCATAACCCTGGTTCGCAATCACCTAGTCCCCAAGCACCAGCTCACTGGAGAATAGGTGGCAGTCCGGGTGGCAGGGGGGGCGATTTACAAAATTCCCACTGCTAAAGTACATTTGAATTGGGGAGCGGGATCGGGGAATGTGGAAGTGGGCCTCATGCAGGACTTACCAGCTGATGTCATCCTGGGTAACGACTTGGGGGAGCTGACCTCCGCTTTTGTTTCTCCGCACCCCGCGTAGGAAGCGCTACCCGTGGTAACACGGCAGCAGGCCCGCACCACCGCATCTTCTGAACACTCTGAGGCTCCAGTAAGTAATAGTACTGACCCACCTTTCATCCCCTGGGCTCCCCCCTTAGAGTTTGGTACTGAAGTAGTCACTGACCCGTCCCTGCAGGTATACCGGGATAGGGTTACACAGAATCAGGCAGGGTTGGACGGGGAAAGATACGCTTGGGAGAAAGGATTATTGTATAGATATGCTGAGAAGGTAGTAGCAGGATCTGTACCCGTGACCCTCACACAATTAGTCGTGCCCCGAAAGTACAGGCAAGAATTACTACGTATTGCCCATGACATCCCTTTATCAGGACATCTAGGCGTCAGTAGGACGAAGCATCGTTTGACCCAAAACTTCTTTTGGCCAGGGGTCTCCAAAGACATTCGGCAGTATTGCCAAACTTGTGACACATTCCAGAGAGTAGGGAAGAGAGGGGACCGGTACAAGGCAAAAATGCACTCCCTACCCATAATAGATGAGCCCTTCAGCAGAGTGGCAGTAGATATAATCGGACCCCTAGCAAAACCCAGCCCGTCAGGGAAGAAGTATATACTAACCATAGTAGACTATGCCACCCGGTACCCAGAGGCCGTAGCCCTAACTAATATCCGTGCGGAGACTATAGTAGATGCCCTAATCCGGATATTCTCTAGAATGGGGTTCCCCAAAGAGATTATCTCAGATCGGGGTACCCAATTCACGGCCGAAGTCACTCATCAGTTATGGAGAACATGTGGGGTGAAACCTATTGTAAACTCAGCGTATCACCCCCAGTCCAATGGGCTCTGTGAACGGTTCAACGGAACATTAAAGCAAATGCTCCGTACCTTCATGGATACCCAGAAGAACTGGGAAAGGTTTCTTCCCCATCTGCTCTTTGCGTACCGAGAGGTACCCCAGGAGTCCACGGGGTTCTCGCCATTCGAATTACTATTCGGAAGGAGAGTGCGTGGTCCCTTAGACCTCATTAGGGAACACTGGGAGGGAACGGTCTCCAGTAACGGTACCCCTATCGTCCCATATGTACTAGAGTTCAGGGAACGCTTGGAGACCCTAATCCAGACGGTACGGCCTAATCTCCAGGCGGCCCAGCAACGACAGCGCAGATGGTACGATAAGGGAGCCAGAGGCCGCAGTTTTCAAATAGGACAAAAGGTGTTAATCTTGAAGCCAGTTCAAAATGACAAACTGCAGGCCTCCTGGCAAGGCCCTTATAAGGTGGTGGAACAGGTATGTGACACCACCTATATAATTGCCCCATGTACAGGAGCAGGTGGTAGACGCATGCTCCATGTTAACATGCTGAAACCCTATCACGAGCGGACCGAAGAAGTAACTGCCATATGTGCCTCGGCCGCCGAGGACCCGAATAATCTACCCCTACCAGACCTATTAGCCCAAGGGGGGGCCAACACAGAATTAGGGGAAGTACAGCTAGGAGACAGGCTGAGCACTAGAGAGCGAGCTCAAATACTAGAGCTGATCCGGGAAAAAGGGGATACATTCTCCAACCAGCCCGGGTATACCCCGCTGGCTACACACAGGGTAGAAACCCCAGGGCAACACCCTCTTCGACAAACCCCCTACCGCATACCCGAATCCGTAAAAGATCATATGCGGAAGGAGATTGACGAAATGTTACAACTAGGAGTGATAGAACACTCAGATAGCCCATGGGCCTCTCCGGTAGTGCTGGTACCGAAGCGGGATGGAACCACCCGCTTCTGCGTCGACTACCGGAAACTTAATGATAAAACAATTTCAGATGCCTATCCCATGCCCCGAATCGATGAGCTATTAGATAAAATGGCCAGGGGCCAGTACCTCACCACAATAGACTTGTGCAAAGGGTACTGGCAGATCCCACTAGCCAAGGATGCCATCCCAAAGTCCGCATTCGTCACCCCGTTTGGGCTATACCAATTCAAGGTGATGCCATTCGGGATGAAGAATGCGCCGGCTACGTTTCAGCGGATGGTAGACCGGTTACTGGACGGATCCCAGGAGTATGCTTGCGCCTATTTAGATGACATAGCAATATTTAGCAACTCCTGGGACGAGCACTTGACCCGTATAGGAGCCATCCTCGACCGCATCAGGGAGGCAGGTCTCACATTAAAACCCAGCAAGTGCCACGTAGGGATGGCCGAAGTGCAGTACTTAGGCCACAGGGTGGGTAGTGGGCGGCAAAAGCCAGAACCCGCTAAGACAGAGGCCGTAGCTAAGTGGCCAACCCCTCGCACGAAAACTCAGGTTTTAGCTTTTCTAGGGACCGCCGGGTATTACCGTAAATTTGTACCTGATTATAGTGCCCTAACCAAGCCCCTTACTGACCTCACCAAAAAGAACTTACCCAAAGTAGTGACCTGGAGCCCAGAGTGTGAGAAGGCATTCCAAGAACTGAAATCTGCCCTAATTCATGCCCCTGTACTGGCCGCTCCCGATCCAACTAAACGCTTTCTCGTTCATACCGATGCTTCTATGTTTGGATTGGGAGCAGTGCTGAGCCAAGTTGGGGCCGATGGCGGCGAGCATCCAGTCGCTTACTTAAGTCGGAAACTACAACCCAGGGAAGTAAGCTATGCCGCCATTGAAAAGGAATGCCTGGCGGTGGTGTGGGCCCTCAAGAATCTACAGCCCTACTTATATGGCCAACAATTTGCCTTGCTCACAGATCACAACCCGTTGGTGTGGCTAAACCGGGTGTCAGGGGACAACGCTAGACTACTGAGATGGAGTTTGGCACTACAACCATTTGATTTCACCATCCAGTATCACCCAGGGAAACAAAATGGTAACGCCGACGGGTTGTCCAGACAGACAGAACTCGAGAAATGATCTGTGAGCACTCCTCCGGACATCCCCAAGCAGATCCGTTGGGATCAGACCGTGTATGCCGGCTTATGGTCACGGGGGAGGTGTGTAACGGAACCCATCACTGTTTTACCCTGTTTTATGATTATTATGGTTAAAATATGATCCTACTATTAAACTGCATGTATGTTGGTTGATGCTCTGCAGAATATTGTCCCAGACATTTGCAGTTTCTTGGCATGGGAGATAATCCTGTTACAGCGACTCCGCATAAGATAAAGGAAGTCTATTGTATACAGTGTTTTCATTCTCAGATAAGAACAAAGAAGTGTAATTGAATCAATGTCTGATTGTATCAAAGTTGCCAGGGAGCCCCCTATTGTTCTCTTTATGTGTATTGTGCGGCCAAATATGGACATGTGTATTGCCTGTGGCCAAAGAGATGTATGAATATTTCTGCAATAACAAAATAAAGTCAGTATTCATTTGACTCCCAAATTGTGTGTCGTCCAATATGGGAGGTCGGGAATGGTGAGACTGCAGTGCTTCTTGGGTATTTTACCATATACCAGCGGAGATATTGGATACGTGGTCCAGCTCCGTTACAATAACATTAAACATTGTAACAAGCAGAGGATACAGTAATATAACAGATTAAACACTGTAACAAGCAGAGGATACTGTAATAAACAGATTAAACATTGTAACAAACCGAGGATACAGTAATAAACAGATTAAACACTGTAACAAGCAGAGAATACAGTAACAAAACAAATTAAACACTGTAACAAGCAGAGGATACAGTAATATAACAGATTAAACACTGTAACAAACTGAGGATACAGTAATATAACATTAAACACTGTAACAAGCAGAAGATACAGTAATAAACAGATTAAACATTGTAACAAGCAGAGGATACAGTAATAAACAGATTAAACATTGTAACAAGCAGAGGATACAGTAATAAACATATTAAACACTGTAACAAGCAGAGGATACTGTAATAAACAGATTAAACATTGTAACAAAGTGAGGATACAGTAATATAACATTAAACATTGTAACAAGCAGAGGATACAGTAATAAACAGATTAAACATTGTAACAAACTGAGGATACAGTAATATAACATTAAACACTGTAACAAGCAGAAGATACAGTAATATAACAGATTAAACACTGTAACAAGCAGAGGATACAGTAATATAACATTAAACACTGTAACAAGCAGAAGATACAGTAACAAAACAAATTAAACACTGTAACAAGCAGAAGATACAGTAATAAACAGATTAAACACTGTAACAAACTGAGGATACAGTAATAAACAGATTAAACATTGTAACAAACTGAGGATACAGTAATATAACAGATTAAACACTGTAACAAGCAGAGGATACAGTAATATAACATTAAACACGGTAACAAGCAGAAGATACAGTAATAAACAGATTAAACATTGTAACAAACTGAGGATACAGTAATATAACATTAAACACTGTAACAAGCAGAAGATACAGTAATAAACAGATTAAACATTGTAACAAACTGAGGATACAGTAATAAACAGATTAAACATTGTAACAAGCAGAGGATACAGTAATAAACAGATTAAACATTGTAACAAGTAGAGGATACAGTAATATAACAGATTAAACATTGTAACAAGCAGAGGATACAGTAATATAACAGATTAAACACTGTAACAAGCAGAGGATACAGTAATATAACAGATTAAACATTGTAACAAGCAGAGGATACAGTAATATAACAGATTAAACATTGTAACAAGCAGAGGATACAGTAATAAACAGATTAAACACTGTAACAAGCAGAGGATACAGTAAAAAACAGATTAAACATTGTAACAAGCAGAGGATACAGTAATAAACAGATTAAACATTGTAACAAGCAGAGGATACAGTAATATAACATATTAAACATTGTTACAAGCGGATACAGTAATATAACATATTAAACACGGTAACAAGCAGAGGATACTGTAATATAACAGATTAAACATTGTAACAAGCAGAGGATACAGTAATATAACAGATTAAACATTGAACAAGCTGAGGATACAGTAATATAACAGATTAAACACTGTAACAAGCAGAGGATACAGTAATGTAACAGATTAAACACTGTAACAAGCAGAGGATACAGTAATATAACAGATTAAACATTGAACAAGCAGAGGATACAGTAATATAACAGATTGAACATTGTAACAAGCGGAGGATACAGTAATAAACAGATTAAACACTGTAACAAGCTGAGGATACAGTAATATAACAGATTAAACACTGTAACAAGCAGAGGATACAGTAATATAACATATTAAACATTGTAACAAGCGGATACAGTAATATAACAGATTAAACACTGTAACAAGCGGAGGATACAGTAATATAACAGATTAAACAATGTAACAAGCAGAGGATACAGTAATATAACAGATTAAACATTGAACAAGCTGAGGATACAGTAATATAAAAGATTAAACATTGAACAAGCTGAGGATACAGTAATATAAAAGATTAAACACTGTAACAAGCAGAGGATACAGTAATGTAACAGATTAAACACTGTAACAAGCAGAGGATACAGTAACATAACAGATTGAACATTGTAACAAGCGGAGGATACAGTAATAGACAGATTAAACACTGTAACAAGCTGAGGATACAGTAACATACCAGATTAAACATTGTAACAAGCAGAGGATACAGTAATAAACAGATTAAACATTGTAACAAGCAGAGGATACAGTAATATAACAGATTAATCACTGTAACAAGCAGAGGATACAGTAATATAACATATTAAATATTGTAACAAGCAAAGGATACAGTAATATAACAGATTAAACACTGTAACAAGCAGAGGATACAGTAATATAACAGATTAAACATTGTAACAAGCAGAGGATACAGTAATATAACATTAAACACTGTAACAAGCTGAGGATACAGTAGTATAACAGATTAAACATTGTAACAAGCTGAGGATACAGTAATAAACAGATTAAACACTGTAACAAGCAGAGGATACAGTAATAAACAGATTAAACACTGTAACAAGCTGAGGATACAGTAATAGAACAGATTAAACATTTTTACAAGCTGAGGATACAGTAATAAACAGATTAAACACTGTAACAAGCAGAGGATACAGTAATAAACAGATTAAACACTGTAACAAGCAGAGGATACAGTAATAAACAGATTAAACATTGTAACAAGCAGAGGATACAGTAATAAACAGATTAAACATTGTAACAAGCAGAGGATACAGTAATAAACAGATTAAACACTGTAACAAGCAGAGGATACAGTAATAAACAGATTAAACATTGTAACAAGCAGAGGATACAGTAATAAACAGATTAAACATTGTAACAAGCAGAGGATACAGTAATAAACAGATTAAACACGGTAACAAGCAGAGGATACAGTAATAAACAGATAAAATACTGTAACAAGCAGAGTATACAGTAATAAACAGATTAAACACTGTAACAAGCAGTGGATACAGTAATATAACAGATTAAACACTGTAATAAGCAGAGGATACAGTAATATAACAGATTAAACACTGTAACAAGCAGACGATACAGTAATATAACAGATTAAACATTGTAACAAGCAGAGGATACAGTAATATAACAGATTAAACATTGTAACAAGCAGAGGATACAGTTATATAACAGATTAAACACTGTAACAAGCAGAGGATACAGTAATAAACAGATTAAACACTGTAACAAGCAGAGGATACAGTTATATAACAGATTAAACACTGTAACAAGCAGACGATACAGTAATATAACAGATTAAACATTGTAACAAGCAGAGGATACAGTAATATAACAGATTAAACATTGTAACAAGCAGAGGATACAGTAATATAACATATTAAACACTGTAACAAGCAGAGGATACAGTAATAAACAGATTAAACATTGTAACAAGCAGAGGATACAGTAATATAACAGATTAAACATTGTAACAAGCAGAGGATACAGTAATAAACAGATTAAACATTGTAACAAGCAGAGGATACAGTAATAAACAGATTAAACACGGTAACAAGCAGAGGATACAGTAATAAACAGATTAAATACTGTAAAAAGCAGAGTATACAGTAATAAACAGATTAAACACTGTAACAAGCAGTGGATACAGTAATATAACAGATTAAACACTGTAATAAGCAGAGGATACAGTAATAAACAGATTAAACACTGTAACAAGCAGAGGATACAGTTATATAACAGATTAAACACTGTAACAAGCAGACGATACAGTAATATAACAGATTAAACATTGTAACAAGCAGAGGATACAGTAATATAACAGATTAAACATTGTAACAAGCAGAGGATACAGTAATATAACATATTAAACACTGTAACAAGCAGAGGATACAGTAATATAACAGATTAAACACTGTAACAAGCAGAGGATACAGTAATATAACAGATTAAACATTGTAATAAGCAGAGGATACAGTAATAAACAGATTAAACACTGTAACAAGCAGAGGATACAGTTATATAACAGATTAAACACTGTAACAAGCAGAGGATACAGTAATATAACAGATTAAACATTGTAACAAGCAGAGGATACAGTAATATAACATATTAAACACTGTAACAAGCAGAGGATACAGTAATATAACAGATTAAACACTGTAACAAGCAGACGATACAGTAATATAACAGATTAAACATTGTAACAAGCAGAGGATACAGTAATATAACAGATTAAACATTGTAACAAGCAGAGGATACAGTAATATAACATATTAAACACTGTAACAAGCAGAGGATACAGTAATATAACAGATTAAACACTGTAACAAGCAGAGGATACAGTAATATAACATATTAAACACTGTAACAAGCATAGGATACAGTAATATAACAGATTAAACATTTTTACAAGCTGAGGATACAGTAATAAACAGATTAAACACTGTAACAAGCAGAGGATACAGTAATAAACAGATTAAACACTGTAACAAGCAGAGGATACAGTAATAAACAGATTAAACATTGTAACAAGCAGAGGATACAGTAATAAACAGATTAAACACTGTAACAAGCAGAGGATACAGTAATATAACAGATTAAACACTGTAACAAGCAGAGGATACAGTAATATAACAGATTAAACATTGTAACAAGCAGAGGATACAGTAATAAACAGATTAAACATTGTAACAAGCAGAGGATACAGTAATAAACAGATTAAACACTGTAACAAGCAGTGGATAGAGTAATATAACAGATTAAACATTGTAATAAGCAGAGGATACAGTAATAAACAGATTAAACACTGTAATAAGCAGAGGATACAGTAATAAACAGATTAAACACTGTAACAAGCAGAGGATACAGTTATATAACAGATTAAACACTGTAACAAGCAGACGATACAGTAATATAACAGATTAAACATTGTAACAAGCAGAGGATACAGTAATATAACAGATTAAACATTGTAACAAGCAGAGGATACAGTAATATAACAGATTAAACACTGTAACAAGCAGAGGATACAGTAATATAACAGATTAAACACTGTAACAAGCGGATACAGTAATATAACAGATTAAACACGGTAACAAGCAGAGGATACAGTAATATAACAGATTAAACACTGTAACAAGCAGAGGATACAGTAATATAACAGATTAAACACTGTAACAAGCAGAGGATACAGTAATATAACAGATTAAACATTGTAACAAGCAGAGGATACAGTAATAAACAGATTAAACATTGTAACAAGCAGAGGATACTGTAATATAACAGATTAAACATTGAACAAGCAGAGGATACTGTAATATAACAGATTAAACATTGCAACAAGCAGAGGATACAGTAATATAACAGATTAAACATTGTAACAAGCAGAGGATACAGTAATATAACAGATTAAACATTGTAACAAGCAGAGGATACAGTAATATAACAGATTAAACACTGTAATAAGCAGAGGATACAGTAATATAACAGATTAAACACTGTAATAAGCAGAGGATACAGTAATATAACAGATTAAACACTGTAACAAGCAGAGGATACAGTAATATAATAGAGTATACACTGTAACAAGAAGAGGATACAGTAACATAAGATATTAAACACTGTAACAAGCGGAGAATACAGTAATATAATAGAGTATACACTGTAACAAGAAGAGGATACAGTAACATAACAGTTTAAACATTGTAACAAGCAGAGTATACAGTAATAAACATATTAAACACTGTAACAAGCAGAGGATACAGTAATATAACATTAAACATTGTAACAAGCAGAGAATACAGTAATAAACAGATTAAACATTGCAACAAGCAGAGGATACAGTAATAAACAGATTAAACACTGTAACAAGCAGAGGATACTGTAATATAACAGATTAAACATTGCAACAAGCAGAGGATACAGTAATAAACATATTAAACACTGTAACAAGCGGAGGATACAGTAATATAATAGACAATACACTGTAACAAGAAGAGGATACAGTAATATAACAAATTAAACATTGCAACAAGCAGAGGATACAGTAATAAACATATTAAACACTGTAACAAGCGGAGGATACAGTAATATAATAGACAATACACTGTAACAAGAAGAGGATACAGTAATATAACAAATTAAACATTGCAACAAGCAGAGGATACAGTAATATAACAAATTAAACACTGTAACAAGCAGAGGATACAGTAATATAACAAATTAAACACTGTAACAAGCAGAGGATACAGTAATAAACAGATTAAACATTGTAACAAGCAGAGGATACAGTAATAAACTGATTAAACACTGTAACAAGCAGAGGATACAGTAATATAATAGATTAAACACTGTAATAAGCAGAGGATACAGTAATATAATAGATTAAACACTGTAATAAGCAGAGGATACAGTAATATAACAGATTAACATTGAACAAGCAGAGGATACAGTAACATAACAAATTAAACATTGTAACAACCAGAGCATACAGTAATATAACTGCCTTTACAGTGTAACAAGCATTGGATATAGTGCTAATACAGATTAAACATTGTAACAAGCAGATGATACAGTAATATAACAGTGTATCAAGCAGATGATACAGTAATATAACAGTGTAACAAGCAGATGATACAGTGCTAATACAGATTAAACACAGTAACAAGCAGGGGATTAGACAGTGCAACATAATAAACAAGCACATGATACAATGTTACAGCAGATTGCTGTTTTTTCCAGGATTCATATTATAACAAGGTAAGGTACGAAGTGTAGTTCATGTTTCACTATAGAGCGGTGTCTCTGGTTTTTACTTTGTTGGGAGCTGCTACTGATTTATAAAACATATATTAATTTCAGATAATACCAGAATGAAAACACTTTTACAGCATCACACGACATGAACCGAGCTCTAAGCGAAGCTCTTAGGTGAGTCTGCAGTAGATAAAACAAGACGGGCAGATGTCTTTATGGTGGGCAGTGCCAATACTGTTAGTGGGATCGGTTATACTTTTGGCTCCATATTAATAACATAGGAACTGAGGATTTGTCAGCTCACTCGTAAGAAACATCTCATATTTGTGAATATAGCCCACAATATCCATTTACACCCAGATACCATTATGACCTAATTATGAGAGAGGGGCATATTACTGGCCTTTTTTTAAATGGAGGGGACTTTTTTAAAATTCAGTAAATAACTGATTCCTCTACTCACCAGAATAACTTACTTTAGATATTTTTATCATCATTAATCTCTTGATATGACTTAATTTTGTTTATCTGCTCATCATTTGTTATGAAGAGTGAGGTAGCCGCGAGTGTCCAGTTATATAGATGAATAATCAGATTATTACACTACATAGGGACAGATTTTTGTCAAATAAAAAAGGTATCACTATTTACTGTAATACACTGGCTCTTGTTCTAATCATCTCTGAAAGAGAGTCCATGACTGTGCAAACACAGATTCACTAATGAGAAGAGTTACCTATCTGTATTTACCAATCTATATTGCCCATCTGCGTCATTATCCCATCAATACAAGTCGGTTTGATGTTAACATAATTATACTTATTCTAATTTCATTTGTTAGATTTCATAAAGCAAACATAAATTGTTTAAAGACCAGTTAACATTAACAGCCTTATTAAATTGTGATTTGGACAATTGAATAGGGCTCTATATAAGCACAGAATATTTTAGTTAGTGAACTTCTATCCAAAAGCAAAGTCTTCACTAACTTCTGTAAAAAAAAATATGCTTATATAGAGCCCTATTCAATTTACTGAATCACAATTTAATAAGGCTGTTAATCTATAATTTAGTGCTGGTGAGACTCTCTGCCCACTGAGCTAATTATTTAAAAAAAATCTTAGTGAATACAGTGATCTGTAGATAATGGTAGACCCTCCCCACGAATGTCAGGGATATAATCATCATGAAGGTGTGCAAGATGAACACAAGAAACACATGGTGAGGTCATACAGTGAGAGGCTACACTGAGGACCTTCTTATAATAATAATAATAATAATAATAATAACAATAATAATAATAATAATAATCTGCAGTTTGATTATTGTGAGGATGTTTTATACAAAGCGGTGTATTTCCAGCAACGCACAAGGTAAAACTGCACTGACACAAAACTGTTACCTTGATAAAGGAAATCTTCATCCCTACAGTTACCAGCAGGTCTGTAATAAATATGGTGACATTTGTGTAACATTTACAGAGTGCCACAGACTAGAATGAGAGGCGACTGC
Source organism: Discoglossus pictus (assembly GCA_027410445.1). Classification (NCBI taxonomy): domain Eukaryota; kingdom Metazoa; phylum Chordata; class Amphibia; order Anura; family Alytidae; genus Discoglossus; species Discoglossus pictus. The sequence continues at coordinate 198,133,298 of CM050170.1, forward strand.
TCTTTAAATCCTACAGTCAATTCCAGCAGAGACAAGCTCATTACAAAAAAAACCTCAAGAGAATGCAAATTAAACAAGAGATCCTCTTATTGCATCTAATAATGTAATTTTCTGAAGACATACCTCCCACACTAAGTATAAGTGTATCTGCTGCTCTGAGATCAAGGTAAGCAGGAACGTGCCAGAACAAATGAAAAAGAGGAATTAGCACCGAGGAGAGAGATGGTTTTGTGTGAAATACTTGAAATCAGGAGCATTATGTGGGTGGAATTTCCATTTCTTTCCATTCTCTGGTCCTGATGCTATATTGTTTTGTCTCTGTTCTCAGCGCTACAACAAAAGCTGCAACAATGTTACTGCCAGGAGATCGCTTTATTCGCAGCAACATTGTGTCCTTGTGCTTCCTCTACTGAGAGAGCAGGTGACACGAGGAGCCAATAAAGGGATGAGTTTAAGAGTAATATTATAAGTTATTATTATTATTATTTTTATTATTATCATCCTTTTTTTGTAAAGTGCCAACTTAGGGCCTCATTCAATTACAAGCCCGCAACTCCATCGCAGAAGGCCGAATGTCTGCCAGTGTGTTGCGGGCTGCCGTTGGTCTCGGATTACGATGCTATTCCATTGGTTACTAGTGAGTTACTGGCCTCAAGCCAAAACCATTCGGAGCACTTCAGGAACATGATCAATTAAGCAAGCCCGTAACCTCCCATTTTTTAATTAGCCAATAGAAAATGAGACTGTCATAATTACAGCAGTAAAACATGGAGGTTACATATCCGATTAGACTCTCAAGTCCCAAAAATAAAGAATTATGAGAATGAATGCCAATACTGTTTTAGTCCATGTGGGTGGCCTGAGATGTATTAACTCATTGATACCCAATATCGATTTAACCCCAAAATGAAACATAAAAATAAATCTTATATACTGCCGACTTGCGGGCTTGAGACTTTTGTGCAATTAATTCTAATGTCTGTCATAATTTTCCCCATTATTTACAGTGCAGTAGTGATTTGTTATTTGCATTTACAGTGCTATGAACAGATGTTTAACCCCCATGCAGGTCCTCTCTAGTACTCATAGGATTTTTCCTTCATTTGCCATTTACGGGTGTGAAAACATTGAGCAATAGAATAGCGATTTCCGATTTTAGCTTTGCGAAAGAGTAACGGCTTCTGGAGGCTGTAAGTTATGAGTTTAACCATCGCCATTTTTTCAACCCCGTAACTCGGAAGCCAATCGGAGCCCATAAAAATACACCAATTGAATAGCAAAGTAGCTTGCGACCTCACTTACGGGCTACCGAATTTCCCAAAACCTCTACTGAATGGGAGCCATATCCCGTAGATCTATACAGGGGTTAAGTATAAAGAAAAAAATACATTATTAAACACATGGCAAAAAGTAGAGGGCCCTGTCTTTGAATTTAAATCTTAAGTAGCTAGTCCTTTTTTCAAAGCACATTATAAGATTGAGAAACTTAAAATCTAAAGGGATTAATGAAATAAAAGGAAATGTAACTGAAAGAAAGAAACAAGGGCAAAGTAATTGGAAACAGCGTTGAGGATTAATTAGTGATTAAGTTTGTGGGTGTATCAGCTGAGAACATGGAGGTGATAGCGCAGAAACCTGCACTATAAAACATTATAAATAAAATATCATAGGTAGGTGGGTGTGAACAAGGTAGGTGGGTGGGCATGTTACATCAGAGGCAGAAGAGATGGTGGTATGTGAGGTTCTAGATCTAGAGGCAAAAGAAACCAATGTGAATGGAACTGGGAACAGGTCAGTTGGTTGGTGCTTCTGCTAAGGTGGATGGTGTGAGGCCCAGTGTGACTGGCTGAACCTCTGCAGAAGTGACCGCTCAGTCCTGATGGTGAATGGAACTGGGAGAAAAAAACAAAATGAATCCTGTATCAGCACCCTGTCTGTGAAGCGTTTGACTCAAGCATTTGTATCAGATCAGTTAAAACCACATTGAAATCAAATCAAGTGTTACTAAAGATAATATATTTAGTGGCTAAAACTTAGATTGAACTTTCTATTTTATTTCCAGAAAACCACTTTGAATTACTGTTATCTCTCGTTGGGAAGACGGTGAGCATGTGCTTATCCTAATTTAGGCCAATGACTATCAGGATGAGCATGTGCTGCTCTCGGAAGCTGCATGAAGTTGTACCAAGTAGCTAAATCACAATGAGTATGTGCTAGCCCTGCCGTCCACCACCACAATGAGCTTTAAAGGTATATGGAAGGTTCCCTGTGTTCCCTCTCTCTAATTTAACACCTGCTGCTTATATTAGAAACACACATTACACGGAGTCATTCTATACACACACAGAGTTATTTTATTTAAAAAATGTGATTTCTACAACCCCAGTGGCGCTACATTGGAACCCGGTTCAAACAATAGAAACAAGTTCAAGTATGGTTTTTAACCCAATAGAATCCGTTCTGGATTACTATCATGGTGAAGGGGCTTGTGTAGCCTCGAAGAAGCTGTGAGCTATACCATTAGCCACATTAAATTCCCCTAACGTGTAAAACCGTAGCTAGTAACGTAGCCCGCAAGACTTACGGATATTAAATTGGCCTCTTAAACCAGCCCTCCGATGACTTGCGAGTTAGGGGCAAGAAAACCCTACGGGACGTGAGAATTCTACATGCGCACCAGAAAATCCTTTGTTCTTTGAAGCCCATAAATGCTATGTTTCCAATCATGCTATTAAATTGCAACAAAATCACTCACGATCAAGCCCGTAACCAGCAAATGGAGCCAAGAAGCCAACAGGTACTAGAGAGGAACCGCAAGGGGGGTAAAGTCCAGTCCGTAGCACTTTAAATGCAAATATACACACACGACTGTACTTTTATTGACAGGGGAAGTGATGTTAGGTCTTAGAAAAATGGAGGTCAAATTAAGAGCACAACATTCTCAAGACCGTACATCAGCCCCAAAAATACTTTATTTTCAGTTGAGCTTCCGTGTTATATCGATCCCGGCAATCAATGTGTTAATACATATAAGGGAACTTGCATGTAATGGAAAATCATATTTACGGCTTTATCAATATTGCATTATATCTGGAATGTGGGTTCGATCGTAACTCGTAATTGAACCCCGTAAATATTTGAAATCTGACCTCCATTTTTCAGTGACGCAATTCTGACGATCTCTGTTGCCATTTGCTCCCTCTAAACCCATAACTACGGGTTTAACTAATTGATCACGTTCAAGGGCGCTCATCCAACCTTCAACAAATGGTTTACAAGTTTGGGTCTCAAGCCCGTAACTCGCAGCATGTTCTAATTTAAAATCTCTGTAACTCGGCTAAATTTTGAGCCTGCAGCCATTGGGGGTCTCACGTTGCACATTGAAATTTAATGTGGCTCCATGTCGGGTCAGCAAAGAGGGGATCAGTCATGGCAGAGAAGTCTGACAAATTGTGTCCACTGGAGAAGGAAACTGCAACCCACTCCAGTAACATTGCCAAGAAAACTTTATGGACAGGCACAACCAGAGATATAACAATATGGCACCGGAAGATGAGCCCCTCAGGTCAAGGGTGTATACCACATTACTGAGGAAGAGCAGAGGGCGAGTATGAGTACCTAATGATCTAATAAAGTGGTTGGGCCAAAGCCAAAAGGACACACAGCTGTGACTGTGTCTGGAGAGGAAAGGAAAGTCCGAAGCTGCAAAGATCAATTCCGAATAGGAACCTGGAATGTTAGAACTATGAACCAAGGAAACTAGACATGGTCAAGAATGAGATGCAAGGTTCAACATTGATACCCTGGGAATTTGTGAACTTAAATGGACTGGAATGGGACAACCAACAGATCTTCTACTGTGGTCAAGAATCCCACAGAAGAAATGGAGTAGCCATCCTAGTCAATCAAAGACTGTCCAAAGCGGAGCTCGGTTACAATACAATAAATGACAGAATTATTTCAATTTGAATTCAAGGCAAGCCATGTAATATCACAGTGATCCAAGTCTATTATCCAACCATGGATGCTGAAGAGGCTAAAGTTGTCCAGTTCTACAAAGACATTCAACACATCATAGATATAACACCAAGAAAAGATGTCATCATAGGAGATTGGAAGCTAAAGTAGGAAACCAAAGGACACGGGAATAACTGGCAAGTTTGGCCTTGGAGTTCAAAATGAAGCAGGTCAGAGATTAGTAGCATTTTGTCAAGATAATTCTCTGGTCGTAGCAAACACCCTCTTCCAACAGCCTCCGAGACGACTCTATATATGGATAATCAGATTGACTATATACTTTGCAGCAAAAGATGGAGGAGCTCTATACAATCAGCAAAAACAAGACCTGGAGCGGACTGCGGCTCAGACCAGGAGCTTCTTATTGCAAAGCTCAGAATTAAACTGAAGAAAAGAGGGGAAACCATGAGACTAAGTAGATACAAAACAAAATAATATCCCTTGTGAATATGCAGTGGAAGTAAAAAAATAGATTTAAAGAACTAGACATGGAAGATAGAAGGCCTGAAGAAGTAGACATGGAAGATAGAAGGCCTGAAGAACTAGACATGGAAGATAGAAGGCCTGAAGAACTTTGGGCTGAACGTTGCAACATTATCCAGGAAACAGCAACAAAGAATATCCCCAAAAGGAAGAAAAGTAAGAAGACAAATTGGCTGTCTGATGAGGCTTTGAAAGTAGCCCAGGAAAGAAGAAAAACAAAAGGGAGTGGTGATAAGAAAATATTTGTCCAACTGAATACAGAATTCCAGAGGAGCAAAAAGAGACAAGGAGACATTCTACAATGAGCAAAGAAGATAAGATAAGATAGAAGAAGATAACCAAATGGGTAAATCAAGAGATCTCTTCAAGAAAATTGTGGATCCCAAAGGCGCCTTTCATGCCAAAGTGGACATGATAAAAAACAAAAATCATAGGGACAACTGAAGAAGATCAGATAAAGAAGAGGTGGCAGGAACCTAGTGCAGATCAGTATGTACCAACAATCTCTCAATATCCAGCAATGTGTGCAACCAATAATATCACAATTTTCAAATGTCTAGGCTTGAGCCTTGTGGTTATGGTGTGACCCGGATGGAGTTCACATCCATCACATTTTTTAATTCCACTTAATTTAAAACAATCACCAATTATAACAGTATCTCAACGTGTTGTGTGAGTCGCACGTCTGTCTGTGGGTTTGGTCCCTATTCTGGTCAGGGTATCCTAGAATGATTTGACTGGTTTACTGGTGGCCGGTTCTGTACCTGCTGAGGCCAGTAGGCCACACTCCTGACGCTTTTCTTTCTCTGCTTGTGTATGTTGTGCGTTGTAATCATGGAAAAATACAGGAATTTGCTGACTTGTGTTTACATTTAAGCAGTCTCTTCTTTATAAGCACATTTACACCAAGGCCATTATTAGACTAAAATAGAGTCACCTTTAGGTCATATTACAATAATAGTATAATAGTATAATGTCGCACATATTTACTGCATCTAGGTGAGCGCTGGCGTGCAGGTAACACACATGGTACACTACATTTTGGAGATAAGGTACTTGAAAAGAAGATTGGCTGATGTAGTAGATAAATATCTAAAGTCACTGGATTTGTGAATATTAAATGAGAAAATGATAATAAATTAGACATAGAGGAGTACACAAGAATTTATAGTATAAAACTGTATGAAGCAGCCAAGAGCAAACCTATTTAAGTTGGACTGTTCAGCCATGGTGATATTTAATATAATTTAAATGGTTTTCTTTCTTTATTTATTTTTTATTTGCTTAATTGTTGTAGTAAAATATATTTGCTTACCTTTGAATTAAATGGTATATGAAAAAAATTCATAGAAATGAAAGAAAAAAAAAAAAACATTAGCCTAATGCAAATCATTATACCACCAGCTTTAGACACAAGGGTAAGAGAGCTTTTATATCATGGCGATACTTTATATCTATATAAACCGGCAATTGTTACATTGTGTAATGAAGGCAGAAGCTAAAGAATCACATACCATCCATATGAGTAGAAGGTATCACCAGCTGACATGTTCCAAGTTACATTTACCTTGGTTTCTTCTGCCTCTAGACCTGGATTTCCACACACCACCTTTTCTCTCACCTACCCTGTCCACACCCAACCACTTATGATTTGTGTTACTTGATAGTGCAGGTTTCCGCACTATCACCTCCCTTTTTCAAAGCTGACATACACAGACTTAATCAGTAATTAACCCTCTCCTTTTCAATCACTTGCCAAGACCTTGTTTCTTCCTTTAGATTACTTCACATTTTGATTCATTAATCCCTTTTCATTGCAAATTTGTAAGTTTTCGATCTTGTGCTAGTGCTTTAGAAAAAATCACTATGTACATTTAATTTTAAACTCAATTCAGGCCCCCACTTTTTGCCATGTGTTTACTATGGTATTTTTTTCTTTGAACTTAACCCTTGTATAATGCTACGGAAAGGGCCGGATCATCTTTCACCAGAAGCTGATGTGGAAAAACAATTTCATACTCATCCCACTCACAGGCACCACACCAAGAAAAAACATAATCCATTGGTTATTTCTCATTATTAGAATTTATTAGAAAGAAATGTGAATTAGCAGCAAATACATCCAAAATGGCTGCTACTAATTCACTCACTGGACTTTAACTGACAGAAATCATAGACACAGCCTTTTTATTATATTTTTCCCCCATCTACCAACATGGCATTTCCCACCAACAACCAGTCTCATTTTATTTACATATAATATCCAATAGGTAATCTGCATGTGCAGATCATGCAGTTAGTACACGCCCCTAGATGCGCACAACACATTTTGTCAGATCTGTTATGACTAAAATCTGTGTACTAGTCTCTAAATGAAAGTCATGGGTCAGATGTATTTCATATCTAATATCTTGCAACTGGAAAATTACTGGTTTACAGCTTAATATCCTAGCTAAATATCACACTAACTAGAAAGAGTGCTTATTGTATATATATTTATATATATTCATTAAAAATGTAGGATATCTGTATCATTTCTCCAACAAAGCACCCCTCCAAACATCTTCCTTGTGTGTAGTGTCCTGTGCTATGCCAGCTTTCTCTTTAAAACTGAGCTGCAGACAGGGACAGATCATCCATTAGGTGAGTTAGGCTCCTGCCTACAGGTGCATCTCTGAGAGGGGTGCCACATTATCACCCCATCTTCCACCAGAGACACCCTCCAAATCCCCTCCTGGCGTGTGCTGCTCTGTACAATGCCTGCTTCCTCTAAAAACAGACAGTGCTGCCGGAGTTAACACTGAGCTCCCGACAGGAAGCTCAGATTACACTGCAGGGAGCCCGCCCTCTGCACCAGAGCACAGAGAGGAGGGAGAGGAAGCCTTCCCCTGCGCAGCCATGGCAGCAAGGCTGGGTACAGACAGAAGCAGGAGATCTTCAACACAAGATGGAGGCAGGAGCTGTGATGAGGTGAGAGGCATGTACATGTGTGTGAGAGGGTGATGGAGAGAGAAGAGGGAGAGAGGGTGAGAAAGAGAGAGGGAGAAGGATAGAAAAAGGAAGGGAAGAGAGGGAGAGAGAAATAGGGAAAGAAAAAGGGAGAGAAAGGTAGGCATAAAGAAGGGGAGAGAGAGGGGGAAGAGGAATAGAGAGAGGGTGGGGAGAGAGAGGGAGAGAGAGGAAGAGTGAGGAAGATAGAGAGGGAGGAAGAGAAAGAGGAAGAAAGAAGAGAAGGGGGAGAGAGAGGAAGAGGGAGGGGTTAGAGAAGGAGAGGAAAATAAGAGAGAAAGAGGGAGAGAGAGGAGGGAGGAAGATAGAGCAGGGAGTGAGAGGAAGAGGGAGGGGATAGAGGAGGGAAGAAGAAAAAAGAGAAAGAGGGAGAGAGAGGGAAAGAGAGGGGTTGAAGGAGACGATGAGAGAGAGGAAGAGAAAGAGAGGGTGGGAGAGAAAGAGGGAGAGAGAGAGAGGGAGAGGGAGACAGACAGATAAATAGAAAGTGTGGGGAAGAGAGGGAGAAAGAGAGAGTGGGGAAGGAAGAAATGGGAGAGAGAGATGGAGAGGGAGGGGAGAAAGGGAAGGAGGAAGGGAGAGTGAGAGGGATAGAGAGAGGGAGAAGAGGGAGAGAGTGAAGGGAGAGAGAGTGGTAAGAGGGAGGAAGAGAGAGAGTGGGAGAGGGAGAGATGGGAGAGAAATAGGGAGGGGAGAGAGGGAGAGATAGAAATAGGGAGAGAGAGGAAGAGAAAGAAAGGGGAAAAGCGAGGGAGAGAAATATGGTTAGGGATTGGGAGGAGAGTAGGAGAGAGTAAGAAAGAGAGAGAAAGAGGGGTAGACAGAGAGAGAGGGAGACATAGAAAGAGGGGGAAGAGGGATAGAGAGAGAGTGGGGAGAGTAAGGGAGTGAGAGGAAAAGTGAGGACGATATAGATGGAGGAAGAGAAAGAGAATGAGGAGGAAAGAAGAGAAGGGGAAGAGAAAGGAAGAGGGAGGGGGATAGAGTAGGAGAGGGAAAGAAGAGAGAGAAAGAGGGAGAGAGAGGAGGGAAGAAGAGAGAGAAGGGAGGGAGAGAGCAAGAGGGAGGGGATAGAGGAGGGGGAAAGAAAAGAGAGAAAGAGGGAGAGAGAGGGAAGAAGGAGAGGATGATAGAGAGGAGGAGAAAGAGAGGTTGGGAGAGAAAGCGGGAGAGAGAGAGAGGGAGAGGGAGACGGAAATAGAAAGAGAAAGGGATGGGAAGAGAGGGAGCGAGAGAGTGGGGGAGGAAGAAATAGGGGAAAGATGGAGAGGAAGGGGAGAAAGGGAAAGAGGGGGAGAGTGAAAGGGAGAGAGAGAGGGAGAAGAGGGAGATAGTGAAGGGAGAGAGAGAGTGGTAAGAGGGAGGAAGAGAGAGAGTGGGGGAGGGAGAGATGGGAAAAGGGAGAGAGAGGGAGAGAAAGAAAGGGGAAAAGGAAGTGAGAGAAATATTGTGAGGGAGTGGGAGGAGAGTAGGAGAGAGGGAGAAAGAGAGAGACAAAGGAGGGGAGAGAGAGAAGGAGACATAGAAAGAGGGAGCTGAGATACGGAGAGAAAGGGGAGAGAGGAAGAGTGAGGGGGATAGAGAGGGATGGAGAGGAGAAAAGAGATAAAGAGAGGAGGAGAGAGGGAGATAGAAGGGGGAGAAAGAGAGAGGATGAGAAAGAGGAAGAGAAAAAGAGGGATAGAGAGGGGGAGGAGTGTGATGGGGGGAGACAGAGAATGTGTGGGGAGGGAAAGAGAGAAAGATGGGATAGAGAGACAGGAAGAGAAAGAGAGGGGAAGAGGGAGAGAGTGGGGGAAGATGGAGGGAAAGAGAGAGACAGAGGGTGGAGAGAAAGAGCACACAGAGGAGGGAGAGATGATCAGCCTGAGAGGAAGCCTTGCCCTGCGCAGCTATGGCCTCTGGAGTACACGGAGGGGGGAGAGATGATCAGCCTGAGAGAAAGCCTTCCCCTGCGCAGCTATGGACACCGGAGCACACAGAGGGGAGAGAGATGATCAGCCTGAGAGCAAACCTGCCCCTGCGCATCTATGGCCACCGGAGCACACAGAGGAGGGAGAGATGATCAGCCTGAGAGGAAGCCTTCCCCTGCGCAGCTATGGCCTCTAGAGTACACAGAGGGGGGAGAGATGATCAGCCTGAGAGGAAGCCTTCCCCTGCGCAGGAATGGCCACCAGAGCACAGAGAGGGGGGAGAGATAATCATCATGAGAGGAAACCTTACCATGTGCAGCTATGGCCACTGGAGCACAGATAGGAGGGAGAGATGATCAGCCTGAGAGGAAGCCTTCCCCTGCACAGCTATGGCCACCGGAGCACACAGAGGAGGGAGAGATGATCAGCCTGAGAGGAAGCCTTCCCCTGCACAGCTATGGCCACTGGAGCGCGCAGAGGAGAGAGAGATGATCAGCCTGAGAGGAAGCCTTCCCCTGCGCAGGAATGGCCACCAGAGCACAGAGAGGGGGGAGAGATAATCATCATGAGAGGAAACCTTACCCTGTGCAGCTATGGCCACTGGAGCACAGATAGGAGGGAGAGATGATCAGCCTGAGAGGAAGCCTTCCCCTGCACAGCTATGGCCACCGGAGCACACAGAGGAGGGAGAGATGATCAGCCTGAGAGGAAGCCTTCCCCTGCACAGCTATGGCCACTGGAGCGCGCAGAGGAGAGAGAGATGATCAGCCTGAGTGGAAGCCTTGCCCTACGCAGCTATGGGCACTGGAGCACATAGAAGAGGGAGAGATGATCAGCCTGAGAGAAATCCTTCCCCTGCGCATCTATGGGCACTGGAGTACATAGAAGAGGGATAGATGATCAGCCTGAGAGGAAGCCTTCCCCATGCGCAGCCATGGCTACCAGAGCACAGAGAGGAGGGAGAGATGCTTACCCTGAGAGGAAGCTTTTCCTTGTGCAGTTATGGCTACCGAAGCACAGAGAGGAGGGAGATATGATCATCCTGAGAGGAAGCCTTTCCCCAGCTCAGCTATGGCCACCGGAGCACACAGAGGAGGGAGTGATGATCAGCCTGAGAGGAAGCCTTCCCCTGCACATCCATGGCTCCCGGTCAAAGAGAGGGAGGAGAGATGATCAGCATGAGAGGGAACCTTCCCCTGTGCAGCTATGGCCACTGGAGAACAGAGAGGAAGGAGAGATGATCAGCATGAGAGGAAGCCTTACCCTGTGCAGCTATGGCCACCGAAGCACATAGAAGAGGGAGAGATGATCAGCCTGAGAGGAAGCCTTACCCTGTGCAGCTATGGCCACCGGAGCACAGAGAGGAGGGAGAGATGATCAGCCTGAGAGGAAGCCTTACCCTGTGCAGCTATGGCCACCGGAGCACACAGAGGAGGGAGAGATGATCAGCCTGAGAGCCAGTGTTCCCCTGTGCAACAATGGCCACTGGAGCACAGAGAGGAGGGAGAGATGATCAGCCTGAGAGGAAGCCTTACCCTGTGCAGCTATGGCCTCTGGAGTTCACGGAGGAGAGAGAGATGATCAGCCTGAGAGGAAGCCTTGCCCTGCGCAGCTATGGCCTCGGGAATTCACGGAGGAGAGAGAGATAATGAGCCTGAGAGGAAGCCTTCCCCAGTGCAGCTATGGCCACCAGAGCACAGAGAGGGGTGAGAGATGATCAGCCTGAGAGGAAGCCTTCCCCTGCACAGCTATGGCCACCGGGGCACACAGAGGGGAGAGAGATGATCAGCCTGAGAGGAATCCTTCCCCTGTGCATCTATGGGCACTGGAGCACACAGAGGAGGGATAGATGATCAGCCTGGAAGAAAGCCTTTTTCTGTGCAGCTATAGCCACAGGAGCACACAGAGGAGGGTAAGATGATCAGCCTGAGAGTTAGCCTTCCCCTGTGCAGCTATGGCCACCGGAGCACACAGAGGAGGGAGAGATGATCAGCCTGAGAGGAAGCCTTACCCTCCGTAGCTATGGCCACCGGAGCACAGAGAGGAGGGAGAGATGGTCAGCCTGAGAGGAAGCCTCCCCCTGAGTAGCTATGGCTATCGGAGCACACAGAGGAGGGAGAGATGATCAGCCTGAGAGGAAGCCTTCCCCTGCGCAGCCATGGCTACCGGAGCACAGAGAGGAGGGGGAGAGATGATCAGCCTCAGAAGAAGCCTTCCCATAAGTAGCTATTGCCACCGGAGCACACAGTGGAGGGAGAGATGGTCAACCTGAGAGGAAGCCTTCCCCTGTGCAGTCATGGAGATCGGAGCACAGAGAGGAGGGAGCGATGGTCATCCTGAAAGGAAGCTCAGGTGTGTCTTTAGTAATTTTTTTAAGGTTTTGAGGCAGGAAGATAATCTAATGGAGCGAGGCAAGGAGTTCCAAATAGTAGGGGCAGCACGAGAAAAGTCTTGAAGACGGGAGTGAGAGGAGGTGATGAGAGAGGAGGAAAGAAGAAGGTTGTTAGCAGAACAAAGGGGGCGGTTGGGAGAGTATTTTGAAACAAGAGCAGAGATATAAGGGGGTGCACTGTTGTTGAGGGCTTTATATGTTAGGGTTATGATTTTAAATGTGATTCGGGAAGCTATGGGAAGCCAGTGGAGTGATTGACAGAGAGGAGCTGCAGACACTGAGCGTTTGGTATGGAAGATGAGTCTAGCGGAGGCGTCATTATGGATTGGAGGGGAGACAGACGAGAGATGGGGAGGCCAGCAAGGAGTGAATTCCAGTAGTCGAGTCGAGATATGATGAGAGAGTGTATTAGAATTTTAGCTGTGTCTTCTGTAAGATAATGACGAATTTTGGAGATGTTTTTTAGGTGAAACTGACATGATTTTGTTATTGCTTTGATGTGAGGAATAAAATAGAGTGTGGGCTCCAGTAGAACCCCAAGACAACGGGCCTGGGAGGTGGGAGTGATGATGGTGTTGTCAACAGGGAGAGATATTTGAGGAGTGGAAGCTGTAGTAGAGGGTGGAAAGATAAGGAGTTCGGTCTTAGACATGTTGAGTTTGAGTTGACGGGTAGACATCCAGGAGGATATGCTAGAGAGGCAGTTGGAAACATGAGCTAAAAGAGAGGGGGATAGATCAGGTGCAGAGAGGTAGATTTGAGTATCATCTGCATAGAGATGATACTGAAATTCAAAGGATTTTATGCGGGTGCCAAGGGAGGAGGTGTAGATGGAGAAGAGGAGGGGGCCTAGGACAGAACCTTGGGGAACGCCAACAGACAGAGGGAGAGGTGAAGAAGAGGTGCCAGAGAAGGAGACACTAAATGTACAATCTTTTAGATAGGATGTGAACCATGAAAGAGCTTAGGAAAAGCATTTTAGAATACAAAAACATTTGTTTTTCATTTATGATGGGTACTTGTTATGTGAAGTTTTTAATATCCTATTTATTTTTTCAACAACTATATTATAGGAATAGTCCAGTAAATCAATAGCTCAATATGCCCTTATTTGTGTAATTTTCTTCCAAGAAAATGCTTTTCTTCTAAAAGTAATAATACCAGTATTAAATATGAAGAGTACAAACAAGCCCAATGCACCCAACTACCTGAAAACAAAACTAGATGGGCATTTAAAACAGGGGCTCAATCTAGTACCATCCGGTTTCTCCAACACAGTAGATCTTATAATACAAATGTACAAAAAATGTAAAATAAAAAACAAATATATAACAAAAAGACGTATCCAAATAAATGAAAATGGAGTTCAACTATTCCCAGTCTGGTGGTAAAGATGAATATTTATACACGGTTAGCCACTCAGGCCTCCCACTAAGAAGGTGTATATAAAGATATAGTACAGTGTGGACCATTAATATCATAGACTGATCATTGCTTTGTCAGTGGACAAACGTTCAAAATCAGCAGGGGATCAAATACTTTTCCCCCCACTGTATATATGCGCTCAATCCAACCTTCAAGTCCTGTTAGTAAGTCCAGTTCTTTAAATATATTATAAGTCCAGGGAGCAAATTAATATTTTGAGAAACTGCCATTGAGAAAGCCTTTTTTAATTAGGTGAAACGCGTTTGTCATATATTGCTGTTTCTATATATTTTTATATTTAATATTTTTTATTATTTTATCATTATGTTGCTGTTGAGCTTTCCTTGTCCCTATCTGATGGGAGCTTGATGAAGCTTTATCTGAGGGTATTTTATATTGTATATATGAATCAAACACTTTAGGTGTAAATACAGTTTATTCTGGGACTGTCAGACAACAGTCTGTGGATTTATCCCTATATACACCACTGATTAGTGGGTTCATAGTGAGACAGATACCACTGGACAGTTTATCATGGTGGAACATTGAAGACAATTTTTGGAAATACCCAGTGTTATACATAAGTAAAAGTGTGACGACCATGGATATAAATTCACTGGAGCTATATATATACCTCATTTTGTGAGGTTCACAAATGTGAGTGCACATTTTATATTTGTTTATTTTGTTTTATAGAATACACAAACATAATAGGGTACACACGTTAGGTGACATGTTTTTTTGTTTTTTTTTTAAATAAATAATTTAAATTAGCCACATTTATACCATTTTTATACTAGATGTATTTTACAATTTACTGTTTTTGTTATTTTTTTTATTACACAAAGATAAAAAAATAAAAGGCCCAGCCAGACCCAGGCATGAGTTCAGGGTCCTCAGTGATATGCAGATGTGGTCTGGGCCCATGCAGCTAGGTGCCCACATCTGGAGCACTGAGCACCAGCCAAACAAACACATAGTTCTCCCATCAAAGTATGAGTTTCACTGAAGTGTTTAACACAAACGCAGTAAAATATCCCAGAATGCACAGAATACACCTAAGGGGTGTTAAAAATTAAAGATATTTGAGACATTATGTAGCACAAATGGGCTTTGGATCTTTTTTCACATTCAAAAAAGAAGAACGTTTTACCCCATTCACCAGGGTACCAGCCAGAACATGCCGGTGTCTGCACCTGATGTGGGGAATTTGCACCTTGAGGGGTCACTACATTCTCACATAGGCTTTCCTTTTAAAGAACTTCACTTGATCAAAGGCAAAACAATCTCAAAAATTAAAAGAAATAAAATCAACCTTTAAATTATAAACTTTTTATGCATGTATGGATTGTGCTTTTGTTTCTACATCTATTAGTCACCTGTGGGGATCTTTGATGCAGATAAAGCATCCATTTGGTTCTATTGAAAGATCTGGCAAAAAAGAATCCAACTTGAAATGGAGTCAAGTGAATTCACAAAAGAATGCGCATTGCATGATATACAATTGAATAAAATAATTTATTATATTATACTAGCGACTTGCCTGTCAAAAATGACGGGTCAATAAAATTGTAAGGCAAGTAATGCTGTTTGCCCCAGACAGTAAGGCCCTCATTCTATTATCGGACGTAAATCGGCGATTCCTTGCAGGGGTTCCGTTATCTTGCAATTCAATTATACGGCGCCGCAAGGATATCCCCTTACGGCCGGCCGTATATCTTGCAACCGGCCGTAAGCTCTGAAATCTTTAAATGCAAAAATAAATTCAAGATGGCACTGTAAAGCTCTGTAAATGCTAGGGATCATATTGGGGGACATGAGGATTAATAGCAACCCCCTCTCAAGCTTGCACATCAGCCCAAATCCGAGATTACATTAACTGTTTATTTTCCGGCCGCAGAGTGGCCGGGTCTGAGGTGCTCCAAGCACTCTGGACTTTTTACATGGATATTTGACATATATTGAAAAATATTTTTGTTACGGATTTGAGTACAGGATAATTATGTGCTATTTTTGCTAACACCTACAATCACTTTATAGTCTCCTCAGAGTGCAGGATGGCTTTATTTGGGCTATTTTATGTGCTTAATTGGTGCTAGCGAGACCTTTTTCCTGCAAGTAAGCTGCGGCTCGCTTTTAGCCTTGCAGAGAGGGTTCCCGGAGCAATTGAATAGCAACCGGGCTTTTCTTGCGGCCGAAACTCTTGCGGCCGTTTAAGATCAAAGGCTTTCCTCCGGCGTGCGGCCGCAAGGGATAGAATGAGGCCCTAAGTGTTTTGGTCGGCTGAGATACTTTGGCGCTCATAGCGAGCCTGGTGCTGAGCGCCTTTGGTGCTCATCGTGTGGCTGGCAATGAGCACCCTCGCCGTTCATTGCGATCGTGTATAGCAGTGTTTTTTAAAGTGTTGTATATGTGTATGTTTTAATGATAATTAATTACTAAATAAATTAAATGATACCTTACTGATTTGTAATTAATATATGCAGCGAGTAATGGTCTGAAGAGCTGACAATCTGTTTTGATATTCCGGCAGCAGTGGTACGCGGGTTTGTATGATGAAGCGTCCTTGCTAATGGTGTATGTTGTAGGTCGTATGGGTTTTAGTAAAAGTCGTATGTGCCAGCAGTATTTTTGCGGCTTTAGGGGTCGTGTAGCCTTATTTTTGTTTTTTAAATTCTACTGAAATCGATGTGTAACCTGTCTTCCAGATGTCCTGGGTGTCCCCTCTTGCTGTGGGTATTATTGTTATTTGTGTGTATTTATGGTATTTTTAATGTTTTCGGCTGTGCGCGGGTTGTCCATTAAGGTCGAGTCCTTAATGTATTTTTTCTAAGTCCTGCGGGTTGTATTTATTTTTCGGTATTTTTTGTGTAAGTCCGTATTTAGTCATTGGGTGTTTTGTCGGCATTTGCGGAGTGCAATGAGTCTTGGGCTCATTGCAGCCAACGTGGGAGCTTCCACCTCCGCAAATGCGCCCCCTCGCTTTGCGAGGGTCTGCATTTGCGGTCCGAAAGACGTACGGACCACAAATGCAGACCCTCGAAACCTTAAAATACCAAGCGGGACTATATAGGCCCAAACCGGACAATAAAAACCCACGTTTCACCAAACGGGAACACATAGGCCCCAACCGGACCTTAAAAACCCACATTACACCAAGTGGAACAATAAAGTCGTACGGGGTCGTAGGGATGAGCATCTACGGCGCTCATCGCCACCAGTGCAAGGAGCGCCTTTCGCGCTCCTTGCTGGCCGCAGTTTCCCTGTTGTGTTACCAAAGGATTTTGCCAAGCCCGCCTGCTGACAACTACATATGTGATTATATTATATTGTATTATATTATATCAAATCATATTATATTATATTGTATTATATCATATTATATTATATTATTTTATAGTTTTATTTACATTATGTTATAAATTATTTCCTTTGTCCACTAAAACAGATCACCAAAAAATATGCAAAACTCTAAAGCCAATGCCAGGAAAAGAGATAAAAAGGGCGCAATCAAATACGTCCTCAGCAAACAGACGCCAGCCCAGAAAATCCACCATCCTGAATTATTCCTGAGGAGACTTAAGATATTAGATATTAAAGCTAAGACATGGTCTGATATGACAGGAAGAGTAATGACTGTGCTCAGTCCGTTGGCTGCATGAATACACAGTATATACTAGTATCATTTCTAGTACTCCACACGTCATTACTGGGTTTAACAATTATTTACAGACATTGGCCACGCATGCTCTGGCGGGGGAAACAGAAATTACTGAAAATATAAAGATGTACATAAAATAATAAATTGGAGTGAAAGTAATAAATCTTTTAATAGTTTATCTGATAAAAGTGCAATAACAGAGAAAATACTAAATACTAAGGCCCTCATTCAATTGCAATTTGGCCAATTGAATAGGGCTCTAAATAAGCACATAGCATACTTTTTTTAAAGAAGTTTTTAGTTAGTGAAAACCTTGCTTTTGGATCGATGCTTATTTACTAAAAACTTCTTTAAAACAAATATGTTATGTGCTTATTTAGAGTCCTATTCAATTGGCCAAATCGCAATTGAATGAGGCCCTTAGTGAGTGGCAGAGCATGGTAATGGGGGCCTCAGCGCAAAAAGAATAAAAAATTCTAGGCAATGTTTTTGCACTAGGCCCCCGGTACCAACTCACTCAGTGCCCTTCCCCAAGACCCCTTCCCATATTAGCATAGCTGCTCCTCTTCCCGTACCCCCTTACCATCAGTACAGGCACACAGGCTCTACTTTCTAGGGACAACCTCTACGTGGGGTGGCCTGTTGTGGTTGAGGGGGCCCTGGATGGGGAGCCCCTACACTACATTACAGAAATATGAATACAAACATATACATATATATATATGTTAATATACAATATATTATATATATATATACTTAATATACAAATACTATCTCTACATAGCAGCCAGTCCCTCTCAGCAGCAATCTTCACATAGGACCCAATCATTCTCAACATTCATCAACACATAGCACCCACCCCTCTTAGCATCCATCTCTACATAGTACCCAGTCCACGACAGCATCCATTCCTTCTCAGCATCCATCCCCACACTGCACCCAACCCCTTGCAGTACCCACCACACATAGCACCCATTCCTATCTCCTTTGCTCCCCCTCACAGAACCCATCCTGCCTTTACTTTGTTGTCATGCAGACCTTGCTCTCTCACCTCTTCCTGAATACACATCCCCAGAATGCTCAACACTGCTACCTCTTGGAGCTTCTATAGAAATGCTCTTTTTTAGAGACGCACAGACCAATTTCATGACAATGTGCTGACAAGGAGGCCCAGGGGGGGCAGCAGGGACCAGGGGGGGCAGGGGGCAGCAGGGGCCAGGGGGGCCTTGCTGGATTGGGCCAGGATACTCACAAAACTAACTGGACACCACAGAGATGTTTAACAATACCATTGCAATGTTAATTGCTTCCTCTTATCAGGAGCAGTTTAAAACCCTTTTCAATAATATAAGGAGAATTTGACCTCATATCAACTTCTCCTAAAAAAAATCCCTTTAGTTCTTCATTTGAATAACGTTTTCAACCTTTTTAGATCTCCTCTGATCCTTGAAATATGTGGATTGATTATTAATTAATCAAGAGGAAGCAAAGACAAAACCCCATTGAACCATTGCCAATTGGTACTTCCTGACCCCAGATAGTAGCAAATGGATTACTCCCTGGATCATTACTCCCTCTCTGGTTATTCAGGATAACCCTGAATGTCTTTTTTATTCAAACTTTTATCCTGTCCCTTTTTTAAGTTATCTATTGAATTTGCTGTCACAACCCCCTTTGGTAGAGAGTTCCACAGTCTGACTGGCCTTACTGTGAAGAACCCTTTTCTTTCTTTAAGGTGGAATATTCTTCCTCCTAACCTCAAAGGATGTCCTCTTGGCACAAAAAGCTCCCCTGACAAATCTTTATACTGACCCTGGATGTATTTATATAAGGTAATCATATCTCCTCTTAGATGACTTATTTTCTACATAAAATAAGTGTAATTTGGTTAGTCTTTCTTCATAACTTAGCCCCTCCATTCCCCTTATTAGTTTTGTTGCCCTTCTCTGTACTTTTTCCAGCTCTAAAATGTCCTTTGTATGTAGTGGTGCCCAAAATTGTCCTCCATATTCCAAATGAGGGTGTACTAGAGATTTGTATAGTGGGAGAATTATATCTTCTTCCCTGGCTTCTATACCCTTCTTAATACATGCTAATATATTACTTGCCTTGAAATAAACTTTTTTCACCTTTGTAACACTCATTTCATGAAAATAGAAGCTGCGACTTCAGGTCTCTGGCTAAAGATTTCTAAATCCAGGAATATTTTTTCCTTTGGTCTCATAAAATGTGTCACCTGCTAAAACCAAATGGGACCGTCTGTATCTAAGGTCCCTTGGGATTGATGGAAGACGTCCAGGTCTTTGTGGAGGGAGGGTCACAAGGATGATGTGTAATGTTGCTCACACTGGACTGTCTTGTAATCTTCTCCTTGTAGGTACGATTCTTCTCCTTCACAATATTGACTTTGTTCCCATACAAGGAAGTGGAAGGAGCTCCAGATACGTCTTAAAGAAGAAAATATTTGGGAGGGGAACTAAAAAAAGAGCGAGGTTACAGGAAATGGTCAACATTTTTGGTTGAATTAAATCATTAAGAATGACCCGAGAAGCTCAGAGTGAGGAGGAAACAAGAAACAGTGAACGGGGGAAGCTGAAAACAATTATCACAAATGAATGTTGCCTCTCTGTGCCTGACCACCGTGCGAGCTCCCATGATGCTCTCTGCCGATTGGAAAAACAGATGGTTATTTTGCTTTCTTTCATGGAGTTATTAGTAATACGATTGTCAGGACGTTTCTACACCAACATCTGCTCTGATCAATGGAGGATAAATAATAACATTACACCAGGGCAGGGACATAACCCCTGAGGGTCTGGAGCTGGTTTTATTCGTAATATTCGCGGCCATCGCGCCGGACTTCGGGTGGAACTTGGCGTTTATTTATTTTCTGTCATTTTGCCTTTTGGATGAGGTGGTCGGAGCGACACTTGGGAAGGAAACTGGAGAAATGTTACATTAAGGAAGACATTAGTTACAAATAACAACTGAAATAATAACAATGTAACAAGAGCGCGGCGCAATAATAACCAGGCGCAGCTATGTCCAATGGAATTATGGGAAAATCACACTCAGCAATATCGATAAAGAGACACAGAACACCCAACGCTGATATAATGCATTTGAATGATATTGGGCTATATTGACTAAGGGGTGACGTGCCTGAGAACCTCTTCATTCTTATAGTTATTGTTTCTGCCTTGTACTTAACCCCCGTATAGCGCTGCAGAATGTGCTCGAGATTTACCAATAAAGGATAATAATAATGTTATCCCATGGGGTGTAAACACTAAGATATGATAATTCTCAATTATTTCAAACTTTAGTACACCTGTTCCCATTTTTTTTTATAATATACAGGTAATTTGTATATGAAACATGAATAATTTGGCATTTACAAAACAAACAACTATTCAATACAAAAACTAGCTATAAAGGAAATAGTTGACTTGTCCCCCAGCCCAACCTGATCAGGGAATTCATGTCAAGTGAACATAAATCAGTTAGCTGTCTTGGGGCCTCATTCAATTGCAATTTTGCCAATTGAATAGTGCTCTAAATAAGCACAAAGCATTATTTTTTTAAATAAGTTTTTAGTTAGTCAAAACCTTGCTTTTGGATAGATGTTTACTAACTAAAAACTTCTTTAAAAAAAATATGTTATGTGCTTATTTAGAGCCCAATTCAATTGGCCAAACTGCAATTGAATGAGGGCCTTGCTTAGCAGTAGCAGGTTTACATCATTATGATTGTTTATAGCATTGGGAATGTCCAATAGCTTCCACTTTGAATCATTTAAGGGCAAGAGGTGGAGAAAATACCCCGCCCTGCTCTATTTGAATTTACTGTAAGTTTTCTAAAGTTCAGGTCACATTGTTTGCAAAAATTAAATTCAAGAATAACCAGAAACTTTGGATAATGTAGAATTTCATAGAACAGCACAAATAGCGAATGACGTGTACAACCACTCAATATCAAGGGGTGCAGTCTATAGTGCTGCTGAGTATTCTCCTGGATATAAAGCTTTTATAGACTTCTTGATTTCCTGCATTGGACACGGACAGCTCAATGGGAGATCTGAAGTCCAGAAAATGTACACCATAATCTGCCTATAAAAGTGTATTAAAGTGGGAGCTAGAACACTTCAAAGACATCCCCTTACTGCAAGATATGGAATATAAAAAAATGATAATGTATAAAACATATTCCCGTTCAGAAACCCTTTCCCAGGATCCTATGGGAACCAGATGCTCCTATGAATGTAAGTTTCCCCCCAAATACAAGGAATCTTCTGTCGATGGAATTACTACCGACATGTTAACAATAAAATAACAATATTAAACGGTTAAGTTACTGCTCTTTATAACATCTGGATAACACAGCGGGGGGGGGGGGGGAGTTTTCTGTTTAGTCACAACAGTCATTTTTATTATGAACCTGGAGGGCCATAAAAAGGAGCATGTTTTTAAATTTTCCTCCTACTGCTGTAAAAAATGGCGCTGGTGTGAAATATCCAAATAAAAGAGAATTAATATAATTACTGAAATCTCCATGAATAATACTGTGTATTATAGTAATAGGGTAACACTGGCAGCTGCCTAGGGCTCACTCACCAAACAAGGCTTCAGAACAGGGGACTTGGGATATTGTGCTCAGTGTAAGATTACTTAGCATCATGTGAAGCTACATGTAAATAATCAGCTTCATGTAAAGCTAGAGTACAATGCATCATGGGAAAAACATTTTAATTGGCTGAGTTGTGCGTGATTGAAACTCAGTGAGTGGACTTAGCATTCTGTGAAAATTCAGCATCATGGGAAGCTGTGTGTGAGGAGCCAGTTGGTGGGAGTACTTAGTACCCTATGAAGCTAGGAATGGACCTTCAGGATTGTGTGGAACTTGCAAGTACTCAGCATTATGTGAAGCTAGGAATGAGCTTGTCGTAAGTACTCAGCATTATGTGAAGCTAGGAATGAGCTTGTCGTAAGTACTCAGCATTATGTGAAGCTAGGAATGAGCTTGTCGTAAGTACTCAGCATTATGTGAAGCTAGGAATGAGCATTCAACCTGGTATGGAGCTTGAGGTAAGTACTCAGCATTGTGTAAAGCTTGGAATGAGCTAAGTGCAAGTATTCAGCATTATGTGAACCTAGGAATGAGCATTCAACTTTGTATGGAGCTTGGTGTAAGTACTCAGCATTATGTGAAGCTATGAATGAGCATTCAACCTTGTATGGAGCTTGAGATAAGTACTCAGCATTGTGTAAAGCTGGGAATGAGCTAAGTGCAAGTATGCAGCATTATGTGAACATAGGAATGAGCATTCAACTTTGTATGGAGTTTGATGTTAATACTCAGCATTATGTGAAGCATGGAGTGTGCGTAGTGTAAGTACTCAGCATTATGTGAAGCTATGAATGAGCATTCAACCTTGTATGGAGCTTAGTGTAAGTACTCAGCATTATGTGAAGCTTGGAATGAACATTCAACCTTGTCTGGAGCTTGAGGTAAGTACTCAGCATTGTGTAAAGCTTGGAATGAGCTAAGTGCAAGTATGCAGCATAATGTGAACATAGGAATAAGCATTCAACTTTGTATGGAGCTTGGTGTTAATACTCAGCATTATGTGAAGCGTGGAGTGCGCGTAGTGTAAGTTCTCAGCATTATGTGAAGCTATGAATGAGCATTCAACCTTGTATGGAGCTTGGTTCAAGTACTCAGCACTATGTGAAGCTTGGGAGGAGCTTGGTGTAAGTACTCAGCATTAAGTGAAGCATGAATGAGCATTCAATCTTGTATGGAGCTTGGTGTAAGTACTCAGCATTGTGTGAAGCTTGGAAAGAACTTGGTGTAAGTACTCAGCATTATTTGAAGATTAGCTTGGAATGAACATTCAGCTCTGTGTAAAGCTTGGTGTGAGTACTCAGCACTGTGTCAAGCTTGGTGTGAGTACTCAGCACTGTGTCAAGCTTGGTGTAAGTACTCAGCACTGTGTAAAGCTTGGTATAAGTACTCAGCATTGTGTGAAGCTTGGAAAGAACTTGGTGTAAGTACTCAGCATTATGTGAAGCTATGAATGAGCATTCAACCTTGTATGGAGCTTGGTGTAAGTACTCAGCATTGTGTGAAGCTTGGAAAGAACTTGGTGTAAGTACTCAGCATTATTTGAAGATTAGCTGGGAATGAACATTCAGCTCTGTGTAAAGCTTGGTGTGAGTACTCAGCACTGTGTAAAGCTTGGTGTGAGTACTCAGCATTGTGTAAAGCTTGGTGTAAGTACTGAGCATTGTCTAAAGCTTGGTGTGAGTACTCAACATCATGTGTGGTTTAGTGTAAGTACTCAGTACTGTGTAAAGCATTGTGTGAAGCTAGGAATGAGAATTCCGCTTTATATGGAGTACGGTGTAAGAACTCAGCATTGTTTGAAGTTTGGCATGAGCATTCAGCAGTCTGAAAAACTTGGTGTGAGTATTTGGCATTGTAAGAAGCTTGGTGTGCGTACTCAGCGCTGTGTAAAGCTTGTTGGGAGTATTCAGCACTGTGTAAAGCTTGGTGTAGGTACTCAGCATTGTGTGAAGCTAGGTGTGAGCAATGAACCTTATATGTATAAGTACTCAGCATTGTGTGAGGCTTGGTTTAGGTATCCAGCATTGTATGAAGCTAGGAATCAGCAATCAACCTTATATGGAGCTTGGTGTAAGTACTCAGCATTGTGTGAGGCTTGGAATGACCCTTCAGCACTGTGTAAAGCATAGTTAGGAATCAACATTTAACCTTATATGCTGTAAGTACTCATCACATGTTGAGTGTGAGATCACATATAATAGTTGTCAAACTACGAGACGTCGTAACACTTTGAGGCGAGCCGTTAACGCGTAGCACTTAGGCGATGAGCGCCTTCGGCATGGTGAGGCGAGTCGTTAAGGCACTAAAACTCGCAGAACAAAGGCGATGAGCTACGAAGGCGCTCATTGCCTGCTCGCGAGCAGTGAAGGCAATGAAACACGCAGGACTTAGCCACCAAACACTTACTAAATGCGGGATCGCCTTAGCCTGAAAGCAGTTGACAAACGCAAGACTTAAAAAAAATAAAAATGACGAGATAGCAAAAATATGAGGTTAAAGGCAGAACCGCGAAAACCAAAAAACAATAAAAACACAATAAATACACAAAAAAATACTACAAAGACATCATACACAGCATAGAGGAACAGCCAGGACGTCAAGGAGTGAGTTGGAACACAAATTTAAGTCGACAAAAAAAAAATGGACGCCCAAAGAAATTAAAACGAGGCTACACGACCCCGGACCACGCAAAACACTGCCAATCACGTAGCACTTTCACATACGAACATACGAGGTACAAAATACACTATTACACAATAAAAAGAAAAAAGATACGAAAATTACAAAATTAACGGCCGAACCGCAAAAACCAACAAACACACACCAAAAAAAAAAAAATAACAAAAACATCACACACAGCACGGGGTAACAGCCAGGACGTCTGGGAGTGAGGTGGAACGCAAATTTAAGGCAATTTGGACGAATTCCGCCACTTGAAAATCGCCTAAGCGAGAAAAAAAATGGCTGCCAAAAAAAATGAAAACGAGGCCACACGACCCCGGGCCGCGCAAAACACCGCCAAACGCCAAGCACTTTCACACAGGAACGTACGAACTGCAAAATACACTATTACAAATGCTTGCGAGCCGCGTAACACATTAATAACATTACGGATCTACAATGGCGCTTTACACAACTACACCAACGGCTTTCCCTTTGCGCACGCAGCCTATTTCTGATGCACAGTTGGGACATTCATTACACTTTATCATCAGGGCACCAACACTCAAACTGTACATTGTATGCTGCCGCAAAATACAAGCAGATTGTTAGCTCTTCAGGCTATTGATTGATGGATATATTAATTACAAATAGGTAAAGTATATTAATTTATTCAAGAGCTAATTAATTCATTATTAGTTAACTAAATAAAGATAAATATATATCTGTCTTTATGATGAGTGACGAAGGTGCTCAGAGGAGCAAAAGTAGGCGAGAGGAGAGGCTTGCAATGAGCCATGCGATGAGCGCCGAGGGCGCTCCGAGTAAGGCTTGCAATGAGCGCCGAAGGTCCTCAGAGTACAAAAAGGTTTATATTGTGTGTTAAACAGCATTCACATGGCAAAGTTTATAATATTTTGCATAGATGGTGCAATGTTATCATTTTGAGACCCTTAGTTAGAAGAACCTAATGAGGCCGACAGGCTGCAGGATTAGTGAATACAGTGAGGGGATCACTGGTTTAGTTTTACATATAGGTCACAGAGGAAACTGAGTTACCCGAAGGATCCTCTGTTTTATTTTGTATTGCTTATTAACCCTTTAGTAAACCTGCCCCTGATTATATTATAATATTGGAACCCACAGCGAGTATTTTATGATTATTATTATTATTTTACAGTCTCTACTTTCCAGCTTTTTTCCAGCTTTACATGAATTACAAGGTCGACTTAGCACAAGCTGCGAGAGGTTAAAAATGATCATTACGAGAAATGGGAAAATATTAAACATTCACTTGCAGAGTGTGAAATGTCTTCATGAAAAACTATTACATCTTGTAAAATAGACGTTTTTTGCTGAGTAAAACTGGAAAAAATTGAATTAAATATTGTTAAATCAGTTTGTGTATCCCAAAGGTAACGTGCAAAAAGGAACATCTGATGCCAGGATTTATGGTTTATATTGATAACTATAGTAAATGACAATGTAGATATTGTACAAACTCAGGGAATGGGGCACAGACCTCTGGAGAATACAGGAACATTGGTCAGGTGATGGAACAAGATGTATCACTCTCCACAGTCTTGGGACCAGCTGACTGGAGAAAAGCAGATGTGGTGCTATTATTTAAAGGAGCAAGTACAGGTATCTATAGACCAGCGAGTCTCACTTCTGTAGTGGGAAAGCTTTTAGAAGGGTTAATAAGGGATAATATACAAAATATGTCTATTTAAAGAAGATTATAAGTAGTAGTCCACATGGATTTATGAGAGATAGGTCATGTCAAACAAATCTAATTAGTTACTATGAAGAAGTTGGTTGGAACTTGGATCAAGGCATCTCAGTGGATATAGTCTTTTTGGATTTTGAAAAGGCTTTTGATACAGTGCCACTTGGAAGACTATTGTGCAAACTAAGGGATACAGGAATTGCAGTAAATATCTGCTCATGGATTGAGAGCTGGCTAAAAGATAGGAAGCAAAGGGTTGTTGTAAACATACTCCGATTGGACTAATGTGGTAAGTGGGGTTCCTGAATTAGAAGTAGGACTGAAAAATATTGTTTCCATTTTTGCTGATGACACTAAGTTGTGCAAGGTAATTAAATCAGATAATGATGTATTTTCCCTCTAAAGGGATTTTCATAAATTAGAGAAATGGCCAACTAAATGGCAGATGAGATTTAATATGAATAAATGTAAGGTTATGCATCTGGGAAGGAAAAATAGCCATCAAATTTATAATCTTAATGGAGCAAATCTAGGTGTATCAGATATTGAAAGGGATTTGGGAGGTTGTGGACAACCACCTAGGTAACAGAGCTCAAAGCCAAGCAGCGGCTGCAAAGACAAATAAAATATTAGCATGTATTAAGAAGGGTATAGAAGCCAGGGAAGCAAATATAATTCTGCTCTTATTGTTTAGTTGTTCAGTCGCATCCGATTCTCTGTGACACTATGGACCACAGCATGCTAGGCACATCTCTCAGTCACTGCCCCTCTGAGCTCCCTCAAGTTCATGTTCATTGCTTCAGGGACCTCATCTATCTATCTCCACCTCTGATGTCCCCTTCTTCTTGTGCCTTCAATCCTGCCATCTCATGATATGGCCAAAATATTTTAGCTTTAACCTCATGATCAAACCTTTCAGTGAACAGTTTGGCTTACTTTCCTGTAGTACTGATTTATTGGATCTTCTTGCAGTCCAAGGGACTCTAAGCAGTCTTCTCCAACACCACAATTTGAAGGCATCAATTCTACAATGCTCAGACTGCTTTATAGTCCAGCTCTTACATCTCTATGTTAATACCGGGAATACCATAGTTTGAACTATGCAGACCTTTGTTGATAGTTTAATATCTTTACTTTTTACTAGCTTGTCCAAACTTGCCATAGCTTTCCTCCGCAGAAGCAAACATCTTTTAATTTCATGACTACAGTCACCATCTGCAGAGATCTTGGATCCAAGGAAAATAAGATCTGTCACCGCTTCCACTTATTCCCTGTCTATTTGCCAGGAAGTGAGATTGCCGTTTGCCATGATCTTTGTCTTTTTTTGAGGACCAGGCAAACTTTTGCACTCTCTTCTTTCACCTTCATCAATAGGTCCTAGTATCATCTGCGTATCTGATGTTGGTGATATTCCTTCCAGCAATATTGATTCCGGCTTTGGAGTCATCCAGTCCAGCCTTGCGCATGATGTCCTCTGCATATAAATTGAATAATAAGGTGACAATATACAACCTTGTCGCACTCCTTTTCTGATCTTGAGCCATTTGGTTGTCGCATGTTCAGTTCGACATACAGATTCTTTAGGAGGAGGATGAGATGATCTGGTACTCCCATCTCTTTAAGGACATGACACATGTTGTTATGATCCACAGAGTCAGAGGCTTTAGAATAGTCTATGAAGCAGAAGTAAATGTTTTTTCTGGAACTCTCTTACTTTCTCTGTTATCCAGCGGATATTGGCAATTTGATCTCTTGTGCCTCTTCCTACGGCTTGCACATCTGGGAGCTTCTGGTCCATATATTGTTGGAGTAGAATCTTAAACATGATATTGCTGGCATGTGAAATGAGTGCAATTGTTCAATAATTGGAGCACTCTTTGACACTGACTTTTCCGGGATTGGGATGTAGACTGACCTTTTCCAGTATATTGGCCATTGTTGAGTTTTCCAACACCAAGGTAGCAATCAGCAGGGGAATATCATTCTGCCACTATACAAATCCCTAGTACGCCCTCATTTGGAATATGGAGGACAATTTTGGGCACCACTTCATAAAAAGGACATTATAGAAAAAGTACAGAGAAGGGCAACAAAACGAATTAGGGGAATGTAGGAGCTAAGTTATGAAGAAAGTCTAACCAAATGACACTTATTTTCTCTAGAAAAAAAAGAAACCTAAGAGGTGATATGATTACCTTACATAAATATATCCAGGGTCAGTATAAAGCTGTTTGTCATCATTAAATAGAAATGCACTCTTTCAGGAAAAAATGAAAAGTCTTCCCAGGGATAATATTACATATTTCAGACACGTTGTGGGTGGACATCCAGGAGATAAGATAAAGGGCATGACATTTTTTTAATATAAAAAGCCAAGAATAAATATTCTGTGTACAAAACAAGCTTTGTAAGCACAGAAATCAATTCTAGTTAATCAATTGATATACTATTAGCTGTTGGGTTGCATTGTAGCCATTTTAAAATCCACTAAACATTTCAAAGTCTCTGGTGACAAAGTGTTATTGTACAGATCTTAAGAAATATACAATGTCAAAGCTCTCCAGATATTACACATTTAATAACACTGCAACAAAGTAATTAGAGAGTAACAACTCATTGGCATGAAAAATCTCAAATATTGCAGAGGTCAGAGGAAGACCAGTTATTACCCACTAGATATACTTTTAACTAGTAGTAAAATCAGTGGCAAAAAATGGTATGTTACGTCAGCCCCAAAGCAAAGTTGTGTTAGGGGAAAACATCCCACCTGTGGGGCAAATGACTCTCACCTTATACAGGATCATTTCAACACATTATACAAAAGCACCAGCTCTAGTTAATAATAAAGTGCTCAGCCACTCAGTGGTAAAAAAAACAACAACTTTAATTATCTTTAAATAACTTGGCAAGTATAATGGAAGGGTCAGAATGACCAATGCGTCCAATTATAGGAGAGATGAATTTTAATAATAACTCTTTACAGCTGGTTTGGCGATTTAATGGGTGCGCTAATCTACGTCTTGTCCAGCCATACAGTAAAGGATAAAGTTAGCTGGAAAATGTACTCAAACAATATCCGTGGTAAACCAACCCACTGATTGCCTTGAAATACTTGGAAATTTCCAACTGATGAGAAATAAATCTAAGTGATGCCTAATACAATTATTTTAGTGGTTTGAAGGGGCTTAATTCCCCACTAATAAACAATAATGTTGGTATAAAGATCAGCTTTAATTCCCTGCTCTGCTCTTTCTCTCAAATATAATTAATGGCTCAATTCCACATAATAGGATAGTGCTGCTGTCCGATAATCACAGGTAATGTGTGATATCACCGCAGGGCAATACCAGTCAATTCAGCTTGACGCACACGTTTCAAGTGTTAGACTTCTACGGAGGCCGAGGTAGCTGTTTCTGCCAAAAGGTTTTCAATTGACAAGAGGTCACCCCTTGAAGATTAAAAAAAAATCCCACCTTAAAAGAAAGAAAGGGGATATTTCCTGTGTCACTTTAAATGTCCCCTTATTTTTTTGAATGTCCAGCAGGAAATGTGTCTGTTTAATCAATCTTACTGAACCAGGTCCAAAGAAAGGATATTGAGTCCTGGCCTTGGGCACAATGTTTAGACTACACTAATTCTTCATGTGTAAAGCACTTGTAGCATTTAACCCTGTCACTGGTTAGGGGATAACAATGTGTTTGTGGTGTGTGGAGGCCTCAATACCAATGAATTGCTTCAAATCCATTATTTTGCCGGCACCCTGAAAACATTATCCTTGTTCCTTGAAACTCTGCAGATTTCTTCATGAATTTGTCTCTGATAAATCTTAAATCTTTCACCAAATGTTTAAAGCTCAATTATCTAATGACATGAAGTGACCTATGAAGCATTCCTGTGCAGATTCAAGGTGACAGCTCTGCAGATGAATGTATGAGACACGCGCGGTGCTCAGAGCATCTTCAAGAGACGACCACTTTATGTCTAAAACCCATCATTTCAGGCAAAGCTCTAAATATGTCTGAAATACAATGTCACAGATTTGTTTCCACAGTGGGTCACAGACACTGAATATATTGTGTATATCACAATAGAAAACAATTCCTTAAATTAACCTGAAGGACACTGGAGTTCCTTGAAGAACAAGATAATGAGCAAAATATTTTGAAAAAAGATATATATATAGTTCACTACTACAATCATTTAATCATTTATAATATAGTTACATAGTTACATAGTAATTAAGGTTGAAAAAAGACTTTCAGTCCATCAAGTTCAACCTGTTAAGATCTCCTCTGATCTGCAATATGAGGATTAGTTATTAATTAAATTATTGATTAAATAATTATTAATAGTATAGTATTGGAGGATGAATAAAGAGTTAGTCCATCAAGTTCAACCTTTTTAGATCTCTATTGATCTTTTTAATGTGGACTATTTATTATTATTGTTAATTGTTAATTAAATAGGGTGGGTAAAAGAGCGATAGAAACCTCCACCATACAGTAAATAAAAAGTACATCTGTGTTCACATTTGAATGTCTAAAGCAGGCTAAAAAACCTGCTTCCAGGTCAGAATTCCGAGAAAAACAGTTATTACCCTGCATTCTGGGAAGCTGAGCTGGGACATGCAAATGTGCCCACAAATGCCTCGCTCTTTGATCCATAGCCATTATCAAACATGGCTTCCTTTAAGCTTATGCCCGCTGCATTACACAGCTTTTATTGGGCTGAAGCCCCACAATAGAGGTAATTTCCAATAAATATAAATATGAAATATATTATAATAATGTAGAACTGATTATATATATATATATATATATATATATATATATATATGCTCCCCATCATTTATAAATACATACAGATACTATCTCTACATAGCACCCAGTCCCTCTGCACATCCACCCCACACAGCATCCACCTCTACATAGCACCCAATCCAAATCCGCATCCATCCCCTCTCAGCACCCCACCTCACATAGCACCCATCTCTCTCCCCTGTTCTCCCCCCTCACAAAACATACCCCCTTGTACTTTGCAGTGACCCAGCCATTACTCTCTCACATCTTCCCTGATACATATCCCCAGCATACTGAACTGCTCCATACTGCCACCTCTTGGAACTTCAGTAGAAATAATCTTTATTAAAAAGGTGTGGTCCAATTTTGGGGAGTTGTGCAGCCGAGTTGGCACCACCTGCACCTCTGGTAGCTCCGCCCCTTACCATACACGGTACATTATTGATTAGAAACTAATCATTGTGATCACTTAACACTTGACATCCCGCAGCACTTTCATTTACTGGAAACTCAACAAATTGCAAGTGAACAATGGAATCAATTATAGTTTTATCCTGTCTACTAATTGGGCCACTAGACACACACACACACACATATATATATATATAGTAACTTAATGTTAATCCCTAGTACACATCAGCCAGACATTGACAGTGATTTATTTCTAACAAATATATTTACTTAGGATCACTTTAAAGATGAACTTAATAGCACGCGGGTGCTGAGCCTGTCACCTCCCACACCAATACTAACTGTAACCACAATTAAACATATTTGGTTTTGTTTATTTGAACTGGCAGTCTGCTTTATTGCTTTGGTTTTTTTACCCTAACACGGGTGCAGTCAGATATTCCTCCCATAAGCTATCTAGATCCTTAATGTGATTCTTTTTTGTTTAAATCTGACCCATTTAAAATAATTATACAGTTTACCTGTACCCTATAACATTGACACATGTACTTCCAGTGGCCCATTTGCCATTTCTATGATATATAAATATCTGTATGTTTATAATTTTATTTTTGCACAGATTGGGATCCAAGTCCAGCTTCTCAGTAATAGTGGCAAAAATGACAAGTTATTACAAACAAGTCTTAAAGTGACTCCTAGAAAGTATCTGGTACCAACAAAAATACTAAAAAAAACAGAAATCAGTCCGTTTGTGGCTTTGGCGGATGCGGACAAGAGCGTCATATTTACATATTCGGCGGAATTGTCTAATAGTTTAAAGAAAAATTAAATAATTAATGTTGTGTATAGTAGACAAATAATACTTACACCACAAATAGGAAGCATTACATACAAATAAAAACATCTATTAGCAATAATATTTAGTGTAAAGTTCCATTTGCAACTAAATGAAAAAATGAGACCTCTCCTGGTGCATCATCACCGAGAAAATAGAAAGAACAGCCAACTTGGAAGCACTAACAGGTTAATAACAGGTCGTTACTTTGTGACAAGAATTTGGCCCGATGGGTCAAGAGGGTCGGACAATTACAAAAAATGAGAGTTTGGGAAAATGAAGAGGATATTAGTATATGAGACGCAAATTACATTTTATTTTATTTTCAATTGTTTTGTTTAATAAAGAAAAATAAGAAGTTGAGATGATACAATGTAAACCTTGAATAATATGTTTGTTTTTCATTTTATACAAGTTACTTATTTCTATAATGTTATGTTATTCCAATAAAATAAAAAATAAAAAAAAAGGTAGAAAAATTAAAGAAAGTTAATGGAATGTTGTCCATGACGGGAGCGCGCACAGTGGTTTAGTAGACAGCGCAGTGAAGCCGCCATTACTCTGAGGAGTATTAATCTAGATTTAGCGTCCCTGATAATACTCTCATTCACCAGCACTGCTAGGCCGGGGGGGGGGGGGGGGGGGGGGGGGGGCTCACAGCCTGCACACATGGTTCCAGTTTCCTCCACTGAGCGCAGTCCCGTGTGGCGCAGTTATGAAAGTGGCGTGTAATTTAGAGAACTAATGTCTTTTTCTCCGGCAGTAATAGAAACGCTTGTGGTCGATTGTTTTCTAGGGAAGGGAAATATCCGATTCTATTTGCTGCGCTGTGTTTGGAGGCCGACATCCCATTAACCCCTTCAATGCCGGGGCTGAGCGCTCCCGCCTCCCCACTATGTGATATATTGATTTGGATGTTACTGTTTCTGGTGCCTGTGATACAAGTTATTTGTTACAACGATATATTTTTGGGAAGTAGATTAGTAGGAAACAGAATTCTTCTCTGCTGTATTACTAATCTGGCGAGAAGTAGATAAGCTTAACAGCCTTCAAGTGACGGGCCAATCACAGTTAAGGCGTTCAAGCATGCCTGGGATAAGCATAAAATGATTGTGAGGATTAATTAAGTCAAACTTTTAGGTAGATAAAATGAGCTGGCTAAGTGGGCCTTTTGTTTCTTATCTCCTATAAAACCTGTTTCTAACTCCATCCTATTAACCTCTTCACTGCTTGTGAGATCAGCTGCAGCCATTTGATTTATTCATAATACACCCATATATATATATCTATATATATACAGCCTTAGGCCCTCATTCAAATGCAATTTGGCCAATTGAATAGGGCTCTAAATAAGCACATAGCATATATTTTTTAAAGAAGTTTTTAGTTAGTGAAAACCTTGCTTTTGGATAGATGCTTACTAACTAAAAACTTCTTTAAAAAATATATGTTATGTGCTTATTTAGAGCCATATTCAATTGGCCAAATTGCATTTGAATGAGGCCCTTATTAAATTGCAATTTGGCCAATTGAATAGGGCTCTATATAAGCACATGGCATTTTTTTAGTTACTGAATACCTTGCTTTTGGATAGAAGATCACTAACTAAAAACTTCTGTAAAACAAATATGCTCTGTGCTTATATAGAGCCCTATTCAATTGGCCGAATTGCAATTTAATAAGGCTGTTAATGTCCAAAACCCTAAACAAATCACTTTTGTTGTTTGCCCCCAAGTAGAAAAAAAGATTCTGTTTATTTATTGAGAACCAGAACTTCTTTTACACCAAAGTTTGTTTAATTCATTACAAAATGTATTTATATGAGAAACTGGTGATCTGAAGCTTTGAGAATTTAATTTTATTCCATGTGAAAAGGAAGCTCACAAGGAGGACCGAGAAGTCACTGAAGGACAACTGTGGTCTCATCTGTCCTATATGGTCTTCTGGAAACCTAAAAATATCTAAACTTGATGGAGGGCAACATGTTTATAGAAAAATAAAAAAGTAAAATGAGCAGAGACTGTGATCATTACATGGCAGCCAGCGCCTGCGCATCACTGCACTGACCAATCACCTTTATGGAGCTACTTCTGTCTGCAGCTGTGTCTGGGGGGCGTGTCCTTGTAAGTTAATGGACTTTCCACTAGTCCCAAAGCACTGGCAGTTGTAACTTCCACTTTTACATTGTGTAGGTATCTCTTTCTCTCTCCCCCCCACTCTCTCTCTCTCTCTCTCTCTCTCTCTTCTCTCCCATCTCTACCTCCATTTCTTTCTCATCTCTCCTTCTTTCTCCCATTCTCTCTATCTATCTCTATCTGTCTATCTATCTGTCTATCAATCCATCTATCTATCTATCTATCTATCTATCTATCTATCTATCTATCTATCTATCTGTCTATCTGTCTGTCTGTCTACCTGTCTGTCTCTTTCTATCTATCTATCTATCCTCTGTCTATCTATCTATCTATCTATCTATCTATCTATCTATCTATCTATCTATCTATCTATCTATCTATCTATCTATCTATCTATCTATCCATCTATTGATCTATCTATCTATTGATCTATCTATCCCTCTATCTATCTATCTATCTATCTATCTGTCTATCTATCTATCTATCTATCTATCTATCTATCTATCTATCTATCACTCTATCTATCTATCTATCTATCTATCTATCTATCTATCTATCTATTGATCTATCTATCTATCTATCTATCTATCTATCTATCTATCTATCTATCTATTGATCTATCTATCCTCTATCTATCTCTCTCTCTCTCTATCTATCCTCTCTCTCTCCTCTTTTTTCTCTCTCTCAACCTCCCCTTATCTCCCCCTCTCTCTCTCCCCCTCTCTCTTTTCCTCTCTCCCTCTCTCTTTTTATCTCTCTCTCTATCTCTCTCTCCATCTAATCTCTCCCCCCTCTCTTTTTCTCTCTCTGTAGTATATAGATATCAATATTTACATTAAATACAAAAGGCTGCGTCTTTCGTATAAAATCTTGTTGTTATTTTATAGACTTTTGTGGGTTCCAATAAATTGCTACCTGATGTTCTGTGAATGGAGACACATGAGGGGGGGGGGGGGGGGGTTAATAAATAATATTTATGTTTACTCTAATCCACATAGGAAGGAACCATGTAGGAAAGAAATAAAATGAGTGGTCCATGTGGTCCCAATCCATGTGGCCCCACTCCATGTTATGATTCCAGTCCATGTTATGATTCCACTCCATGTTATGATTCCAGTCCATGTTATGATTCCACTCCATGTTATGATTCCAGTCCATGTTATGATTCCAGTCCATGTTATGATTCCAGCCCCAGCTGTGAGCTGCATGGTTGGCTCATTCAGGAACTCAAAGTGTTAACTTTCTCCACATGGGAGGTCCAGTAGCTCTGTAGGGCTCATATTGTGGTTCTTAACATGTTCTAGGCGTGACGTCATGTTTGTGGAACAGAGCAGTAAATGTGCGCCGTCTGCTGCGGTAACTCGTATAAAATACAGCCACAAATATTCATTGAAACGCACGGCCTGGAAGTGCATGCTGGGCACGGAGCGCGGCCGGAGGGTTACAGAGTTACTTAGGAATTAAGGGTTAAAAAATACTTTTCGTTCATCAAGTTCAACTTTTTTAGATCTCCCTGTTCCTCCTAATATGTGGATTAATTGTTAATTGATATAAAAGAAGGAAAATAGAAAGACCCCACTGAACTCGTGTTGTGTGAGCAGAAACCTGATATTTACACTCAACGGAAATTCCAACCATCAGACAATTCCCTACCAAGCTATGAAAAATGGCATCTGCGCCACATGGGATGAAACCAATGCTGGCAGAGCGCGCCTGGCGGGCAAACCTGCGTCTCGAGCCCATAGTTACACTACAGTATATTCATAATAAGGCGGGATTTTACCAAACAGCTCTGGCTTTATTAGATATTATACGCAGCTCCATTGCTATTTATATATCACCACGCCGGAGGCTCATTGAGAGCTCTGCAGAATAACAAGGCAGCTAATTGATTTAGTTCAGTTTTTTATAACTTTAATAAAAGATTTTTTCATATGCTTAAGTATAATGTATTTGACACATACATACAGTACACATACCTGCACAGATACACACGTAAGCACACACACATATGTGCACATAGAAACACGCACATATATATATATCTCAAACATACTATTTACTAAGTATTATTATTGTTTTAATATAATTCAAATTAAAAAAGAAACAAGTAAAACATAAAATTAGATACAATAATCATATGCAATTGACTCAAAATATACATTACTATATTACTACAAATATACATTTGTAATAGACTTAAATGATTTTCACAAAACCAACCTAACGTTACTAATGTAGAGCAAAGAATTATATATGGAAAATAAAGTATAAAATAGTCCCATTTCTGATCCTTACTGTTTTTATTCATTTTAATTAAATCCTGGTTAATGTGTCAGACACAGTGTTTCCCCAAATAACATTGTATTGAAAAAAAATGCAACATTGTTTTGTATATATTTTTTTTGCTAGTATAAATAGTTGTTTTTGTGAACAGAACAGCAATGCAGACAATGAGGGTGTGTTTTATTATTTATTATTTAAGAAGGGAGCAAGAGCAAATCCGTGAATTTTAGACCAGGGTTAATAAGGGATAATATACAAGAATATGTCTATTTGAACATGATTATAAGTAGGAGCCAACATGGATTTATGAGGAATAGATCATGTCAAACAAATTTAATTAGTTTCTATAAGAAGGTTAGTAGGAACTTGGATCAAGGAAACTCAGATTTTGCAAAGGCTTTTGATTCAGTGCCACATGGAAGACTATTGTGCCAACTAAGGGATACATGAATTGCAGTAAATATCTGCTCATGGATTGAGAGCTAAAAGACAGGAAACAAAGATTAAAGATTTGTGGTAAACAGGGAAAATATTCAGATTGGACTAATGTGGTAAGTGGGGTTCCTCAGGGCTCAGTATTAGGTCATCTCCTTTTTAACATATTTATTAACTAGTGACTTGCCTGTCAAAAATGACAGCAATAAAATTTGAAGCCTGGCAATGCTGTTTGCCACACAATGCGAGGCTCTCCCCCCTGTAACTTGCGGGCCTCGCAATGAGTGTCTTTGGCACTCATTGTGAGCTTCTCCCACGTCTACTTTACGTTAATTTTTTAATTAATTGTCGTCTTTTGGCAGTCTTCCAAAGGCTTCTGAGTTACGGGCCTCAATAAAAAAATTTTTTGCTGATGACACGAAGTTGTGCAAGGTAATTAAGTCATATAGTGATGTACTTTTCCTCCCAAGGGATTTACATAAATTAGAGAAATAGGGGACTAAATGGCAGATGAGATTTAATATGAATAAATGTAAAGTTATGCATCTGAGAAGGAAAATCTGACATGCAATTTATAATCTTAATGAAACAAATCTAGGGGTATCAGATATTGAAAGGGATTTGGGAGCTTGTGGACAACCACCTAGGTAACAGTGCTCAAAGCCAAGCAGCAGCTGCAAAGGCAAATAAAATATTAGCATGTATTAAGAAAGGTATAGAAGCAAGGGAAGCAAATATAATTCTGCCACTATACAAATCTCTAGTACGCCTTCATTTGGAATATGGAGGACAATTTGGGGCACCACTTCATAAAAATGACATTTTAGAGCTGGAAAAGGTACAGAGGAGGGCAACCAAACTAATAAGGGGAATGGAGGGGCTAAGTTATGAGGAAAGACTAACCAAATTAAGCTTATTCTCTCTAGAAAAAAAGGCGTCTAAGGGGAGATATGATTACCTTATATAAATACATCCAGGGTCAGTATAAAGATTTCTCAAGGGAGCTTTTTGTACCAAGAGATTTCCAACTGACAAGAGGACATCCTTTGAGGTCAGAAATAAAAAGATTCCACCTTAAAGAAAGAAAAGGGTTCTTCACAGTAAGGGTGATTAGTCTGTGGAATTCTCTAACAAAGGAGGTGGGGACAGTGGATTTGATAGATAACTTTAAAAAGGGATTGGATATTTTTGTTTTACATTAAAAGCATTCAGGGTTATCCTGGTTAATTAGCGAGAGAGTATTGATCCAGGGAGAAATCCAATCGCCAGTATCTGGGGTCAGGAAGGAATTTTATATATTTTTTACCTTTGAGACAATTGGCAAAGTTTCACTGTATTTTTTTTCTGTTTGCTTCCTCTGGATCAATTAACTACTAATCTGCATATTGCAGATCAGACTAGACCTAAAAAGGTTGAACTTTTTTCAACCTGAATTACTATGTAACTATGATTGGAGGGAAGGTTATGGGAGGGGTGAGAATGGAAAGAAGAGATGGAGTTGTTAGATAATTGGGTCTAATTGAATCTAATACCTACCTTTTCATGCTTATGCTCAAAAGAAAGCTGCCTGCATTAATAAATGTAAATGCAAGCCCTACTCTCCAGAAAAGTAAACTCCTCTCTGACGCACAAACATTCCCTCCATCATAGCGTCAGTGGATGCCTCCCGGCACCAGAAAATGCATCAAACACTTTTTTCCCTAGTTAAAACTAATTTATGATTTTTAACTGTGAAATTATTTTTTAATTTCGGTTTTCAAATATTTTGTGCACTGGCCCTTTAAGTTTGTCCTGCCTGTTAAACATATACTTTTCTGATATTGAACTGAAATGACCAAACTCAATAAAAACAATGAGAAGCACCAACCCGACTCTATAATTACTACCAAAAAGCCTTGTGGTGGATACTTGTAATATTATTACTCTTTATAGCTTCTTACTTAGAGCTGTCATAGGGTTAATTCGTTTCCTTTGGCCCATTTTGCTCTGATGCATTAAATGTAGCAGTCTGGTAATTTGTAATGAGAATTTTATTAAGCACCAAGATCTTTAAATTGATTATTTGGATTCATATTTTCTTTTGTTGCAAAAAAAAAACTTTATTCACGTAATTTGTAACCTTGTTATTTTAATATTTATAGGACGTTTTACGCAACTTACATCAGGTGATGATATTGGCATTCAGCCAGCTTCAGGGACTGGCCCCGAACATTATGGACTTATTTTATTAGACATAAACTTTACTGAAAATTAAATAATTTTAGTGAACATATTAAATAAAATAATTGCTATATAAAATGTGTTAAAGCAAAAGTTTTGCAGTTTTACAGAAACCCTCCTTTGCAGGTATAAAGGAATATGCCACTGGACCCGTCCCAAAGACCCCTTAAGTACAGTGTGGAGGTGATACCTGGGGGGTCTTAACAGCTCCTGTGTTATTATAATACATAATAAAGAATTTTATTCGGAGGCTCCTTGTAAAACTAGACCGGATAAGGAAATATTAACCCCACTCTTTTTTTATGAATCGTTTTATCCAATTGGTAAATGTGGGTGTTTGACGCCCTAAAGATTGTGTGAGAGAAAGGGTTAATCCACAAGATAGCTAATCCAAACTATCAATCTAATATTACAAAAAAACCTTAATGGTTACCTTCAACCCACAATGTGTAATATGATTCAGCCACCACCAAGATACAACCCATCGGAGCCTTCTATTGCCAAGACTTTGAAGGTTATACAAAGGCCCAATCTAGACATCCCATTTAGTTCTTAAGAGCACAGAGACTGATTAAAGAAATAGAGTCTCTGTGTATATATATATATATATATATGACATTTAGGACAATTTATTATCATTAGAATAAAACAGGCTTACAAATATGGAATGATTAGTTCTAGTTACAGGACTGTAGATGAGATGGATTTCCAGGAGAATAAGACTGGTCAAGCTCTCAGCACATTTTCCACTGTAAGTGAACATATCTGCTTATTTAAAACAATTGTATGTATTGTTTATATATATAGATAGATAGATAGATAGATGGAGGATAGATAGATAGATAGATAGAGAAAAAGAGAGAGAGAGGGGGGGATAGATAGATAGATAGATAGATAGATAGATAGATAGATAGATAGACGGAGGATAGATAGATGGATAGATGGATAGATAGATAGAGAGATAGAGAGAGAGGGGGGGACAGATAGATAGATAGATAGAAAGATAGATAGATAGATAGATAGATAGACGGAGGATAGATAGATGGATAGATAGATAGATAGATAGATAGATAGATAGATAGATAGATAGATAGATAGTAAATACATAGTACATCTGTGTTCACATTTGAATGTCTAAAGCAAGTAAAAAAAAACTGCTTCTGGCTTAGAATTCCGAGAAAAACAGTTATTACACTGCATTCTGGGAATGCCTCACTCTCAATCCATAGCCATTATCAAACATGACTTCCTTTAAGCTTATGCATGCTGTATTACATAGCTGTAATGCAAAGCCAAGGTTGGATTAAACACAGGCTGAGTATCCTATCCATGTACAGCTGTTTCATATCTATATGACATTTAGGACAATTTATTATCATTAGAATAAAACAGACTTACAAATATGGAAAGATTAGTTCTTGTTACAGGACTGTAGATGAGATGGATTTCCAGGAGAATAAGACTCTGGTCGAGCTCTCAGCATATTTTTCCACTGGAAGTGAACATATCTGCTTATTTAAAGCAGGTTCCAATTAGGATTTTGGTAGGGAATTGGGACAGGAACTTGCAAATGAGACGACAGTGTGTCTTCCGTGTTTGATCCAAAGCTATTTTTACATTGCTCACATTAAAGCTTGCTCACCCAGCTCATGTTGGATATGCATGTGAGCTGACCTCAGACGGCATCTTGTGGGGCTGGTTGGTAAATGATGGTCCGATGAGAGGGCAGCTACAAAAATTAAAGAACTTCTTGTAGAAATGACAAAAATTTTCTCATTTCATCTTGAAGTCCAGATATAGAGATATCAGTTGAAACAATGTGTTTGTTCATATTTGGAGTTGGTTTTGTAACATGTTTTGAACATGCTGATAGGCGCACCCATGTACATTGGCATGCCTGTCTGCTGCTAATTCATCTTCCTATATATTATTATTTTATTATTATTAATCTTTATTTGTATCGCGCCAACATATTCCGTAACGCTGTACAGGGGATAAGGACAAGGAAGAATACAATGTTAACAAACTGCAGAAAAATGGAGAGCCCTGTGGTGAGCTTAGAATCTTTGCAGGAAGTGCTTTTTTCCAAAGCACCCTACAAGATTGAAAACTCGCTACTTACAATCTAAAGGGGATGGAAGAGGCAGAAACTTGGGGCGGAACAGAGAGGGGATAGCAAAGGTGAGGAAGAAAGTGAAAGTTTACTTAGGTAGGAAGGTATGTGACATTGTGAGGTGAATGGCTCAGGTGTGTAATATGTTATCTGTCCCTAGTGGTCAGATAATGTAACTGCTAGTTCAAATCAGGCCCTCGATTAGGAAATGTGTCTCCAGAAGCCAGAAGGAGAGAGAAGAAAGGGAGATGCAAATGGGACAAATAATATCAAGCATTCTTTATATATATGTGTCTGATATGACATTAGCATGCTGAGACACACATTAAAAGACATTTATAAATGCAGCTAATTTTCAAATACATGTAGCAATAACAGCATGTCATTTCCCAGAACTGATCAACTTTAGAAAAAAATGGATAACACAACAAATAGCCAGTTTTCAAAGCTCTTGAAGAATAATCTAAAAATTTAACCTATTTTTGGGCTGACAGAGTCCACTCAACTCTTTCAATGATCTTTCACAATATTTAAAACAAATGTCACTTTTCATCCAAAAATCTGTTGAAACCCTCCAGACGGGTATTTTTAGCGTGGAATTTATTGTTAATTACAGAACGTGCCCTTCCCTGCCGCGGCGCATGTTTCTGTGCACTGGCTTTAGGCCATGCCTCTAAAAAGCAGGATTAATTGGATCAGCACTTGCACAGATTACTAAAAGTTGACAATTTAATGTAACCATAGAGTGACTTTCAGATAATAAAGTGTAACCCGACGCTGTAACGTTGCAGCTCACACAAGCCGCTCTATATTACTCGGGATATTCGGTTACACAAACCGCAGCCTCGTTCAGCAATAAAATCCACACGGCTGCGAAATGAAAGAAACATAAAGATCAATAACGTTCCTTCTTTTTCTTTTTTTAATAAAAATTAAAGAAAAACTTAGGATCAAATTCTCTGGTAATGAAAAAGTAAAGTGTGTAAAGAAATCAAACATACACACTGTGGGCCGGATCTACTAAACTGCGAAGAGACCTTATGGAGTGTTAAATCCAAGTACATATGAAGCAAAGAATAACATAGGAATGGAAAGGTTGGAATGGACAGGAACCTGCATTACATTGCAAACTAATGTGTTGCTGGCCCCCATTTTAACAGTGAGAGACAGAATAACAAAAAAAAGAACAAAACTCACGTCAAAAAAGTAATAAATTGATTTGCAGGTCAATGAGGGAAATAAGTATTTGACTCCTTCGACTTAGTACTTGGTGGCAAAACCCTTGTTGGCGATCACAGAGGTCAGACGTTTCTTGTAGTTGGCCTCCAGGTTTGCACACATCTCAGGAGGGATTTTGTCCCACTCCTCCTTGTAGATCCTCTCCAAGTCATTAAGGTTTCGAGGCTGATGTTTGGCAACTCGAACCTTCAGCTCCCTCCACAGATTTTCTATGGGATTAAGGTCTGGAGACTCGCTAGGCCACTCCAGGACCTTAATGTGCTTCTTCTTGAGCCACTCCTTTGCCTTGGCTGTGTGTTTTGGGTCATTGTCATGCTGGAATACTCATCCAATGCCCTGGCTGGGGATTTGACGGTACATGGCCCCGTCCTTCGTCCCATTGATGCAGTGCAGTTGTCACCTTAGCAGAACCCCCCCCCCGAAGCATAATGTTTCCACCTCCATGTTTGATTGTGGGGATGGCGTGCTTGGGGTCATAGGCAGCATTTCTCCTTCTCCAAACACGGCGAGTTGAGTTGATGCCAAAGAGCTCGATTTTGGTCTCATCTGACCACAACACTTTCACCCAGTTCTCCTCTGAATCATTCAGATGTTCATGGGCAAACTTCAGACGGGCCTGTCCATGTGCTTTCTTGAGCAGGTGGACCTTGCAGGCGCTGCAGGTTTTCAGTCCTTCACGGCGTAGTGTGTTACCAGTTGTTTTCTTGGTGACTGGTCCCAGCTGCCTTGAGATCATTAACAAGATCCTCCTGTGTATTTCTGGGCTGATTCCTCACCGTTCCCATGATCATTGAAACTCCACGAGGTGAGATCTTGCATGGAGGACCAGACCGAGGGAGCCTGGCAGTTATTTTGTGTTTCTTCTATTTGCGAATAATCGCACCAATTGTTGTCAACTTCTCACCAAGCTGCTTGGCGATGGTCTTGTAGCCCATTCCAGCCTTGTGT
The DNA here is from genome assembly GCA_027410445.1 of Discoglossus pictus. Taxonomy (NCBI): domain Eukaryota; kingdom Metazoa; phylum Chordata; class Amphibia; order Anura; family Alytidae; genus Discoglossus; species Discoglossus pictus. Next base: position 198,176,635 of record CM050170.1, read on the forward strand.
AGGTCTACAATCTTGTCCCTGACATCCTTGGGCAGCTCTTTGGACTTGGCCATGGTGGAAAGTTTGGAATCTAATTGATTGATTGCTTCTGTGGACAGGTGTCTTTTATACAGGTAACAAGCTGAGATTAGGAGCACTCCCTTTAAGAGACTGCTCGTAATCTCAGCACATTACCTCTATAAAAGACACATGTGAGCCAGAAATCTTGCTGATTGATAGGGGATCAAATACTTATTTCACTCACTGTAACATGCACTTTATCAACTGGATGTTATTTAAAAAGTGTGATTGTTTCTGATCCACCCCCAAGCTCTGCTCATTTTGTCTTAAAGCCGAATCATTAAATAATCATTAATGATATAGATAGAGATTCCCTGCAGCAACAGAAATGCTTATCCACACTGTGCTTTCTGCCATTGATAAATCTTCTCTGTCCATAAAATACCTCCCGAATGTCCCATCTTGTTCTTCTAGACCTGCCTGGGTCCTACACAACTTTATGTGAATCTTTGAGTACAGACTCATTACCTGGGAAGCTCCTCAAAGGTCTCTGAAGACACAGTGTTGTGTAAATGTGCAGACAAATCTGTATTCTTTTCTGCTCTTCCTTATCACATGCAGCAGAGGTTGTTGTGTTGGAGGACAAAGGCAGTAAGATATACAGCAAGGCGAGTCTGTTGGTCTCTAAGCAGCACAGGTATAGCTACCACCCATGCAGATGGTGCAATGCACCGGGGCCCTCCTCTGTGCTGTCCAGTTTATTTTATTTTCTTAATTTTACATTTTTTTCTGTAGTGAAGGCAGTGGCGTTATTCATCTGATTGCACAAGTTTCTGTAAACCAGTTGTTACAATACTTTGGGTATCCCCACTAGGCCTATGGGGCTCATACGGACGGACACCTGACAGTCAGCACTAGGTCATTGGGGCCCAGGGAGACCCATCTGTATATACAAGGTACGTGGGACCCATCAAGGCCCCTGGGAATCCCCAAAAGACCTGTGGGCTCCAGGGAAAACCTCAGCATAGCCTGCAGGGCCCAGGAAGACCACCAGGACTACCCAGGGAACCTTGGTAACAAAATGTGGGCTTATTAACCCCATGTGGTTCCCTGTTGTCCCCCTATGGGGTAATTAATACTAGTCATGGAGGTCCCGATCAATCCCCATGGCAACTAAATTAATATGTAACTCCTATACCATGGGAGTCCATAAGGACCCCCATGGTATCACCAATTGAACCCCTATGCTCCAGTGCTGTTAAGTGGTTTTTCTAGCGTTACCACTGGACTGGATCACCAGATTATGCCAAAATACATAAATAGAAAAGGAAACATGACTGTATTAGAGCATCTTGAATATAAACATGCAGATACTGGACTCCCTGCTCATGTTGACTCTACACCGGAGACATCCTCATTTATATTGATGGGATCTTTCAATACCTTAACCTTTTGATGTTCTTACTCCATATCATGCACCATGTACTTCTATAGTTCTTCACTTCAGCTCATGACAAAAATAGTGAATCATCTTGTTTCATTTCTTATATGTAATTTGATATCTTGGCTATTCATTATATTGACCTTAAGATTAACCTTATACTCATAGTCCCCATCATAAACACTCACCTGAGGCAGGTACCACCAGTCAAGGTGTGTCTTATTTCCAGTGTCTACATAAATCTTGCTCTTCCCACTCCCAAATGTTTGACGAGTATTAAGGCTACGTTTACTTTAAAAGACGACTGAGGTCCAAATCCATTTATAAATGTAATGAATATTCAACTTTAAAACATATCATCGAGTACTATTGATTTCTCTTAAGATTCCCTCCTCGATAACCAGACCTCCATGGAAAAGGCACATCCACATGGAGAATCTAACACTGATAATAACATGTATCATATATCTCTCTCTCTACTTCATTCTCTTTCACTCTCTCTATAAATTGATTTAATTACAAATTAGGTTTTGATGTAAGTAGCTTAATTTGGAATGGCGAGGATCTCAAAGCCTTTTCCAACACTTCACTCTTTAGTGCATCTGGCCCTAACTAAGTTTTAATAGTGACCTAAGAAGTGAATTTATTGTAATATCCACCATTTTATTCTCATTGATAGTCACCAGGCTGATTTTGTTGGGTTTTGTTGGCGATTTCATAGAAACATTTGGAACTTTACAAAGAGATATAAACACAGAGGTATATTATCTGGCGCACTTGGCCATCTCCAGCGTCCTGGTGGTCAAGGTGCCAGCTGAGCACACACAGCGTGGAACTGGCCACTAATCCAGTGCCTGAGTGATCCTGATGTTGGGGAATTAGCTCCCGGCTTTATTCATATTTCTAGCACAGGTGTCTATGAGAGAAACCAATCACAAGTGATGCAAGATCTGGCCAACTGTGAAACTGGGGTCGAGAGTTGACTGAGGGGGATTAGCCCCCCACCACACCGTGAGTGGTGGTCCCTGCAGATCAGCTTTAGGCACATTTCTGGGAGATTGTAAAACCTTTGTATTAAGTGCTGTTCATTCAATACCTTTGAGCCCTAATAGGATGGTGTGAAATGTATATCCTAAATGTTACTAAATGTTATGGGGGGCTGTACCTACGTAGACCGCCAGGCTCAGGCACGGGATGACAAAAAGGGAATATACACACATATATATATATATACTAGCGACTTACCCGTCAAAAAATGAGATTGTAAGGCAGGTAATGGTGTTTGGTTCAGAGATTAATTTTGTTAGTGTTCCGAGATGCTTCGGCGCTCATTGCGAGCCTTGCGCTGATCACCTTCGGTGCTCATTGCGAGACTGTTGGTTGTTTGTCTGCTATGAGCATTGTTTTTTTTTTGTTTTTTTGTTTGCTAATGAAATAATTAATACATTAATAAATTAATATACTTTACCTATTTTGAAGTAATATATGCAGGAAGCATTGTGCAGAAGAGCTGACAATCTGTTTTGATGTCGCTGCAGCATACAATGTGTGTTTTCACTGCTGTGGAGCTGAGGTGTAAGTGTCATGAATGTGCGCAGTGTGTAGTGTAAATAGGCTGCGTGCGTGAGGAAAATCCGTTAGGGTAGCTGTGTACTTCCACATTGTGTAAGTTAGTGTTATGTAAAATGGCGCCTAATGTGTGGTATGTGGCTGTGGCTGATTTGGCGTCCTTGTTCTTGGATCGCGTCCGTTTTTTTCGGTGTGTTTGGTGGTGTTTTGCGTCTTTAGGGTCATGTAGCCTCGTTTTTGTTTTTTTCGGCTGCCATTTTTTCTCTCGCTTAGGGGATTTTCGGGTGTCTAAACTCTTGTATTTCGACTTAAATGGAGGTATAACTTCAGTTTCCGAGATCCTGGGTGTATTTATTGTGTTTTTAATGTTTTCATGGGCGCGGGTTTCGGGCTGTAAGGTCGTATTTTGGCGAGGTCATAATGTTTTTTTTTCTAAGTCCCGCGTCTCGTATTTGTTTCTCGTAAGTTCGTAAATTTTGCGAGCAAGGAGCGCTTTTGCTTTGCGAGGGCCGCTTGCTCGCGTTAGCAACAACCCGCTTGCTCACAACTATATATGTGATATATAAACCCAACACCAACGCACTCATGTATAAATAAATGAATACTCGGAGTATGGCAGTATACAGCGATACATTGTTGGACAAACATTTTAGTTAGAGGGACAGCCTTCGAGACTTGAAGCTCTTTATCGAGTCAGAAGCAATACCATTGAGATTGAGTGAGAGACACATAAATGGAGACTCTCTTTAAGAAACAATGTCAGCCCTTCCCTGAAAGTCCTGTGAGATTTCGGCTTCATAAATCAGTATCAGTAAGGTCAGCTGGAGCAGTTTGGATACAGGGATTTGTATTAGTGGCTCTGCAGCTGTTTCTTTAAGACCTTTGTGTTTTGGCCTCAAACAGAAAGAAATCTATAAATTCCAGATGGAAAGTGGCTGTTATTTGCCAAAAATGGGCACAATCAGTCGAATTTTTGGACTTTCATATAAATATGTAAATTATGTTCTGAGAGTTTAAAAAGTACAAAATCCTCTTTATAAAAGATGTGTTACCCGAAAAGTCCAGATATGAACAAAAGGAAGATTTATTTGGATCCAAATGAATGACATTAAGTGGAGGGTCCGGAATTAGAGGAGGGGGGTATTTGGGGGTACGGATTATATAAAATATCATCTGAGAGGAGGAAAAGGATTAAATTATACAGGAGGAATCTGCAGCTCGAATCAGTGGCATCCCCAGATACCAGTCATACCTACTATGCGGTGTACAATAATACTAACAAATGGTGCATACTAATATGAGGATTATACTAATACTAATATAAGGTGTATACCACTAAAATCAAGTGTATACTAATACTAAAAAGAGGTATATATCAATACTAGTACATGGTGTATGTTAATATAAGGTGTATACTAGCAATAATACTAGTACATGGAGTATACTAATAGGAAGATTACACTAATACTGAATACAAGGTGTATACTAATACTAATACAAGGTGTATACTAATACAAGGTGTATACTAATACAAGGTGTATACTAATACAAGGTGTATACTAATACTAATACCAGGTGTATACTAATACCAGGTGTATACTAATACAAGGTGTATACTAATACAAGGTGTATACTAATACAAGGTGTATACTAATACAAGGTGTATACTAATACTAATACAAGGTGTATACTAATACAAGGTGTATACTAATACAAGGTGTATACTAATACAAGGTGTATACTGAATACAAGGTGTATACTAATATTAATCCTTAGCTGAGGTGTATACCAATACAAGGTCGGTGAGCGTGGCTCTAAGCCCCCCAGTTTTGGCCCCGGCTCCCTGCTTGTAGTTTCGAGTGCTGAGTACACTTGTAGCCGGTTGTAGGCCGTTACTCGGACCCTCCAGCTGGAGCTCATGTGTGTGGTCAGATTTACTGTGACCCGAATTGGAGAGAATACAAAATGAAATAAATACACTGAGGGAAATCTTCCCAGGGCTGAGTTTCCTTCGCTCTGTTTTGGCCGCAGCTGCAGGAACCTTTTAAGGTGTAGTTTGTTCTTGGCCCCAAAAGAATCCCATTTAACCCTCTAGTGACCATAGGGTGTGATCGCTGTGCAATGTGATAGTACTCAGAGTAACGCTCCCATCTTCACTTTATTTATTATTAAGAAACATGAACTACGGAGAGTTGTATGCTGTGTGGTTCACTTTAAATTAAACCCATCTCTAAGACACACAGTAGTAGTTAAGGAAGGGGTTACACACACCTTAATAGTTAAGGAAGGGGTTACGCACACCTTAATAGGTAAGGAAGGGGTTACGCACACCTTAATAGGTAAGGAAGGGGTTACACACACCTTAATAGTTAAGGAAGGGGTTACGCACACCTTAATAGGTAAGGAAGGGGTTACACACACTTTAATAGGTAAGGAAGGGGTTACACACACTTTAATAAGTAAGGAAGGGGTTACACACACTTTAATAGGTAATGAAGGGGTTACACACACCTTAATAGGTAAGGAAAGGGTTACGCACACCTTAATAGGTAAGGAAGGGGTTACACACACCTTAATAGTTAAGGAAGGGGTTACGCACACCTTAATAGGTAAGGAAGGGGTTACGCACACCTTAATAGGTAAGGAAGGGGTTACATACACCCTAATAGGTAAGGAAGGGGTTACATACACCCTAATAGGTAAGGAAGGGGTTACACACACACCTTAATAGGTAAGGAAGGGGTTACACACACTTTAATAGGTAAGGAAGGGGTTACACACACTTTAATAGGTAAGGAAGGGGTTACACACACCTTAATAGGTAAGGAAAGGGTTACGCACACCTTAATAGGTAAGGAAGGGGTTACGCACACCTTAATAGGTAAGGAAGGGGTTACACACACCTTAATAGGTAAGGAAGGGGTTACACACACACCTTAATAGGTAAGGAAGGGTTTACGCACACCTTAATAGGTAAGGAAGGGGTTACACACACTTTAATAGGTAAGGAAGGGGTTACACACACTTTAATAGGTAAGGAAGGGGTTACACACACCTTAATAGGTTATAAAGGGGGTACACGCACCTTAATAGGTTATAAAGGGGGTACACAAGGCCCCTCACTGAAGTGTAACATTGCACCAAAGCACAATATATATATTCTACATCACAAATTAATTACTACAATGAAATAATGTCAGCCAATTACAATATTCTTATTACCTATCAGAGTTTCCACAACATTGGAGCTCAGAGCTTATTAAACTGATTAATCCACCACCAGTGGTCTGTAAGCTTTATTCCGGTGGTCCACAGAACAATTGTGGAATCTAAAAAGAAAAATGATTGATAAAATGTATCCCTCACAACTATATTGTATATAACAAGATACAAAATATCATTGTCTAGCACTGCCATTAATTCAGAACAATATGGACTACATCACAGTAAAGATCTGATAAAACCATGTTGAAATACTTTTTAAATTTTTGAAAATTCATGCATTTTTAGTAATCAAATCAAATCTTTGTTTACAGATGTAATAGTCTGCCCACTTGCTTTTCCATTACTGCAGCCAATGAGCTTGCAGGGGTGTGTCACATTCATGTCAATGGTAAAACTGCTGCTATTTCCAATTGGAAAATGTCTAGTCTCATCCAATTGAGCCCTCGGGAGATGACGGCTTCCGTAATGGAGGCCGTAAGTTATTTTGCTATTCAATTGGCCTCTTTTTGCGGGCTCCGACTGGGATACAGTCTCCAGCCCCCGATTCCTTGCAATGGTTAACATCGCAAGTTAAAGCCTTTATCTTTCACGGCTGCAAGAGTTACGATGGCTAAAATTACAAATCGCTATTCAATTGCTCCGAGCCCCCCTCACTAACCACCCTGCCAAGGCCACAAATGGCAAAAGACGGACCACGAGTTACGGGTTCCAAGGAGTACTCGTAAAGGGCTTAAAGACATGTCCGGATGCACTGTAAATGCAAATATAATTTCAATCCTGCACTGTAAATGATGGGGAACACAATGTAAGACATTAGAATTAATTGCACAACAGTCTCAAGCCCGCAAATCGGCAATCAAAAATGATTTAATTTTATGTTACAATTTGGGGTTATATCGATCTCTGGAATCTATGAGTTAATACATATCAGGCCACCCACATGGACTAGAACAGTATTGGTATTCATTTGTATTATTTTGTACATTGCGGGTTTGCGGGTCCGATCGAATATTGGACTCCGAATCGCTAGTTGATTGACATGTCACCTCCATGTTTTATTGACGTAATGATGATGGGCTCCTTTTCTATTGGCTGTCTCTAACTCAGGAGTTACAGCTTTGCTTAATTGATCTGGATCAAGCTCTGAAATGCTACAAACGATGGCATGGTTTAGGATTTTGGCTTTCGGCCCATAACTTGCGGGTTTGATCAATTGAATAGCAGTGTAAGTCTAGCAGGCTGCGGGCCTGCAGCCGGCCCGCAGACTTACGTCCTACATCCCATGAGTTGCAGCCTACGAATTGAATGAGGCGCTAAGTTTCCGAGTTTTCAATCTTATTAGGTGCTTTAGGGAAAGTACTTTGTATGCTTGATTTTAAACTCAATAACATGGCTCTCCATTCTTTTGTAATTTGTTAAAATAGTTTAGCGCTACAGAATATGTCAGCGCATTATAAATAAAAATGTATAATAATAAAAAGTTTTAAATCTCTCCTTACATACGAAGCGTATCCTGCCTACTGGCTGTTACATGAGTAATAACAGATAGCCGAGGAGAGCTCAGTGATGGTGATATGTGTATAGGGAAGACAGTGATTGATAGCAGTTTTTTGCTAGACTTAGGATTGCACTGACCAGGTAACCCATAACTGACCAGTTTAGGTGAATCCAGCAATCCATGCCTGCACAGATATTTCTTTTTAAACGTTATTGTTTTTTCTTTTGATCTCTATACAGGAAGCACTAGAGCAGATCACTGCTCTGCATTGTTCAAAATCCAGAGAGGCAAGAGAACAGAAATTGCAACATTGCAACAGGTCTCTTCCCTTCTAACTGGAATTGTAAGCAGTCTTACCATTGACATGAATGGGACACAAACCCATGCCTCCTGATTGGCTGCAGTAGTATAAAAGCAAGTGGGCAGTCCATTACATATGGAAACACAGATTTTATTTTATGTGACTATCTCAGTGAAACATGCACGTACTTAAAAAATTCATAAAGTATTTCAACATGCTTTTAGGAGATCTTCACGATGTGGTCCAAATTGTGCTGAATTAAGTGGCGCCTTACGCTAAAGTTAAAATACAATAAGTTGGATCAACCTACCAACAACTGCAAGCATTTAGTGATTTCAGTCATGTGACTTCCCCTTTGCACCGGGGCCACACTGTAATAAAAGATGGGGGGGCAAAATTTCAAAAGGTGTAATTGCACAGGGAATACATGTGAGCCCGCAAAGGGAGTATTTGAACATTTTAATAGTCTGAAATGAAAGTCCCAGTACTTAATAAACTGTTTTGCATGTATACACGATGAGGAGGGCTTGACCCTGTGAGCCAATGAGCTTCTTCCAAGGACACAACATATGCCAGTTGGATAATTTTACACCAAGCTTTGTGTGCCTTTAACACATTTGGAATTAGTTTGTGCTCATTCCCTAAATCACCTTCATCTTCGCAGCTTTGTTTATGTTTCTCATTATTTGGATGTTTCTAAACAAAAGGGATCAGAATACAGATTTTTCTCAATTGTTCGGAATATTTTCTTTGTTGGCGATTTAACAAGGTTTTATTCCACCAATACAAAACACACTTTATATTACATTCTTGGTTTATTGTTTGAGGACGTCTCTCTCACAAAAGGTCAAATTTTATTTTTTTAAAAATAATAAAAGCTTTGCAATAAAATGTAGACCTTCACAGGGAGCAAGCGCGCTATGCGGGATCCAGGATCACAATGAACCGGTTGCCTTGAAATTCAGTCAAGTGTTTCCATTAGAAGTCCATTGGGCGTTAATTCCAATAATATAATGTGGTTGTGTTTTTCATATTAATAGTGAGGAGAAAGTGGGTTAAATTATATTCCAGTCCCAATGTATTATGTATCTTGTGAAGAACTAAACTTTATATTGGGCAAAATATATTTAGATTGCAAATAAATAAAAAAAAATAAAAAAAATATCCACAGTGCGTACCGTCTCATTTCTATCGGTTCTTTTATCTTCTTTAGGTTACGTTTCTCACCAGGTTCTTGTAATTTAATAAGATTTCCACTGGCCTATTGAAAGCACTGTCAGTTTTATTTGCCATATTTTTGTAGCTTAATCTGTATTCAAAGACTCCTCAAACGTCAGAAACCAAAATGGTAGAGGCCACCGCAGCATCATCATCACATATAAACAGTACTAAATGATGTATTATTATCACATGTATAGTTCTCAGCAATACCGGTCGTTGCTAACGCTTGTGGGCTTGCGTATCGAGCAGTTGCTGGCGAAGAGCGCCAAAGGTGATCCTTGCGCTGGTGGAGATGAGCGCCATAGGTGCTCATCCCTACGACCCTGTACGACTTTCGGACCGCAAATGCGGACCATCGCAAATCAAGGGACCGCATTTGCGTAGGTGGAGGCTCCCACGTCGGCTGCAATGAGCCGAAGGATCCCAGACAACCAAAACACTTACTCTCTGTGGCAAACAGCATCACCTGCCTTACAATTTTATTGCTGTCATTTTTTGACGGGCAAGTCGCTAGTTAATAATAATAGAAATAATCAGGGGCAGAGCTACCAGTGGTGCAGGTGGTGCAGAGCACCAGGGCCCTCCTCTGGGGGGTAAATTGCTGTGAAATTGAAAAAATATATATTTTTGCCTTTCCTTTTTTTTCTGGAGTGTACACCCTCCCCGGGGCCTCCCACCCTGGCCCAACCCATCAAGACTGACTGGGACCCCCTGTGCTAGCTTGACCCCTCCTCCCAGAATGAAATTTGCGTGTGCCTGTGGATTTCTACTGAAGCTCCAACAGGTGGCAGTGTAGAGCAATTCAGCATGCTGGGGATGTGCATCAAGGAAGAAGGTAAGAGAGCAAGGGCTGCAGAGTGGAAGCAAAGTACAGGGGGTGGTTTCTGTGAGGGAGGAACACAGGAGATAGGGATGGGTGCTATGTGAGGTGGGTGCTGAGAGGAGTTGGGTGTTGTGCGGGAAAGGATCCTGAGATGTGATGGCTGTTGACAAGGACTGGGTGCTAAGAGGAGTGGCTGCTGCCTAAGGGTGGTGTTTTTAAGTGTGTGTATATATGTGTATATGTATGTGTACATATATATCGTAAAGGATGTCACAGGAATGTGGCGCGAGCGCGCCCTGGTGCTGTGCTGCAGGCAGAGGAGCTTCACACAGGAGCACTGAGGGATTTGGTACCGGCAGGGCCCAGCGCAAAACATATTTTACATCTCCCGAGGGGGACCCAAAATATTTTTTTGCACCAGCGTCCGGCGTCCTCCATTCTTTGGCTTCGCCACTGGTAATAAAAATAGTAAGAAAAGAATAATAATAATAATAATTTTCCATAAAACTAGCTCGTATTACTTTTTTTTTTTCATTGAAGTCTTACGGGCTTGAACATGATCGCAGATGCAAGGCCGTAACTCATGGTTCAAGCCCGTAAGACTTCAATGAAAAATGGAGGTTGGATTTCAAACTCATATAGGCTTGAACCACGAGTCACGATCGGACCCACATTACCTTGGCTATTTCTAACCGCGAGTTACGGCCTTGCGTAAGCGATCTTGTTCAAGCCCGCAAATGCTACTTTTAATAACATGGCTTGCGATGTGCGCTATCAGGCCGGGGCTTGCAAGCTTGGCCAATTGAATAGCACCTTAAGTTGCGGCGGTTGCAGGCTCGCAGACATACGGCCCACTCCGATCGAGTTGCAGTCTAGCAATTGAATGAGGCTCATAGAATCCTACTTTTGGCTGCATATAAGAACCAATAGTCCCATTGTCTGCGCATTCTATTTTTCTGAATGTTTGGCTTAATAAATTCTTATTAGAGTCTTATGTGTCTCCCGGGCATGCTTGAAATCCTTTACTGCGTTAACAACCTTTAGAGACCACCCAGTAGAGTGACATGAGCTCCTGGCAATGTACACAAATACACTTTCTAGTAACCTCCCACTCTGCAAGTACAGCATGTCTGATTGGAGAACATTCCCCTCTGGGCGGCTCCCACTCCAAAGATATTCAAGTGATGGAAAGATAAAGAGCTCAAACTGCCTGGGGGCATAATAAAAAATGGTAATTCATTGTATAAATACATAATAAAATTCTAATAAAGTTGGGTTCCCTGGTGGTCCACTGGTTAGGATTTGGTGCTTTCACCGCTACAACCTGGGTTTCATTCAAGTCAGTACTTAGAGGGGAGACTACCTAACAATACCAGGAGCTGTATGCTGTGGCCCACTGGAGAAGGTACTGGCAACCCACTCCAGTATCTCTGCCATGAAACCCAAGTGGATCAGAACGGTGTGTTATGGTCCATGCGGTCAAGGAAAGTCGAACACGACTGAATGATGCACACATACCCGACTATTCCTTAGATCCCTTTATATGAACATGTGATCCATTAAACTGTTCTTAATGTGCCATATAGAAGCCCTCAGTACAAGATACAATGTATAACTTTTTTATTTTATATATTAACAAATACAATTCTTACTTCTTAATATTTATATTTTTGTTTGATTTGAAGAATCTGCAATAAATTCCTGCTTTGTGAAAAAGACAAAAAGACATATTCCAGTATTTCTCACGTGTTAGGTTTACTTAATCCAAAGGATTTCATTGTATTTACGTTGAGGACATAATAACTATCTTTTCTTAAGTTGGTAATGACCTCTGCTCCAGAACTTGGAGGAAAATAAAACATTCCATTTAACAACCTTGTCCGAGGCCAACTCCTTAACACGAGAGCTCTACGCGCTGGTTTGTTTAATCTTTCAATTAGCGATTGTTTACTGACATTTATTAATTTGGATTGTTACACATAAGATTAATTTGTGCGGTGAAAACATTATGTATCATTGTTTTGTATAAAATCTCTTTATATTCATCCATTAGAAGTAAATTACGTTTTCCAATTTGCCCTTTTCTTTAAAATAAGAGCCAAATGATAAGATAAATGACAGAAACAAACAACTTGTTCAAGGCTCGGTCCAAGGAAGACGTCTCTGTATTTCTTCTGTATTAAGCCTCTTCCTCAAGCACTCATACCGGTAACAGAGCACTCTCTTGGTTCCCACCCTTACTCTTCCATCTTTCTTTCCTTTTCTAATACTTCTCTACAGTAACACACCACAAAGTAATAATATATACAGCACACTATAATATATACAGCACACTATAATATATACAGCACACTTACTATAAGGGGAAACACAGCCCACTAACATGTAGGGGCACAGCACACTATAATATATACAGCACACTTACTATAAGGGGAAACACAGCCCACTAACACTTAGGGGCACAGCACACTGTAATATATACAGCACACTTACTATAAGGGAAACACGGCCCACTAACATGTAGGGGCACAGCACACTATAATATATACAGCACACTTACTATAAGGGAAACACGGCCCACTAACATGTAGGGGCACAGCACACTGTAATACATAGGGACCCACAGCACACTATAATATATACAGCACACTATAATATATACAGCACACTATTATTATTATTATTATTATCTTTATTTATATCGCGCCAACATATTCCGTAGCGCTGTACAGGGGTTGAGTACATAGCAGAAAACAAATTAAACACCTTGTAAAGAATGGAGGACCCTGTTTTTGAGCATAAAATCAAATATACATAGTGCTTGTTTCCAAGGCCTGACACAAGATTGAAAACTCGCAAACTTACAATCTAAGGGTTTAGGTGTGATACAAGAGGGTGACAAATACAATTGAAAGCAATTGGTTCAGTAAAGTGGAGGGGTCTGTGTGTTGTACTGTAGATTGTGGGTGTGAGTGTTATTAAGCTGTGGAGTGTGCAGTTGTACATGTTAAGGCTGAAGGTGATAAGATTTTTTAAACAGGTGTGTTTTTAATAATTTCTTAAATGTTTTGAGGCAGGAAGATAATCTAATGGAGCGGGGCAAGGAGTTCCAAATGGATGGGGAAGCACGAGAAAAGTCTTGAAGACGGGAGTGAGAGGAGGTGATGAGAGAGGAGGAAAGAAGAAGGTCATTAGCAGAACGAAGGGGGCGGTTGGGAGAGTATTTTGAAACAAGAGCAGAGATATAAGGGGGTGCACTGTTGTTGAGGGCTTTATATGTTAGGGTCATGATTTTAAATTTGATTCGGGAAGCTATGGGAAGCCAGTGGAGTGATTGACAGAGAGGAGCTGCAGACACTGATCGTTTGGTATTGAAGATGAGTCTAGCGGAGGCGTCATTATGGATTGGAGGGGAGACAGACGAGAGATGGGGAGGCCAGCAAGAAGGGAATTGCAGAAGTCGAGTCGAGAGATGATGAGAGAGTGAATTAGAATTTTAGCTGTGTCTTCTGTAAGATAATGACGAATTTTGGAGATGTTTTTTAGGTGAAACTGACAAGATTTTGTTATTGCTTGGATGTGAGGAATAAAAGAGAGGGCGGGATCCAGTAGAACCCCAAGACAACGGGCCTGGGAGGTGGGAGTGATGATGGCGCTGTCAACAGTGAGAGATATTTGAGGAGTGGAAGCTGTAGTAGAGGGTGGAAAGATTAGAAGTTCAGTTTTAGACATGTTGAGTTTGAGTTGACGGGTAGACATCCAGGAGGATATGCTAGAGAGGCAGTTGGAAGCTTGAGCTAAAAGAGAGTGGGATAGATCGGGTGCAGAGAGGTAGATTTGAGTATCATCTGCATAGAGATGATACTGAAATCCAAAGGATTTTATAAGGGTGCCAAGGGAGGAGGTGTAGATGGAGAAGAGGAGGGGGCCTAGGACAGAACCTTGGGGAACGCCAACAGACAGAGGGAGAGGTGAAGAAGAGGTGCCAGAGAAGGAGACACTAAATGTACGATCTTTAAGATAGGATGTGAACCATGAAAGAGCTGTGTCCTGGATGCCAAAAGAGCAGAGCGTTTGGATTAGAAGAGGGTGGTCAACTGTATCGAAGGCAGCAGAGAGATCCAGGAGAATTAGAATGGAGAAGTTCCCCTTTGATTTGGCAGTTAGCAAGTCATTAGTGACTTTTGTGAGGGCTGTTTCTGTAGAGTGTTGGGACCGGAAGCCAGATTGGAAGGGGTCAAGTAGGGAATTGGAAGAAATGAATTGAGTGAGGCGATTGTAAACAAGCCGCTCAAGGAGTTTAGACGCAAGGGGAAGTAGTGAGATAGGGCGGTAGTTGGAGGCAGAAGCTGGATCAGATGAGGGCTTCTTGAGAATGGGTGTAATTACGGCATGTTTTAAGGAGGATGGAAACTTGCCAGTGTTTAGGGAGAGGTTGAATAGATGTGTGAGAGCTGGGATAAGTGTGGTGGATAGGGGAGGGATTAGCTGTGATGGAATAGGATCATGAGGACATGTGGTAAGGTGAGAGGTTGATAGTAAAGTAGATACTTCATCCTCGGTTACAGGGTCAAAGGAGTCCATAGTGGAGGTGGGATTGGGGAAGGGTAAGGGCTGGGTGTTGTCGGTTTGGGGAGAGGGTGGTGGGGTAGGGCCAAGCTGGGAGGAGAGCTCATTTCGGATGGTATCGATTTTATTTTTAAAATGGCTGGCAAAGTCATCAGCAGTGAGAGAGGAGGGGGCAGGAGGTGGGGGTGGGCGGAGGAGGGTGTTGAATGTAGCAAATAAACGTTTAGGTTTGGAGGACAGGTTTGATATTAGTGATGAAAAGTAGTGTTTGGCAAGATTGAGGGCAGAGAAGTAGGAGCGCAAGGTAAACTTGTAGTGGAAAAAGTCTGCTGAGGTGCGAGATTTCCTCCATAGTCGTTCTGCAGTGCGTGAGCATCTCTGTAGATAGCGTGTTTGTGTAGTGTGCCATGGTTGTGGTTGAGAGCGAGGGCGTTTGCTTGTGATTATGGGGGCAAGAGAGTCAAGGGTGGAGGTTAGCGTAGTGTTGTATTGTGAAGTGGCGTTGTCAGGGCAGGCAAGGGTGGTGAGGGGGCTGAGAAGGGGTGTTAGTACATTTGAAAATTGTTGTGGGTTGAGTGCTTGCAGGTTTCTGCGTGTTCTGATGGCAGGATTTGAAGAAGGGCGGTGAGCGGTAGATGAGGTGAGGTTGCAAGTTAGCAGGTGGTGGTCAGATAGGGGAAGTGAGGAGATGTCAAGGTTGGAGATAGTGCAGAGATTAGTAAAAATAAGGTCAATGGAGTGTCCACCACAGTGAGTTGCTGAATCTGTCCATTGTGAGAGGCCAAGGGAAGAGGTGAGTGCAAGTAATTTTGCAGTTGTTGGGGAGGTGGGTGTGTCTGTGGCTATGTTGAAATTGCCAAGAATGAGTGAAGGTATATTGGAGGAGAGAAAGTGAGGGAGCCAGGCGGCAAAGTTGTCCAGAAATTGAGAGGGTGATCCAGGCGGGCGATAGATCACAGCTACTCGCAGAGGTAAAGGAGAGAAGATGCGAATAGCGTGGACTTCAAAAGATGAGAATTGGAGGGAGGGAACAGGGGGTATGCAGTGAAAAGTGCAGCGAGAGGATAGCAGTATGCCCACACCTCCACCTTGTTTGTTCCCAGGTCTAGGAGTGTGGCTGCAGTGTAGACCACCATAAGAGAGTGCAGCAGGGGAGACAGAGTCAGATGGAGTGAGCCAGGTTTCTGTGATAGCCAGTAAATTGAGGGAGTTGGAAATGAAGAGATCATGAATGAAGGTAAGTTACTATAATATATACAGCACACTTACTATAAGGGAAACACAGCCCACTAACATGTAGGGGCACAGCACACTATAATATATACAGCACACTATAATATATACAGCACACTTACTATAAGGGAAACACGGCCCACTAACATGGAGGGGCACAGCACACTATAATATATACAGCACACTATAATATATACAGCACACTTACTATAAGGGAAACACGGCCCACTAACATGGAGGGGCACAGCACACTGTAATACATAGGGACCCACAGCACACTATAATATATACAGCACACTTACTAGAAGGGAAACACGGCCCACTAACATGTAGGGGCACAGCACACTGTAATACATAGGGACCCACAGCATACTATAATATATATACAGCACACTTAGTATAAGGGGAAACACAGCCCACGAACATGTAGGGGCACAGCACACTGTAATATATGCAGCACACTTACTATAAAGAAAAACACAGCCCACTAACATGTAGGGGCACAGCACACTGTAATATATATATACAGCACACTTACTATAAAGGGAAACATGGCCCACTAATATGTTGGGGCACAGCACACTGTAATATATAGGAACATAGCACACTAATATTTAGGGGCAAACATATACAATATATACAGACATCACACTGCAATACATAGGGACATAGCAAACTAATATATATGTTATTGCAGATAAAATCCTGCAGAATTCACTATTTGTCTTCAGTCAGGTGCAGAGATGAGTAATCTGTGAAATGACATGAAAATAATTTTTAATGTTTGTATTCAATTAATTCATGACTATGATGTTTAATTGGCATAGATGTAAAACATAAACGCATAATCATCTATAAGCACTCCAGATATGTGTTTTGTAAAATGTACATATTTTTTTGATCTATTATAAATGTTTTTTTTTTATTATTATTAATGAATAGTCCCAAAAGCAATGTACATGAATGAGCAGTAAGGCAGATATATCAGTGTAGGTTAAAAATTGTTATTATTATTATTGCAGTATAAAATGTAATTTTTTTGTGGTTGTAAGCATTACTAATTATTAATTAATTCATATATTAATATACGTTAATTAATCAATAACTCATCAATGCAAAATAAAAAGACATAATCCTTTTTTGTTCCATAAGAACATAATTAAATGATATACCTGTAAAGGTGCTCTTTATTCTGTTCAAAGGCTGCAAACATCACTCTCTGTGTACAGTCAGCTGCAGAGACGATGAAACTGTCAAATAAGATGCAAAGCATTTGTAATATTTGGATTCATCCTTATCACGCATTCATCAGCTACACGGATATGTCAGTGCATAGTAAAATATGCATATTGTTTGTGGTCCTTTTTATTTTTTTGTAATACTACTAATAAAGAATTAATAAATTAAGGTACATTAATAATCAATTAATCAATGACTAAAGGCATTGTAAAATATAGAATACTTGTTGTTCATAATGATTGCTAATAATTAATTAATAAAATAATGTACAATAATAATTATTGAATCAATGTCTAAATATATTAGAAAGAGGTAAGCATTAAAGTATTAATAAACTTTAGGCAGTTTAAAATTGTATACATATTTTTATAATGATTACTAATTAATAATAAATTCATGTACATTACTAATTCATTATTCAATGAATTAATATATTACAAACAGCTAAGCATGAAACTATTGCTAAACTAAAGCAAGCGTAAATTATACGTTTGTTGCTCAAATTTTTTAACTAATATTATATACCTTTTTTTAAGAATAATTAATGTATTAATTATTTGTTAATGATTATTAATATAAATTAATATACTTTACCTATTTGTATTTAATATTCAGCAATCAGTATCCTGAAGAGCTAACAATCTCTTTGGATTTTCCAGCAGCAGAAAATGTCCAGTCAGACTGTCATCACCTGAGGAGAAAGTGTCAGTTCTGTGGCAAGTGTGCCCTATATATAGGCTGCGTGCGCGAGACAAAACCGTTGGTTTAGGTGGGAAATCCGCCATTTCAGAATGTTAATGTGTAAGTTAGTGTTGTAAAATGGCGCGGTTAGTCTATGTTTTACGCGTTTTGCAAGCATTTTGCAAGCACTTCCTATTAGTATTGTTCTACCTTGTACGTCGCTTGCTTTGTTTTGCTCGGTTGGGGGTCGTGTAGCCTCATTTTCATGTTTTTAGGCTGCCATTTTTTTTCTCGCTTAGCCGATTTTCAAGTGCCAAAACTGCTTAAATTCGACATAAATTTGTCCTAGCTGTTCTCCCGTGCTGTGTGTCATGTTTTTGTTGTATTTGTTTTTGTATTTTTTGTGCTTTTCTTGTTTTTTAGTTTGCGCGGTTCGGCCGTTAACTTTGTATTTTCCTAAGTGCTGCATCTTGTAATTTATTTTTTCGAAGTCTCGCGTTCGTCAACTTCTTGCAGCCTAAGGCGATCCCACATTTTGTAAGAGGCTAAGTCCAGCGTGTTTCGCGAGACTCGCAGGCAATGAACACCTTCGGTGCTCATCGCCTGTTCTGCACGTTTTAGTGGTTTAATGGCTTTGCAAGGCGAACAGGCAATGAGCGCCTTTGGCTCATCGTTAAGTCTTACGCACCCCTCAAATAGTTCGACAATTATAATATGTGATATATATATATATAAATATATATATATATATTTTTTTTTTTTTACATCATTAAATCACTGAAAAATGGAGGTTAGATTTCAACCTCCTACTGAGGGTGATTTGTTTCTCTACTGTTTAAAAAAATCTGAAATATGTTCTTTAGTTTATATAAAAAAGCATATGTGCATATATGTGCATGTGTATATATATATTAGTGTATATTAATGTTTATAAATGTTTATGCATGTATGTGCATGTATATGTGTATGTTCCAGTGAGTATTTGTGTATACATGTGTGTGTATATTTGTGTTTATATGTGTGTATATGTGTTTATGCGTATTTGCCAATGTGTGTATATTTGTTTACATGTGTGGGAGTTTATGGAGTGTATGTGTGTGTATATATTTGTGTTTATATGTGTGTATATGTGTTTATGCATGTATGTGTATGTTCCTGTGAGTATTTGTGTATACGTGTGTGTATATTTGTGTTTAAATGTGTATATGTGTTTATGCATGTATATGTGTATGTTCCAGTGTGTGTATATTTGTTTTCATGTGTGTGAGTTTATGGAGTGTATGTGTATATGTGTTTATGCATGTATGTTTGTGTATATGTGTACGTTCCAGTGAGTGTTTGTGTATACATGTGTGTGTTTATATGTATGTATATGTGTTTATGCATGTATGTGTGTGTATATGTGTACGTTCCAGTGAGTGTTTGTGTATACATGTGTGTGTATATTTGTGGTTATATGTGTGTATATGTGTTTATGCATGTATGTGTGTGTATATGTGTACGTTCCAGTGAGTGTTTGTGTATACATGTGTGTGTTTATATGTATGTATATGTGTTTATGCGTGTATGTGTGTGTATATGTGTACGTTCCAGTGAGTGTTTGTGTATACATGTGTGTGTTTATATGTATGTATATGTGTTTATGCATGTATGTGTGTGTATATGTGTACGTTCCAGTGAGTGTTTGTGTATACATGTGTGTGTATATTTGTGTTTATATGTGTGTATATGTGTTTATGCGTGTATATGTGTATGTTCCAGTGTGTGTATATTTGTTTACATGTGTGTGTGTGTGTATATTTGTGTGTATAGAGACTAATCCTTGTTTTCCGGTACAATATAATGGTCAGGATAGATAACAAATGCAGGACTTGAGGAGTTTTCCTTTTGCCATTTATTGATACTTATATACATTTTATCCCAGACTTTGGGTCCTTCAGGGAACTGTTTGATTGAAACATTTAGTTCAAATTAGTTCCAACCTGGAGCTTTTCCAGACACAGAGATGTTGCTGCTTTTGTACTTTCATTTCTTCAAGGAGTTCCAAATAAAAGGAACCAGATGAGTCTTAAGAGGCTAATTGGTTCCATGTCCAAAATTCCAGCCAGTAGCAGTAGGTATGTCCCATGTCTGACCTGAGGGTGGGAGAGGTGACCTCTGCGAGGCTGGGACAGATGAACACATCTCTATAAAGGCTCAATGCAAAGCTGTTTATGGTGACCCTTAAATCCAAGCTGGGATACAATAACAAAGCTACCAGAGGTGGGGGGGCTGTGGGGTATATGTGTGTGGTGTATACATGAGCCCTGGGATATGCTCCTATGTTACTCACAGGAATGAAGCCAGTACCTGAGACAGACCGAGATTAATAAATAACCCATAACGAGCGCATCTTGTACAAGTTTATTTAGAAATAAGTGATACAGTTGTGTTTGTTCAATAAGACGCTGAACCGAGCACGGTGGGGGTGACGGCGAATTCGATAGATAACTTTACAAAGGGGTTAGATATATTTTTGAATAAAGAGGGCATTCAAGGCTATCCTAGATAACTAGCGAAGGAATATTGATCCAGGGACAAATTCGATCGCCAGTCTTTGGGGTCAGGAAGGAATTTTGCTTTTTTCCCCCCCCTTATGAGACAATTGGCAACGTTTCAATGTTTTTTCTTCTGGATCAATTAACAAATAATCCACTCGAAAATCGCCTAGGCGAGAAAAAAAGAGAACGAAAAAAATGAAAGCGATGAGCGCCGAAGGTGATCATTGCAAAGCAGGAAAGTTGAAGGGTAGAGGCTCGCGATGAGCGTGGAAGGTGCTCAGAGGGGCAAAATCCTCACATTGCGTGGCAAACAGCATTGCCAGGTTTACAATATTATTCCCGTCATTTTTTACGGGCAATTTCCTAGTCTATTATATTACTGGTATACAGAGTAGCTCAGTATTGTTATTTTATGATTATAGTCTGACCCGGATCATTCATTGGGCTATGTAGGCGCATCTCTAACAGGGGCGCCTCAATTATACAAAAAAGAGGGGACAGAGACTGCTTTACGGGAGTACAAGGAAATCAACAAGGCAGCAAAAGGGCGATTAGACTGGCTAAAATAGAAAATGAAAAGTTGGTTAAAAAAGGCCAGGAAGGAAGTTATAGGAACATTACAATGTGACACAGTCTGATAATTAGTGACCAGGAAAAGGCAGATGAGCTAAATAGGTTCTTTTCTTCGGTATACACAAGGGAGGTACCAGTGGTTGGGACACTGCAACATAATGGGGCTACACTACCTTCACCAAATAATTGGTTAACGCAGGAAAAAATCCAAAAGAGGTAAAAATAAATAAATGTTAATAAAGCCCTAGGTCCTGATGGAATACATCCAAGGGTACTGAGGGAACTGGGTTCTGTAATGGCAAAACCATTATATCTAATCTATTAAAATTAACTCAACACAGGGTCTCTACCAGATGACTGGAGAAAAGCTGATGTGATTCCTATATTTAAAAAGGGAGCAAGAGCAAATCCGGGGAATTATAGACCAGTGAGCCTCACTTCTGTAGTGGGGAAGCTTTTAGAAGGGTTAATGAGTGATAATATACAAGAATATGTGTATTTGTACATGATTATAAGTAGGAATCAACATTGATTTATGAGGGATAGGTCATGTCAAAAAAATCTTTCTTTTAATTAATTTCTATGAGGAGGTTAGTAGGAACCTGGATCAAGGCAACTCAGTGGATGTAATATTTTTGGATTTTGCAAAGGCTTTTGATACAGTGCCACATGGGAGACTATTGGGCAAACTAAGGGTTTCAAGAATTGCAGTAAATATCTGCTCGTGGATCAAGAGATAAAGGACAGGAAGCAAAGGGTTGTTGTAAATTAAACAAACTCAGATTGGACTAATGTGGTAAGTGGAGTTCCTCAGGGTTCAGTATTAGGTCCTCTCTTTTTTAACATATGTATTATGTATTAAATGATGTACTTTCCCTCCAAAGAGATTTGCATACATTTACTTATTTATTTGCATACATTATTTAATAAGAATAAATGCAAATGTATGCATTTAGGAAGGGCAATTTATAATCTAAATGGAGTAAATCTAGGGGTATCAGATATTGAAAGGGATTTGGGAGTGCTTGCGGACAACCACTTTGATAACAGTGCTCAATGCCAAGCTGCAGCTGCAAAGGCAAATAAAATATTAGCATGTATTAAGAAGGGTTTAGAAGCCAGGGAAGCAAATATAATTCTGCCACTATACAAAACAATAGTCCAGCGTGGGGAGAGTAGATGGAGGAAAAGACATCTCAGATAATCAATGTTGTTTTGTATTTCTCACCACATAGCAAAAGTTCAGGATTGGGGGTTGTGTGCCTCCTCCAGGACAGAATTGTCACTTGGGCAGTTGCATTACATTGATATAATGCAGGGTCTGGGGAAGTGACACAAGAAGGTGAGAGTGTGGTGTACAATGGCCCAGTCACCAGGCTTAAACACTGAGAGCGGTGGCTGTGTGTCCAACACTCTCTTCCAATAATCAATATTGTTTTGCATTTGCCACATGTTACAGGTGAATTTGACTCGGTAAAGAATGACACAGATCTAGATCTGATCAAATCAAGCAGGAAGTATCTTTATTTTTTTGTACAAGGGACTATGCAGAGTCTCACGAGAGGGCTGTGAAGAGTCCTTTTTGATGATCAAACCATGCAACATGAGCTTCTGACTTTTCTTCAGCTTTGACAGAAGTTTAATTGGTGAGGAGCACAAGGTGAGAGGTCCCAGTCCACCTAGGAGATAAAGAAACCTTATTAATTAAGCAACTTCACAATAATGTAATATCGCATTTCAATATCATGCATTGATTTATCAGACATGTGAGGGAGTCTCTGCTACCTGCTCATGATGCTGACGTCTCCTCAGCTTCAATATTGACAGCAATTCCATTGGTGAGGAGCACAAGGTGAGTTCCAAGTCCAGCTAGGAGATAAAGAAACTTTGTAAAGATACTTCACCACAAGGACATAATCTCGAAGTTCAATATCATGCATTGGTATAAAAAAAACATTTGAGATGGTCTCTCTGCTACCTGCTTGTGATGCTTAGGTCTCCTCAGCTTCAACCTTGACAGCAGATCCATTGGTGAGGAGCACAAGGTGAGTTTCATTCCACCTAGGAGATAAAGAAACGTTATTAATAGACTTTGCAAGGCCATACTCTCCCAATTCAAAGTCACGCATTGGTTTATCAGACATTTGAGGCAGTTTCTCTGCTACCTGCGTATGATGCTAGGTCTATCTCATCAGCTTCAAACTTGACAGAAGTTCCATTGGTGAGGAGCATAAGGTGAGTTTCATTTCACCTAGGAGATAAATAAACTTTATTAAAAGACTTTGCAAGGACATGATCTTCCAGTTCAATATCATGCATGGATTTATCAGACATTTGAGGCAGTCTCTGCTACCTGCACATGATTCTGACGTCTCCTCAGCTTCAACCTTGACAGCAGTTCCATTGGTGAGGAGCACAAGTTGAGCACCATTGCACCTATGAGATCAAGAAACTTTATTGAGTGACTTTACAAGGCCATAATCTCCCAGTTCAATATGATGCATTGGTTTAAAAAAACATTTGAGGCAGTCTCTCTGCTACCTGCTTATCATGCTTAGGTCTCCTCAGCTTCAATATTGACAGCAATTCCATTGGTGAGGAGCACAAGGTGACTTCCAAGTCCAGCTAGGAGATAAAGAAACTTTGTAAAGATACTTCACCACAAGGACATAATCTCCCAGTTCAATATCATGCATTGATTTATCATACAATGTGTGGTAGTCTCTTCTACCTGCTCATGCTTAGGTCTCCTCAGCTTCAACCTTGACAGCAGTTCCATTGGTGAGGAGCACAAGGTGACTTCCATTCCACCTAGGAGATAAATAAACTTTATTAAAAGATTGTGGAAGGTCATACTCTCCCAGTTCAATATCATGCATTGGTTTATCAGACATTTGATGCAGTCTCTCTGCTACCTGCTTAAATGATGCTTAAGGAGATCGGGAGGCTGGTTAAGTTGGTGTCAGCTACACGGGTGAATTGCCACTGTTCCCACACTTTAAACCAGGAGGGATAGCTACAATGGCAGACAGAGCGAGCATGCACAGAAAGTCTCATGAGAGGACTCTGTGAAGAGGTACTTTTTCATGGTGAGGTGCTTGAAACCTCGACACATGGCCTTCCATGAAACCACTCTGACTTTCCTTCAACCTTTACAGCATTTCCATTGGTGAGGAGCACAAGGTAAAGTAAGGTTCAGTCAACCTAGGAGATAAAGAAACTTTATTAATAGACTTTGCAAGGTCATACTCTCCCAATTCAAAGTCACACATTGGTTTATCAGACATTTGAGGCAGTTTCTCTGCTACCTGCGTATGATGCTAGGTCTATCTCATCAGCTTCAACCTTGACAGCAGTTCCATTGGTGAGGAGCACAAGGTGAGTACCATTGCACCTATGATATCAAGAAACTTTTTTGAGTGACTTTGCAAGGGCATAATCTCCCAGTTCTATATTATGCATTGATTTATCATACAATGTGTGGTAGTCTCTTCTACCTGCTCATGATGCTTAGGTCTCCTCAGCTTCAACTTTGACAGCAGTTCGATTGGTGAGGAGCACAAGGTGAGTTTCATTCTACCTAGGAGATTAATGCACTTTATTAAAAGACTTTGCAAGGACATGATCTCCCAGTTCAATATCATGCATTGGTTTATCAGACATTTGATGCAGTCTCTTTGCTACCTGCTTAAATGATGCTTAAGGAGATCGGGAGGCTGGTTAAGTTGGTGTCAGCTACACGGGTGAATTGCCACTGTTCCCACACTTCAAACCAGGGGGGATAACTACAATGGCAGACAGAGCGAGCATGCACAGAAAGTCTCATGAGAGGACTCTGTGAAGAGGTACTTTTTCATAGTGAGGGGCTTGAAACCTTGACACATGACCTTCCATGAAACCACTCTGACTTTCCTTCCAGCTTTACAGCATTTCCATTGGTGAGGAGCACAAGGTAAAGTAAGGTTCAGTCAACCTAGGAGATAAAGAAACTTTATTAATAGACTTTGCAAGGTCATACTCTCCCGATTCAAAGTCACGCATTGGTTTATCAGACATCTGAGGCAGTCTCTCTGCTATCACCTGCTTATGATGCTAGGTCTATCTCATCAGCTTCAACCTTGACAGCAGTTCCATTGGTGAGGAGCACAAGGTGAGTACCATTGCACCTATGAGATCAAGAAACTTTTTTGAGTGACTTTGCAAGGACATAATCTCCCAGTTCAATATTATGCATTGATTTATTATTCAATGTGTGGTAGTCTCTTCTACCTGCTCATGATGCTTAGGTCTCCTCAGCTTCAACTTTGACAGCAGTTCAATTGGTGAGGAACACAAGGTGACTTCCATTCCACCTAGGAGATAAATAAACTTTATTAAAAGACTTTGCAAGGACATGATCTTCCAGTTCAATATCATGCATTGATTTATCAGACATTTGAGGCAGTCTCTGCTACCTGCACATGATGCTGACGTCTCCTCAGCTTCAACCTTGACAGCAGTTCCATTGGTGAGGAGCACAAGTTGAGCACCATTGCACCTATGAGATCAATAAACTTTATTGAGTGACTTTGCAAGGGCATAATCTCCCAGTTCAATATGATGCATTGGTTTAAAAAAAACATTTGAGACAGTCTCTCTGCTACCTTCTTATCATGCTTAGGTCTCCTCAGCTTCAATGTTGACAGCAATTCCATTGGTGAGGAGCACAAGGTGAGTTCCAAGTCCCGCTAGGAGATAAAGAAACTTTGTAAAGATACTTCACCACAAGGACATAATCTCCCAGTTCAATATCATGCATTGATTTATCATACAATGAGTGGTAGTCTCTTCTACCTGCTCATGATGCTTAGGTCTCCTCAGCTTCAACTTTGACAGCAGTTCAATTGGTGAGGTACACAAGGTGACTTCCATTCCATCTAGGAGATAAGGAAACTTTATAAAAGACTTTGCAACAACATACTCTCCCATTTCAATATCATGCATCCATTGGTTTATCAAACATTCAAAGGCAGTCTCTCTGCTACCTGCTAGTGATGCTTAGGTCTCCTCCTCTTCAACCTTGACAGCAGTTCCATTGGTGAGGAGCACAAGGTGAGTTTCATTCCACCTAAGAGATAAATAAACTTTATTAAGACTGTGCAAGGTCTATTAAGACTGTGCAAGGTCATACTCTCCCAGTTCAATATCATGCAATGGTTTATCAGACATTTGAGGCAGTCTCTCTGTTATCACCTGCTTATGATGCTAGGTCTATCTCATCAGCTTCAAACTTGACAGCATTTCCATTGGTGAGTAGCAGAAGGTGAGTTTCATTCCACCTAGGAGATAAAGAAACTTTATTAATAGACTTTGGAAGGACATACTCTCCCAATTCAAAGTCACACATTGGTTTATCATACATTTGATGCAGTCTCTCTGCTACCTGCTTATGATGCTAGGTCTATCTCGTCAGCTTCAACCATGACAGCATTTCCATTGGTGAGGAGCACAAGGTAAAAGTAAGGTTCAGTCAACCTAGGAGATAAAGAAACTTTATTAAGAGACTTTGCAATGTCATAATCTCCCAGTTCAATATCATGCATGGATTTATCATACAATGTATGGTAGTCTCTGCTACCTGCTCATGATGCTTAGGTCTCCTCAGCTTCAACTTTGACAGCAGTTCGATTGGTGAGGAGCACAAGGTGACTTCCATTCCATCTAGAAGATTAATACACTTTATTAATAGACTGTGCAAGGTCATACTCTCCAAATTCAAAGTCACGCATTGGTTTATCAGACATTTTTGGCAGTCTTTCTGCTACCTGCTTAAATGATGTTTAAGGAGATCGGGAGGCTGGTTAAGTTGGTGTCAGCTACACGGGTGAATTGCCACTGTTCCCACACTTCAAACCAGGGGGGATAACTACAATGGCAGACAGAGCGATCATGCACAGAAAGTCTCATGAGAGGACTCTGTGAAGAGGTACTTTTTCATGGTGAGGGGCTTGAAACCTTGACACATGACCTTCCATGAAACCACTCTGACTGTCCTTCAACCTTTACAGCATTTCCATTGGTGAGGAATACAAGGTAAAGCAAGGTTCAGTCAACCTAGGAGATAAAGAAACTTTATTAATAGACTGTGCAAGGTCATACTCTCCCGATTCAAAGTCACACATTGGTTTATCAGACATGTGAGGCAGTTTCTGCTACCTGCTAAGGATGCTTAGGCCTCTTCAGCTTCAACCTTGACAGCAGTTCCATTGGTAAGAAACACAAGGTGAGTACCATTGCACCTATGAGATCAAGAAACTTTATTGAGTGACTTTGCAAGGGCATAATCTCCCAGTTCAATATGATGCATTGGTTTAAAAAACATTTGAGACGGTCTCTCTGCTACCTGCTTATCATGCTTAGGTCTCCTCAGCTTCAATATTGACAGCAATTCCATTGGTGAGGAGCACAAGGTGAGTTCCAAGTCCAGCTAGGAGATAAAGAAACTTTGTAAAGATACTTCACCACAAGGACATAATCTCCCAGTTCAATATCATGCAATGATTTATCATACAATGAGTGGTAGTCTCTTCTACCTGCTCATGATGCTTAGGTCTCCTCAGCTTCAACTTTGACAGTTCGATTTGTGAGGAGCACAAGGTGACTTCCATTCCATCTAGGAGATAAAGAAACTTTATTAAAAGACTGTGCAAGGACATACTCTCCCAATTCAAAGTCACTCATTGGTTTATCAGACATTTGTTGCAGTCTCTCTGCTACCTGCGTATGATGCTAGGTCTATCTCATCAGCTTCAAACTTGACAGAAGTTCCATTGGTGAGGAGCACAAGGTGAGTTTCATTTCACCTAGGAGATAAATACACTTTATTAAAAGACTTTGCAAGGACATACTCTCCTATTTCAATATCATGCATCCATTGGTTTATCAAACATTCAAAGGCAGTCTCTCTGCTACCTGCTTGTGATGCTTAGGTCTCCGCAGCTTCAATCTTGACAACAGTTCCATTGGTGAGGAGCACAAGGTGAGTTTCATTCCACCTAGGAGATAAAATATACTTTATTAAAAGACTTTGCAAGGACATGATCTTCCAGTTCAATATCATGCATTGATTTATCAGACATTTGAGGCAGTCTCTCTGCTACCTGCTCATAATGCTGATGTTTCCTCAGCTTCAACCTTGACAGCAGTTCCATTGGTGAGGAGCACAAGGTGAGTTCCAAGTCTAGCTAGGAGATAAAGAAACTTTATAAAATACTTTGCAAGGTCAAACTCTTCCAGTTCAATATCATGCATTGGTTTATCAGATAATTTGAGATGGTCTCTCTGCTACCTGCTCATGAAAGTCATCAGAAGGGGGTGTCTGTCATGGAAACTTTGGATAACTAGTAGTCTTATATTTTAGTGTCCAGCTTATTCTCTGTCTCTTTTTCATATAGTCAAAGATTTCACTCAATTCTGGAGTTCTGGGTTTTAAAGATCAGACACTAAAGCCACTGAAATCCATTATTTTATAGTATACAGTTTTTGAAGAACTAGGTTGATAATGGGCAATTTAAATCCCTTTAAATACTATATGTATATGTAAATGTATATGTAAATGTAAATGTACTGTTATTGGAGTCACCACTTTTGCTTTCTGTGCTACTAGGTGGAGAATGCAGAGAAAGGAGATGCACAAAGAAGACAATGGCCACCCCACCCAGTAAAGCATCGTTGTATATGGTAGGTAATGCATTATAAAGGCTGTATGTTGTCCATTTACCCATTTCCTAGGTCTATTTCTTTAAAAAAGTATAATGGAAATGTAGTATTCTTTAATGTTTTTTGTACATCAGACATTCATTTTTTGTACACCAGAGACTTGCAGATCTTCAGTCCATATATCTATTCATTTGGCTTTTGTAATATATGATGCTTTCATATCCACATACCAAGGTACTTCATATACTGTAGGTAAATGTTTGGGGGTTGGTGTATTTTTTCTTGGAGAAGATGGTAACATAAGGTTCTGTGGTACTCACTAAGGCCGCTCTCGTAGCATAAGTACTCACAAGGGATTATATACAGAGACAAAATGGCAAAACTCGCACATACATTTTATATTAAGGTAATAAAACTTTCCCTTTAATGAGAAGATATAAATAAAACTTCCCTTTAATGAGAAGATATATGCATTGCAGAGCTGCTTTGATATAACATAGTGAGGTCTGTCCAGCTTGCAGTCTATATTGTCTAGAACAAATAAACTTTAAGATATGTCTAAGAGGTGAGTAAAGAAGTATCAATATGTAACTATATCTTACATTTATAATATGCTACCATTTTCTGCAGAAAGATACATTGGACACAGTAAATATACGAGACTTATGACTATACAATCTTAAAAAATTAATGTTAACCCAATTGATATACTGTAATTTTTTGTCTTTACAATTCACCTAATTACCAATTATTAAGCCTTACCTTTATCTATACGATCTATCAGTCTTCATATGTACAAGGTAGAATTGGCTCCTTTAAGGATTCCTATACCCGTCTATATAAGGCCATGGCCACACCGGGATTCAGTTGCTCATCTGGTGACAATCCTGATTTGAATGTCTTAGCCTCCCCAAATTGCTCCTTATATAGGGCTCTGAGCTCTGTGACATCATCTACTATGACACGTCTCTGATGTAAGAAGTGATTGTTACCTGGAGGGCCAGCTCAGCCTTGTGATGGCAGCCATTAGACAAATCATCTTATGGTGCTTTAGAGATATATTCATGTTTTATCCAAAATATAACGTACAACAGAGGTTCCTTTGTACACATTGACGCAGACACATAAGGGTGGGAAAAAATCAAATGCAGAAAAATGTATGAATCAGATAAAAGGATAGGATTCATTTAATATTCAGCAATTACAGAATCTAGAAATGATCCCTGGGCATCTACATCCGTTTACTTGTTCGCCTTCAACTTTACTTTCTGTTTTATTTTCTTTCTTTCTATTATCTTCCTATTCGCTGCTTCCTGGTATTTACCCACCACTATATGGGTTGCCTCAAATAACACAATAAGATAAGGAGGTGAAGAGGAGAGTAGGCTATACAGAAGACGTTTGCAAGGCAGGATGCAAAAGAGGGCCGTATCGGCTGGAAGGGTCACCAGGGGTCTGGTATTTTACTAGATTGTACTGTTCAAAATCTAAGACTAATTCTATTTGGTATTTTTAATCATTAAACTTGATAATGGGCAACATTTTATTAGATATAAATCCAACCTTTACATTTGTGGGTTTGATACCAAATCATTCTAAACCAATGAGCTTTACATTGCTGCTACTGAAATTCTGATGTTTGTAGATGCCACATTCCTGTTGTTTAGATACCAACTTCCTGTGCAATCAGGGTCTCCTGTCACCCAAGGAATCACCAGAAATCAAACTGGTATATCCCACAGAAGCATATTTGTACATAAAAGGTTATATGTTAGAGGTTGTATTATTTTATCTCCAATTCTAAAAAACATTTTGGATATTTTCAAGTGTAGTTCTTAAAAATACTGTATTTTCAATACAGTCACCCCTCACTTAACGACCAAGTTACGTTCCTACGACTCAGTAGCTTAACGAATTTGTCGATAAGCAAAGAGCCATCCATTACCGATATCTCAAGCATACTGTACTTATACCTGTAGTAGTACTTATACCTGTAGTAGTACTTATACCTGTAGTAGTACAGAGCATACATATACTGTACTTATACCTGTAGTAGTACTTATACCAGTAATAGTACAGAGCATACATATACTGTACTCATACCTGTAGTAGTACTAATACCTGTAATAGTACAGAGCATACATATACTGTACTCATACCTGTAGTAGTACTTATACCAGTAATAGTACAGAGCATACATATACTGTACTTATACCTGTAGTAGTACTTATACCTGTAATAGTACAGAGCATACATATACTGTACTCATACCTGTAGTAGTACTAATACCTGTAATAGTACAGAGCATACATATACTGTACTCATACCTGTAGTAGTACTTATACCAGTAATAGTACAGAGCATACATATACTGTACTCATACCTGTAGTAGTACTTATACCAGTAATAGTACAGAGCATACATATACTGTACTCATACCTGTAGTAGTACTAATACCTGTAGTAGTACTTATACCTGTAGTAGTACAGAGCATACATATACTGTACTCATACCTGTAGTAGTACTTATACCTGTAATAGTACAGAGCATACATATACTGTACTTATACCTGTAGTAGTACAGAGCATACATATACTGTACTTATACCTGTAGTAGTACTAATACCTGTAGTAGTACTTATACCTGTAGTAGTACAGAGCATACATATACTGTACTTATACCTGTAGTAGTACTAATACCTGTAATAGTACAGAGCATACATATACTGTACTTATACCTGTAGTAGTACAGAGCATACATATACTGTACTCATACCTGTAGTAGTACTTATACCTGTAGTAGTACTTATACCTGTAGTAGTACAGAGCATACATATACTGTACTTATACCTGTAGTAGTACTAATACCTGTAATAGTACAGAGCATACATATACTGTACTTATACCTGTAGTAGTACAGAGCATACATATACTGTACTTATACCTGTAGTAGTACAGAGCATACATATACTGTACTTATACCTGTAGTAGTACTTATACCAGTAATAGTACAGAGCATACATATACTGTACTTATACCTGTAGTAGTACAGAGCATACATATACTGTACTTATACCTGTAGTAGTACTTATACCAGTAATAGTACAGAGCATACATATACTGTACTTATACCTGTAGTAGTACTTATACCTGTAATAGTACAGAGCATACATATACTGTACTTATACCTGTAGTAGTACTTATACCTGTAGTAGTACTTATACCAGTAATAGTACAGAGCATACATATACTGTACTTATACCTGTAGTAGTACTTATACCTGTAATAGTACAGAGCATACATATACTGTACTTATACCTGTAGTAGTACTTATACCTGTAGTAGTACTTATACCAGTAATAGTACAGAGCATACATATACTGTACTTATACCTGTAGTAGTACTTATACCTGTAGTAGTACTTATACCAGTAATAGTACAGAGCATACATATACTGTACTTATACCTGTAGTAGTACAGAGCATACATATACTGTACAAAATACTGTACAACATAGCGTACAGTTCTAGTACAGCATACAATACTGCAACAGGTCGTAGAGCTGGTTGTAAGTCCAAGCAGGCGCTAAACTATGAACTATGTTGATATATCTATAGTGTACGTCTGGAGATGCGCCTGTTATATTATAGTGCGGGGGAATCAGTCATTATATATTTATAATATGAGGGAATTAGTATGTGTCTGTCAATCATTGTTCGGTTGCTAAGCTCTGGGCACTCCCTTTTGGGGATGTTGTGTACATTTCTGTCACTTTTGTGATATTCCTCATGATTTCCGCTGCTCTCAGTGATGTATGGACAACCAATAATAGTGTTTTATTATTGACATTGCATTATATGCTCCTGTATTATGGGGGAGTGGGTGATATAATAGATTGCTGCACTCTTGTATTAATGGGAAAATGATGTGGGGACGGTGCCATTACAGTACCTTGTGCTCACTGACATCAAACATCATCTGTCTGTCACCACCTCTGAGGTGCACAGATCTCCCGTCTCAGTACTAACTGGTCCTTCTGCCGCTTATCTTTACACACATAAAAGGCAAAAATGGGTCCACGAATATCTTGCATGCTCACTCACAGGGGCTCTGCCAAGTCACTGCCTAGGGGCTCCAATAAGGTAGATCCGGCCCTGATTATAGTATACTGTATTATATTACTGGTATATAGAGTAGTACAGTACTGTTATCATATGATTATAGTATACTGTATTATATTACTGGTATATAGAGTAGTACAGTACTGTTATCATATGATTATAGTATACTGTATTATATTACTGGTATATAGAGTAGTACAGTACTGTTATCATATGATTATAGTATACTGTATTATATTACTGGTATATAGAGTAGTGCAGTACTGTTATCATATGATTATAGTATACTGTATTATATTACTGGTATATAGAGTAGTACAGTACTGTTATCATATGATTATAGTATACTGTATTATATTACTGGTATATAGAGTAGTACAGTACTGTTATCATATGATTATATTATACTGTATTATATTACTGCTATATAGAGTAGTACAGTATTGTTATCACATGATTATAGTATACTGTATTATATTACTGGTATATAGAGTAGTACATTACTGTTATCATATGATTATAGTATACTGTATTATATTACTAGTATATAGAGTAGTACAGTACTGTTATTATATGATTATAGTATACTGTATTATATTACTAGTATATAGAGTAGTACAGTACTGTTATCATATGATTATACTATACTGTATTATATTACTGGTATATAGAGTAGTACAGTACTGTTATCATATGATTATAGTATACTGTATTATATTACTGGTATATAGAGTAGTGCAGTACTGTTTTCATATGACTATAGTATACTGTATTATATTACTGGTATATAGTGTAGTACAGTACTGTTATCATATGACTATAGTATACTGTATTATATTACTGGTATATAGAGTAGTACAGTACTGTTATCATATGATTATAGTACACTGTATTATATTACTGGTATATAGAGTAGTACAGTACTGTTATCATATGATTATAGTATACTGTATTATATTACTGGTATATAGAGTAGTACAGTACTGTTATCATATTATTATAGTATACTGTATTATATTACTGGTATATAGAGTAGTACAGTACTGGTATCATATGATTATAGTATACTGTATTATATTACTAGTATATAGAGTAGTACAGTACTGTTATCATATGATTATAGTATACTGTATTATATTACTGGTATATAGAGTAGTACAGTACTGTTATCATATGATTATAGTATACTGTATTATATTACTGGTATATAGAGTAGTATAGTACTGTTATCATATGATTATAGTATACTGTATTATATTACTGGTATATAGTGTAGTACAGTACTGTTATCATATGACTATAGTATACTGTATTATATTACTGGTATATAGAGTAGTACAGTACTGTTATCATATGATTATAGTATACTGTATTATATTACTGGTATATAGAGTAGTACAGTGCTGTTATCATATGATTATAGTATACTGTATTATATTACTGGTATATAGAGTAGTACAGTACTGTTATCATATGATTATAGTATACTGTATTATATTACTGGTATATAGTGTAGTACAGTACTGTTATCATATGATTATAGTATACTGTATTATATTACTGGTATATAGAGTAGTACAGTACTGTTATCATATGACTATAGTATACTGTATTATATTACTGGTATATAGAGTAGTACAGTACTGTTATCATATGATTATAGTATACTGTATTATATTACTGGTATATAGAGTAGTACAGTACTGTTATCATATGATTATAGTATACTGTATTATATTACTGGTATATAGAGTAGTGCAGTACTGTTTTCATATGACTATAGTATACTGTATTATATTACTGGTATATAGTGTAGTACAGTACTGTTATCATATGACTATAGTATACTGTATTATATTACTAGTATATAGAGTAGTACAGTACTGTTATCATATGATTATAGTATACTGTATTATATTACTGGTATATAGAGTAGTATAGTACTGTTATCATATGATTATAGTATACTGTATTATATTACTGGTATATAGAGTAGTACAGTACTGTTATCATATGATTATAGTATACTGTATTATATTACTGGTATATAGAGTAGTACAGTACTGTTATCATATGATTATAGTATACTGTATTATATTACTGGTATATAGAGTAGTACAGTACTGTTATCATATGATTATAGTATACTGTATTATATTACTGGTATATAGAGTAGTATAGTACTGTTATCATATGATTATAGTATACTGTATTATATTACTGGTATATAGAGTAGTACAGTACTGTTATCATATGATTATAGTATACTGTATTATATTACTAGTATATAGAGTAGTACAGTACTGTTATCATATGATTATAGTATACTGTATTATATTACTGGTATATAGAGTAGTACAGTACTGTTATCATATGATTATAGTATACTGTATTATATTACTGGTATATAGAGTAGTACAGTACTGTTATCATATGATTATAGTATACTGTATTATATTACTGGTATATAGAGTAGTACAGTACTGTTATCATATGATTATAGTATACTGTATTATATTACTGGTATATAGAGTAGTACAGTACTGTTATCATATGATTATAGTATACTGTATTATATTACTTGTATATAGAGTAGTACAGTACTGTTATCATATGATTCTAGTATCTCTGTATTATATTACTGGTATATAGAGTAGTACAGTACTGTTATCATATGATTATATTATACTGTATTATATTACTAGTATATAGAGTAGTACAGTACTGTTATCATATGATTATAGTATACTGTATTATATTACTGGTATATAGAGTAGTACAGTACTGTTATCATATGATTATAGTATACTGTATTATATTACTGGTATATAGAGTAGTACAGTACTGTTATTATATGATTATAGTATACTGTATTATATTACTGGTATATAGAGTAGTACAGTACTGTTATCATATGATTATAGTATACTGTATTATATTACTGGTATATAGAGTAGTACAGTACTGTTATCATATGATTATAGTATACTGTATTATATTACTGGTATATAGAGTAGTACAGTACTGTTATCATATGATTATAGTATACTGTATTATATTACTGGTATATAGAGTAGTACAGTACTGTTATCATATGATTATAGTATACTGTATTATATTACTGGTATATAGAGTAGTACAGTACTGTTATCATATGATTATAGTATACTGTATTATATTACTGGTATATAGAGTAGTACAGTACTGTTATCATATGATTATAGTATACTGTATTATATTACTGGTATATAGAGTAGTACAGTACTGTTATCATATGATTATAGTATACTGTATTATATTACTGGTATATAGAGTAGTACAGTACTGTTATCATATGATTATAGTATACTGTATTATATTACTGGTATATAGAGTAGTACAGTACTGTTATCACATGATTATAGTATACTGTATTATATTACTGGTATATAGAGTAGTACAGTACTGTTATCATATGATTATAGTATACTGTATTATATTACTGGTATATAGAGTAGTACAGTACTGTTATCATATGATTATAGTATACTGTATTATATTACTAGTATATAGAGTAGTACAGTACTGTTATCATATGATTCTAGTATCTCTGTATTATATTACTGGTATATAGAGTAGTACAGTACTGTTATCATATGATTATAGTATACTGTATTATATTACTAGTATATAGAGTAGTACAGTACTGTTATCATATGATTATAGTATCTCTGTATTATATTACTGGTATATAGAGTAGTACAGTACTGTTATTATATGATTATAGTATACTGTATTATATTACTGGTATATAGAGTAGTACAGTACTGTTATCATATGATTATAGTATACTGTATTATATTACTGGTATATAGAGTAGTACAGTACTGTTATCATATGATTATAGTATACTGTATTATATTACTGGTATATAGAGTAGTACAGTACTGTTATCATATGATTATAGTATACTGTATTATATTACTGGTATATAGAGTAGTACAGTACTGTTATCATATGATTATAGTATACTGTATTATATTACTGGTATATAGAGTAGTACAGTACTGTTATCATATGATTATAGTATACTGTATTATATTACTGGTATATAGAGTAGTACAGTACTGTTATCATATGATTATAGTACACTGTATTATATTACTGGTATATAGAGTAGTACAGTACTGTTATCATATGATTATAGTATACTGTATTATATTACTAGTATATAGAGTAGTACAGTACTGTTATCATATGATTATAGTATACTGTATTATATTACTGGTATATAGAGTAGTACAGTACTGTTATCATATGATTATAGTATACTGTATTATATTACTGGTATATAGAGTAGTACAGTACTGTTATCATATGATTATAGTATACTGTATTATATTACTGGTATATAGAGTAGTACAGTACTGTTATCATATGATTATAGTATACTGTATTATATTACTGGTATATAGTGTAGTACAGTACTGTTATCATATGATTATAGTATACTGTATTATATTACTGGTATATAGAATAGTACAGTGCTGTTATCATATGATTATAGTATACTGTATTATATTACTGGTATATAGAGTAGTACAGTACTGTTATCGTATGATTATAGTATACTGTATTATATTACTGGTATATAGAGTAGTACAGTACTGTTATCGTATGATTATAGTATACTGTATTATATTACTGGTATATAGAGTAGTACAGTACTGTTATCATATGATTATAGTATACTGTATTATATTACTGGTATATAGAGTAGTACAGTACTGTTATCATATGACTATAGTATACTGTATTATATTACTGGTATATAGAGTAGTACAGTACTGTTATCATATGATTATAGTATACTGTATTATATTACTGGTATATAGTGTAGTACAGTACTGTTATCATATGATTATAGTATACTGTATTATATTACTAGTATATAGAGTAGTACAGTACTGTTATCATATGATTATAGTATACTGTATTATATTACTAGTATATAGAGTAGTACAGTACTGTTATCATATAATTATAGTATACTGTATTATATTACTGGTATATAGAGTAGTACAGTACTGTTATCATATGATTATAGTATACTGTATTATATTACTGGTATATAGAGTAGTACAGTACTGTTATCATATGATTATAGTACACTGTATTATATTACTGGTATATAGTGTAGTACAGTACTGTTATCATATGATTATAGTATACTGTATTATATTACTGGTATATAGAGTAGTACAGTACTGTTATCATATGATTATAGTATACTGTATTATATTACTGGTATATAGAGTAGTACAGTACTGTTATCATATGATTATAGTATACTGTATTATATTACTGGTATATAGAGTAGTACAGTACTGTTATCTTATGATTATAGTATACTGTATTATATTACTGGTATATAGAGTAGTACAGTACTTTTATCATATGACTATAGTATACTGTATTATATTACTGGTGTATAGAGTAGTGCAGTACTGTTATCATATGATTATAGTATACTGTATTATATTACTGGTATATAGAGTAGTACAGTACTGTTATCATATGATTATAGTATACTGTATTATATTACTGGTATATAGAGTAGTACAGTACTGTTATCATATGATTATAGTATACTCTATTATATTACTGGTATATAGAGTAGTACAGTACTGTTATCATATGATTATAGTATACTGTATTATATTACTGGTATATAGAGTAGTACAGTACTGTTATCATATGATTATAGTATACTGTATTATATTACTGGTATATAGAGTAGTACAGTACTGTTATCTTATGATTATAGTATACTGTATTATATTACTGGTATATAGAGTAGTACAGTACTTTTATCATATGACTATAGTATACTGTATTATATTACTGGTGTATAGAGTAGTGCAGTACTGTTATCATATGATTATAGTATACTGTATTATATTACTGGTATATAGAGTAGTACAGTACTGTTATCATATGATTATAGTATACTGTATTATATTACTGGTATATAGAGTAGTACAGTACTGTTATCATATGATTATAGTATACTCTATTATATTACTGGTATATAGAGTAGTACAGTACTGTTATCATATGATTATAGTATACTGTATTATATTACTGGTATATAGAGTAGTACAGTACTGTTATCATATGATTATAGTATACTGTATTATATTACTGGTATATAGAGTAGTACAGTACTGTTATCATATGATTATAGTATACTGTATTATATTACTGGTATATAGAGTAGTACAGTACTGTTATCATATGATTATAGTATACTGTATTATATTACTGGTATATAGAGTAGTACAGTACTGATATCATATGATTATAGTATACTGTATTATATTACTGGTATATAGAGTAGTACAGTACTGTTATCATATGATTATAGTATACTGTATTATATTACTGGTATATAGAGTAGTACAGTACTGTTATCATATGATTATAGTATACTGTATTATATTACTGGTATATAGAGTAGTACAGTACTGTTATCATATGATTATAGTATACTGTATTATATTACTGGTATATAGAGTAGTACAGTACTGTTATCATATGATTATAGTATACTGTATTATATTACTGGTATATAGAGTAGTACAGTACTGTTATCATATGATTATAGTATCTCTGTATTATATTACTGGTATATAGAGTAGTACAGTACTGTTATCATATGATTATAGTATACTGTATTATATTACTGGTATATAGTGTAGTACAGTACTGTTATCATATGATTATAGTATACTGTATTATATTACTGGTATATAGAGTAGTGCAGTACTGTTATCATATGATTATAGTATACTGTATTATATTACTGGTATATAGAGTAGTACAGTACTGTTATCATATGATTATAGTATACTGTATTATATTACTGGTATATAGAGTAGTACAGTACTGTTATCATATGATTATAGTATACTGTATTATATTACTGGTATATAGAGTAGTACAGTACTGTTATCATATGATTATAGTATACTGTATTATATTACTGGTATATAGAGTAGTACAGTACTGTTATCATATGATTATAGTATACTGTATTATATTACTGGTATATAGAGTAGTACAGTACTGTTATCATATGATTATAGTATACTGTATTATATTACTGGTATATAGAGTAGTACAGTACTGTTATCATATGATTATAGTATACTGTATTATATTACTGGTATATAGAGTAGTACAGTACTGTTATCATATGATTATAGTATACTGTATTATATTACTGGTATATAGAGTAGTACAGTACTGTTATCATATGATTATAGTATACTGTATTATATTACTGGTATATAGAGTAGTACAGTACTGTTATCATATGATTATAGTATACTGTATTATATTACTGGTATATAGAGTAGTACAGTACTGTTATCATATGATTATAGTATACTGTATTATATTACTGGTATATAGAGTAGTACAGTACTGTTATCATATGATTATAGTATACTGTATTATATTACTGGTATATAGAGTAGTACAGTACTGTTATCATATGATTATAGTATACTGTATTATATTACTGGTATATAGAGTAGTACAGTACTGTTATCATATGATTATAGTATACTGTATTATATTACTGGTATATAGAGTAGTACAGTACTGTTATCATATGATTATAGTATACTGTATTATATTACTGGTATAAAGAGTAGTACAGTACTGTTATCATATGATTATAGTATACTGTATTATATTACTGGTATATAGAGTAGTACAGTACTGTTATCATATGATTATAGTATACTGTATTATATTACTGGTATATAGAGTAGTACAGTACTGTTATCATATGATTATAGTATACTGTATTATATTACTGGTATATAGAGTAGTACAGTACTGTTATCATATGATTATAGTATACTGTATTATATTACTGGTATATAGAGTAGTACAGTACTGTTATCATATGATTATAGTATACTGTATTATATTACTGGTATATAGAGTATTACAGTACTGTTATCATATGATTATAGTACACTGTATTATATTACTGGTATATAGAGTAATACAGTACTGTTATCATATGATTATAGTATACTGTATTATATTACTGGTATATAGAGTAGTACAGTACTGTTATCATATGATTATAGTATACTGTATTATATTACTGGTATATAGAGTAGTACAGTACTGTTATCATATGATTATAGTATACTGTATTATATTACTGGTATATAGAGTAGTACAGTACTGTTATCATATGATTATAGTATACTGTATTATATTACTGGTATATAGAGTAGTACAGTACTGTTATCATATGATTATAGTATACTGTATTATATTACTGGTATATAGAGTAGTACAGTACTGTTATCATATGATTATAGTATACTGTATTATATTACTGGTATATAGAGTAGTACAGTACTGTTATCATATGATTATAGTATACTGTATTATATTACTGGTATATAGAGTAGTACAGTACTGTTATCATATGATTATAGTATACTGTATTATATTACTGGTATATAGAGTAGTGCAGTACTGTTATCATATGATTATAGTATACTGTATTATATTACTGGTATATAGAGTAGTACAGTACTGTTATCATATGACTATAGTATACTGTATTATATTACTGGTATATAGAGTAGTACAGTACTGTTATCATATGATTATAGTATACTGTATTATATTACTGGTATATAGAGTAGTACAGTACTGTTATCATATGATTATAGTATACTGTATTATATTACTGGTATATAGAGTAGTACAGTACTGTTATAATATGATTATAGTATACTGTATTATATTACTGGTATATAGAGTACTACAGTACTGTTATCATATGATTATAGTATACTGTATTATATTACTGGTATATAGAGTAGTACAGTACTGTTATCATATGATTATAGTATACTGTATTATATTACTGGTATATAGAGTAGTACAGTACTGTTATCATATGATTATAGTATACTGTATTATATTACTGGTATATAGAGTAGTACAGTACTGTTATCATATGATTATAGTATACTGTATTATATTACTGGTATATAGAGTAGTACAGTACTGTTATCATATGATTATAGTATACTGTATTATATTACTAGTATATAGAGTAGTACAGTACTGTTATCATATGATTATAGTATACTGTATTATATTACTGGTATATAGAGTAGTACAGTACTGTTATCATATGATTATAGTATACTGTATTATATTACTGGTATATAGAGTAGTGCAGTACTGTTATCATATGATTATAGTATACTGTATTATATTACTTGTATATAGAGTAGTGCAGTACTGTTATCATATGATTATAGTATACTGTATTATATTACTGGTATATAGAGTAGTACAGTACTGTTATCATATGATTATAGTATACTGTATTATATTACTGGTATATAGAGTAGTGCAGTACTGTTATCATATGATTATAGTATACTGTATTATATTACTGGTATATAGAGTAGTACAGCACTGTTATCATATGATTATAGTATACTGTATTATATTACTGGTATATAGAGTAGTGCAGTACTGTTATCATATGATTATAGTATACTGTATTATATTACTGGTATATAGAGTAGTGCAGTACTGTTATCATATGATTATAGTATACTGTATTATATTACTGGTATATAGAGTAGTACAGTACTGTTATCATATGATTATAGTATACTGTATTATATTACTGGTATATAGAGTAGTGCAGTACTGTTATCATATGATTATAGTATACTGTATTATATTACTGGTATATAGAGTAGTACAGTACTGTTATCATATGATTATAGTATACTGTATTATATTACTGGTATATAGAGTAGTACAGTACTGTTATCATATGATTATAGTATACTGTATTATATTACTGGTATATAGAGTAGTACAGCACTGTTATCATATGATTATAGTATACTGTATTATATTACTGGTATATAGAGTAGTACAGTACTGTTATTATATGATTATAGTATCTCTGTATTATATTACTGGTATATAGAGTAGTACAGTACTGTTATCATATGATTATAGTATACTGTATTATATTACTG
Source organism: Discoglossus pictus (assembly GCA_027410445.1). NCBI lineage: Eukaryota > Metazoa > Chordata > Amphibia > Anura > Alytidae > Discoglossus > Discoglossus pictus. The sequence continues at coordinate 198,219,454 of CM050170.1, forward strand.
GTATATAGAGTAGTACAGTACTGTTATCATATGATTATAGTATACTGTATTATATTACTGGTATATAGTGTAGTACAGTACTGATATCATATGATTATAGTATACTGTATTATATTACTGGTATATAGAGTAGTACAGTACTGTTATCATATGATTATAGTATACTGTATTATATTACTGGTATATAGAGTAGTACAGTACTGTTATTATATGATTATAGTATACTGTATTATATTACTGGTATATAGTGTAGTACAGTACTGTTATCATATGATTATAGTATACTGTATTATATTACTGGTATATAGAGTAGTACAGTACTGTTATCATATGATTATAGTATACTGTATTATATTACTTGTATATAGAGTAGTGCAGTACTGTTATCATATGATTATAGTATACTGTATTATATTACTGGTATATAGAGTAGTACAGTACTGTTATCATATGATTATAGTATACTGTATTATATTACTAGTATATAGAGTAGTGCAGTACTGTTATCATATGATTATAGTATACTGTATTATATTACTGGTATATAGAGTAGTACAGTACTGTTATCATATGATTATAGTATACTGTATTATATTACTGGTATATAGAGTAGTACAGCACTGTTATCATATGATTATAGTATACTGTATTATATTACTGGTATATAGAGTAGTGCAGTACTGTTATCATATGATTATAGTATACTGTATTATATTACTGGTATATAGAGTAGTGCAGTACTGTTATCATATGATTATAGTATACTGTATTATATTACTGGTATATAGAGTAGTACAGTACTGTTATCATATGATTATAGTATACTGTATTATATTACTGGTATATAGAGTAGTGCAGTACTGTTATCATATGATTATAGTATACTGTATTATATTACTGGTATATAGAGTAGTACAGTACTGTTATCATATGATTATAGTATACTGTATTATATTACTGGTATATAGAGTAGTACAGTACTGTTATCATATGATTATAGTATACTGTATTATATTACTGGTATATAGAGTAGTACAGCACTGTTATCATATGATTATAGTATACTGTATTATATTACTGGTATATAGAGTAGTACAGTACTGTTATCATATGATTATAGTATACTGTATTATATTACTGGTATATAGAGTAGTACAGTACTGTTATCATATGATTATAGTATACTGTATTATATTACTGGTATATAGAGTAGTACAGTACTGTTATCATATGATTATAGTATACTGTATTATATTACTGGTATATAGTGTAGTACAGTACTGATATCATATGATTATAGTATACTGTATTATATTACTGGTATATAGAGTAGTACAGTACTGTTATCATATGATTATAGTATACTGTATTATATTACTGGTATATAGAGTAGTACAGTACTGTTATTATATGATTATAGTATACTGTATTATATTACTGGTATATAGTGTAGTACAGTACTGTTATCATATGATTATAGTATACTGTATTATATTACTGGTATATAGAGTAGTACAGTACTGTTATCATATGATTATAGTATACTGTATTATATTACTGGTATATAGAGTAGTGCAGTACTGTTATCATATGATTATTGTATACTGTATTATATTACTGGTATATAGAGTAGTACAGTACTGTTATCATATGATTATAGTATACTGTATTATATTACTGGTATATAGAGTAGTACAGTACTGTTATCATATGATTATAGTATACTGTATTATATTACTGGTATATAGAGTAGTACAGTCTTGTTATCATATGATTATAGTATACTGTATTATATTACTGGTATATAGAGTAGTACAGTCTTGTTATCATATGATTATAGTATACTGTATTATATTACTGGTATATAGAGTAGTACAGTACTGTTATCATATGATTATTGTATACTGTATTATATTACTGGTATATAGAGTAGTACAGTACTGTTATCATATGATTATAGTATACTGTATTATATTACTGGTATATAGAGTAGTACAGTACTGTTATCATATGATTATAGTATACTGTATTATATTACTGGTATATAGAGTAGTACAGTACTGTTATCATATGATTATAGTATACTGTATTATATTACTGGTATAAAGAGTAGTACAGTACTGTTATCATATAATTATAGTATACTGTATTATATTACTGGTATATAGAGTAGTACAGTACTGTTATCATATGATTATATTATACTGTATTATATTACTGGTATATAGAGTAGTACAGTATTGTTATCATATGATTATAGTATACTGTATTATATTACTGGTATATAGAGTAGTACAGTACTGTTATCATATGATTATAGTATACTGTATTATATTACTGGTATATAGAGTAGTACAGTACTGTTATCATATGACTATAGTATACTGTATTATATTACTGGTATATAGAGTAGTACAGTACTGTTATCATATGATTATAGTATACTGTATTATATTACTGGTATATAGAGTAGTACAGTACTGTTATCATATGATTATAGTATACTGTATTATATTACTGGTATATAGAGTAGTACAGTCTTGTTATCATATGATTATAGTATACTGTATTATATTACTGGTATATAGAGTAGTACAGTCTTGTTATCATATGATTATAGTATACTGTATTATATTACTGGTATATAGAGTAGTACAGTACTGTTATCATATGATTATAGTATACTGTATTATATTACTGGTATATAGAGTAGTACAGTCTTGTTATCATATGATTATAGTATACTGTATTATATTACTGGTATATAGAGTAGTACAGTACTGTTATCATATGATTATTGTATACTGTATTATATTACTGGTATATAGAGTAGTACAGTACTGTTATCATATGATTATGGTATACTGTATTATATTACTGGTATATAGAGTAGTACAGTACTGTTATCATATGATTATAGTATACTGTATTATATTACTGGTATATAGAGTAGTACAGTACTGTTATCATATGATTATAGTATACTGTATTATATTACTGGTATATAGAGTAGTACAGTACTGTTATCATATGATTATAGTATACTGTATTATATTACTGGTATATAGAGTAGTACAGTACTGTTATCATATGATTATAGTATACTGTATAATATTACTGGTATATAGAGTAGTACAGTACTGTTATCATATGATTATAGTATACTGTATTATATTACTGGTATATAGAGTAGTACAGTACTGTTATCATATGATTATAGTATACTGTATTATATTACTGGTATATAGAGTAGTACAGTACTGTTATCATATGATTATAGTATACTGTATTATATTACTGGTATATAGAGTAGTACAGTACTGTTATCATATGATTATAGAATACTGTATTATATTACTGGTATATAGAGTAGTACAGTACTGTTATCATATGATTATAGTATACTGTATTATATTACTGGTATATAGAGTAGTACAGTACTGTTATCATATGATTATAGTATACTGTATTATATTACTGGTATATAGAGTAGTACAGTACTGTTATCATATGATTATAGTATACTGTATTATATTACTGGTATATAGAGTAGTACAGTACTGTTATCATATGATTATAGTATACTGTATTATATTACTGGTATATAGAGTAGTACAGTACTGTTATCATATGATTATAGTATACTGTATTATATTACTGGTATATAAAGTACTACAGTACTGTTATCATATGATTATAGTATACTGTATTATATTACTGGTATATAGAGTAGTACAGTCTTGTTATCATATGATTATAGTATACTGTATTATATTACTGGTATATAGAGTAGTACAGTCTTGTTATCATATGATTATAGTATACTGTATTATATTACTGGTATATAGAGTAGTACAGTACTGTTATCATATGATTATTGTATACTGTATTATATTACTGGTATATAGAGTAGTACAGTACTGTTATCATATGATTATAGTATACTGTATTATATTACTGGTATATAGAGTAGTACAGTACTGTTATCATATGATTATAGTATACTGTATTATATTACTGGTATATAGAGTAGTACAGTACTGTTATCATATGATTATAGTATACTGTATTATATTACTGGTATAAAGAGTAGTACAGTACTGTTATCATATAATTATAGTATACTGTATTATATTACTGGTATATAGAGTAGTACAGTACTGTTATCATATGATTATATTATACTGTATTATATTACTGGTATATAGAGTAGTACAGTATTGTTATCATATGATTATAGTATACTGTATTATATTACTGGTATATAGAGTAGTACAGTACTGTTATCATATGATTATAGTATACTGTATTATATTACTGGTATATAGAGTAGTACAGTACTGTTATCATATGACTATAGTATACTGTATTATATTACTGGTATATAGAGTAGTACAGTACTGTTATCATATGATTATAGTATACTGTATTATATTACTGGTATATAGAGTAGTACAGTACTGTTATCATATGATTATAGTATACTGTATTATATTACTGGTATATAGAGTAGTACAGTCTTGTTATCATATGATTATAGTATACTGTATTATATTACTGGTATATAGAGTAGTACAGTCTTGTTATCATATGATTATAGTATACTGTATTATATTACTGGTATATAGAGTAGTACAGTACTGTTATCATATGATTATAGTATACTGTATTATATTACTGGTATATAGAGTAGTACAGTCTTGTTATCATATGATTATAGTATACTGTATTATATTACTGGTATATAGAGTAGTACAGTACTGTTATCATATGATTATAGTATACTGTATTATATTACTGGTATATAGAGTAGTACAGTACTGTTATCATATGATTATAGGTATACTGTATTATATTACTGGTATATAGAGTAGTACAGTACTGTTATCATATGATTATAGTATACTGTATTATATTACTGGTATATAGAGTAGTACAGTACTGTTATCATATGATTATAGTATACTGTATTATATTACTGGTATATAGAGTAGTACAGTACTGTTATCATATGATTATAGTATACTGTATTATATTACTGGTATATAGAGTAGTACAGTACTGTTATCATATGATTATAGTATACTGTATTATATTACTGGTATATAGAGTAGTACAGTACTGTTATCATATGATTATAGTATACTGTATTATATTACTGGTATATAGAGTAGTACAGTACTGTTATCATATGATTATAGTATACTGTATTATATTACTGGTATATAGAGTAGTACAGTACTGTTATCATATGATTATAGTATACTGTATTATATTACTGGTATATAGAGTAGTACAGTACTGTTATCATATGATTATAGAATACTGTATTATATTACTGGTATATAGAGTAGTACAGTACTGTTATCATATGATTATAGTATACTGTATTATATTACTGGTATATAGAGTAGTACAGTACTGTTATCATATGATTATAGTATACTGTATTATATTACTGGTATATAGAGTAGTACAGTACTGTTATCATATGATTATAGTATACTGTATTATATTACTGGTATATAGAGTAGTACAGTACTGTTATCATATGATTATAGTATACTGTATTATATTACTGGTATATAGAGTAGTACAGTACTGTTATCATATGATTATAGTATACTGTATTATATTACTGGTATATAAAGTACTACAGTACTGTTATCATATGATTATAGTATACTGTATTATATTACTGGTATATAGAGTAGTACAGTACTGTTATCATATGATTATAGTATACTGTATTATATTACTGGTATATAGAGTACTACAGTACTGTTATCATATGATTATAGTATACTGTATTATATTACTGGTATATAGAGTAGTACAGTACTGTTATCATATGATTATAGTATACTGTATTATATTACTGGTATATATAGTAGTACAGTACTGTTATTATATGATTATAGTATCTCTGTATTATATTACTGGTATATAGAGTAGTACAGTACTGTTATCATATGATTATAGTATACTGTATTATATTACTGGTATATAGAGTAGTACAGTACTGTTATCATATGATTATAGTATACTGTATTATATTACTGGTATATAGAGTAGTACAGTACTGTTATCATATGATTATAGTATACTGTATTATATTACTGGTATATAGAGTAGTACAGTACTGTTATCATATGATTATAGTATACTGTATTATATTACTGGTATATAGAGTAGTACAGTACTGTTATCATATGATTATAGTACACTGTATTATATTACTGGTATATAGAGTAGTACAGTACTGTTATTATATGATTATAGTATACTGTATTATATTACTGGTATATAGAGTAGTACAGTACTGTTATCATATGATTATAGTATACTGTATTATATTACTGGTATATAGAGTAGTACAGTACTGTTATCATATGATTATAGTATACTGTATTATATTACTGGTATATAGAGTAGTACAGTACTGTTATCATATGATTATAGTATACTGTATTATATTACTGGTATATAGAGTAGTACAGTACTGTTATCATATGATTATAGTATACTGTATTATATTACTGGTATATAGAGTAGTACAGTACTGTTATCATATGATTATAGTATACTGTATTATATTACTGGTATATAGAGTAGTACAGTACTGTTATCATATGATTATAGTATACTGTATTATATTACTGGTATATAGTGTAGTACAGTACTGTTACCTTATTATTATAGTATACTGTATTATATTACTGGTATATAGAGTAGTACAGTACTGTTATCATATGATTATAGTATACTGTATTATATTACTGGTATATAGAGTAGTACAGTACTGTTATCATATGATTATAGTATACTGTATTATATTACTGGTATATAGAGTAGTACAGTACTGTTATCATATGATTATAGTATACTGTATTATATTACTGGTATATAGAGTAGTACAGTACTGTTATCATATGATTATAGTATACTGTATTATATTACTGGTATATAGAGTAGTACAGTACTGTTATCATATGATTATAGTATACTGTATTATATTACTGGTATATAGAGTAGTACAGTACTGTTATCATATGATTATAGTATACTGTATTATATTACTGGTATATAGTGTAGTACAGTACTGTTACCTTATTATTATAGTATACTGTATTATATTACTGGTATATAGAGTAGTACAGTACTGTTATCATATGATTATAGTATACTGTATTATATTACTGGTATATAGAGTAGTACAGTACTGTTATCATATGATTATAGTATACTGTATTATATTACTGGTATATAGAGTAGTACAGTACTGTTATCATATGATTATAGTATACTGTATTATATTACAGGTATATAGAGTAGTACAGTACTGTTATCATATGACTATAGTATACTGTATTATATTACTGGTATATAGAGTAGTACAGTACTGTTATCATATGATTATAGTATACTGTATTATATTACTGGTATATAGAGTAGTGCAGTACTGTTATCATATGATTATAGTACACTGTATTATATTACTGGTATATAGAGTAGTACAGTACTGTTATCATATGATTATAGTACACTGTATTATATTACTGGTATATAGAGTAGTACAGTACTGTTATCATATGATTATAGTACACTGTATTATATTACTGGTATATAGAGTAGTACAGTACTGTTATCATATGATTATAGTATACTGTATTATATTACTGGTATATAGAGTAGTACAGTACTGTTATCATATGATTATAGTATACTGTATTATATTACTGGTATATAGAGTAGTACAGTACTGTTATCATATGATTATAGTATACTGTATTATATTACTGGTATATAGTGTAGTACAGTACTGTTATCATATGACTATAGTATACTGTATTATATTACTGGTATATAGAGTAGTACAGTACTGTTATCATATGATTATAGTATACTGTATTATATTACTGGTATATAGAGTAGTACAGTGCTGTTATCATATGATTATAGTATACTGTATTATATTACTGGTATATAGAGTAGTACAGTACTGTTATCATATGATTATAGTATACTGTATTATATTACTGGTATATAGTGTAGTACAGTACTGTTATCATATGATTATAGTATACTGTATTATATTACTGGTATATAGTGTAGTACAGTACTGTTATCATATGATTATAGTATACTGTATTATATTACTAGTATATAGAGTAGTACAGTACTGTTATCATATGATTATAGTATACTGTATTATATTACTGGTATATAGAGTAGTACAGTACTGTTATCATATGATTATAGTATACTGTATTATATTACTGGTATATAGAGTAGTACAGTACTGTTATCATATGATTATAGTATACTGTATTATATTACTGGTATATAGAGTAGTACAGTACTGTTATCATATGATTATAGTATACTGTATTATATTACTGGTATATAGAGTAGTACAGTACTGTTATCATATGATTATAGTATACTGTATTATATTACTGGTATATAGAGTAGTACAGTACTGTTATCATATGATTATAGTATACTGTATTATATTACTGGTATATAGAGTAGTACAGTACTGTTATCATATGATTATAGTATACTGTATTATATTACTGGTATATAGAGTAGTACAGTACTGTTATCATATGATTATAGTATACTGTATTATATTACTGGTATATAGAGTAGTACAGTACTGTTATCATATGATTATAGTATACTGTATTATATTACTGGTATATAGAGTAGTACAGTACTGTTATCATATGATTT
>CM050170.1:198228688-198376188 GCA_027410445.1 Discoglossus pictus
ATCAGTACTGTTATCATATGATTATAGTATACTGTATTATATTACTGGTATATAGACTAGTACAGTACTGTTATCATAGGATTATAGTATACTGTATTATATTACTGGTATATAGAGTAGTACAGTACTGTTATCATATGATTATAGTATACTGTATTATATTACTGGTATATAGAGTAGTACAGTACTGTTATCATATGATTATAGTATACTGTATTATATTACTGGTATATAGAGTAGTACAGTACTGTTATCATATGATTATAGTATACTGTATTATATTACTGGTATATAGAGTAGTACAGTACTGTTATCATATGATTATAGTATACTGTATTATATTACTGGTATATAGAGTAGTACAGTACTGTTATCATATGATTATAGTATACTGTATTATATTACTGGTATATAGAGTAGTACAGTACTGTTATCATATGATTATAGTATACTGTATTATATTACTGGTATATAGAGTAGTACAGTACTGTTATCATATGATTATAGTATACTGTATTATATTACTGTATATAGAGTAGTACAGTACTGTTATCATATGATTATAGTATACTGTATTATATTACTGGTATATAGAGTAGTACAGTACTGTTATCATATGATTATAGTATACTGTATTATATTACTGGTATATAGAGTAGTACAGTACTGTTATCATATGATTATAGTATACTGTATTATATTACTGGTATATAGAGTAGTACAGTACTGTTATCATATGATTATAGTATACTGTATTATATTACTGGTATATAGAGTAGTACAGTACTGTTATCATATGATTATAGTATACTGTATTATATTACTGGTATATAGAGTAGTACAGTACTGTTATCATATGATTATAGTATACTGTATTATATTACTGGTATATAGAGTAGTACAGTACTGTTATCATATGATTATAGTATACTGTATTATATTACTGGTATATAGAGTAGTACAGTACTGTTATCATATGATTATAGTATACTGTATTATATTACTGGTATATAGAGTAGTACAGTACTGTTATCATATGATTATAGTATACTGTATTATATTACTGGTATATAGAGTAGTACAGTACTGTTATCATATGATTATAGTATACTGTATTATATTACTGGTATATAGAGTAGTACAGTACTGTTATCATATGATTATAGTATACTGTATTATATTACTGGTATATAGAGTAGTACAGTACTGTTATCATATAATTATAGTATACTGTATTATATTACTGGTATATAGAGTAGTACAGTACTGTTATCATATGATTATAGTATACTGTATTATATTACTGGTATATAGAGTAGTACAGTACTGTTATCATATGATTATAGTATACTGTATTATATTACTGGTATATAGAGTAGTACAGTACTGTTATCATATGATTATAGTATACTGTATTATATTACTGGTATATAGAGTAGTACAGTACTGTTATCATATGATTATAGTATACTGTATTATATTACTGGTATATAGAGTAGTACAGTACTGTTATCATATGATTATAGTATACTGTATTATATTACTGGTATATAGAGTAGTACAGTACTGTTATCATATGATTATAGTATACTGTATTATATTACTGGTATATAGAGTAGTACAGTACTGTTATCATATGATTATAGTATACTGTATTATATTACTGGTATATAGAGTAGTACAGTACTGTTATCATATGATTATAGTATACTGTATTATATTACTGGTATATAGAGTAGTACAGTACTGTTATCATATGATTATAGTATACTGTATTATATTACTGGTATATAGAGTAGTACAGTACTGTTATCATATGATTATAGTATACTGTATTATATTACTGGTATATAGAGTAGTACAGTACTGTTATCATATGATTATAGTATACTGTATTATATTACTGGTATATAGAGTAGTACAGTACTGTTATCATATGATTATAGTATACTGTATTATATTACTGGTATATAGAGTAGTACAGTACTGTTATCATATGATTATAGTATACTGTATTATATTACTGGTATATAGAGTAGTACAGTACTGTTATCATATGATTATAGTATACTGTATTATATTACTGGTATATAGAGTAGTACAGTACTGTTATCATATGATTATAGTATACTGTATTATATTACTGGTATATAGAGTAGTACAGTACTGTTATCATATGATTATAGTATACTGTATTATATTACTGGTATATAGAGTAGTACAGTACTGTTATCATATGATTATAGTATACTGTATTATATTACTGGTATATAGAGTAGTACAGTACTGTTATCATATGATTATAGTATACTGTATTATATTACTGGTATATAGAGTAGTACAGTACTGTTATCATATGACTATAGTATACTGTATTATATTACTGGTATATAGAGTAGTACAGTACTGTTATCATATGATTATAGTATACTGTATTATATTACTGGTATATAGAGTAGTACAGTACTGTTATCATATGATTATAGTATACTGTATTATATTACTGGTATATAGAGTAGTACAGTACTGTTATCATATGATTATAGTATACTGTATTATATTACTGGTATATAGAGTAGTACAGTACTGTTATCATATGATTATAGTATACTGTATTATATTACTGGTATATAGAGTAGTACAGTACTGTTATCATATGATTATAGTATACTGTATTATATTACTGGTATATAGAGTAGTACAGTACTGTTATCATATGATTATAGTATACTGTATTATATTACTGGTATATAGAGTAGTACAGTACTGTTATCATATGACTATAGTATACTGTATTATATTACTGGTATATAGTGTAGTACAGTACTGTTATCATATGATTATAGTATACTGTATTATATTACTGGTATATAGAGTAGTACAGTACTGTTATCATATGATTATAGTATACTGTATTATATTACTGTTATATAGAGTAGTACAGTACTGTTATCATATGATTATAGTATACTGTATTATATTACTGGTATATAGAGTAGTACAGTACTGTTATCATATGATTATAGTATACTGTATTATATTACTGGTATATAGAGTAGTACAGTACTGTTATCATATGATTATAGTATACTGTATTATATTACTGGTATAAAGAGTAGTACAGTACTGTTATCATATGACTATAGTATACTGTATTATATTACTGGTATATAGAGTAGTACAGTACTGTTATCATATGATTATATTATACTGTATTATATTACTGGTATATAGAGTAGTACAGTACTGTTATCATATGATTATAGTATAATGTATTATATTACTGGTATATAGAGTAGTACAGTACTGTTATCATATGATTATAGTATCACTGTATTATATTACTGGTATATAGAGTAGTACAGTACTGTTATCATATGATTATAGTATACTGTATTATATTACTGGTATATAGAGTAGTACAGTACTGTTAGCATATGATTATAGTATACTGTATTATATTACTGGTATATAGAGTAGTACAGTACTGTTATCATATGATTATAGTATACTGTATTATATTACTGGTATATAGAGTAGTACAGTACTGTTATCATATGATTATACTATACTGTATTATATTACTGGTATATAGAGTAGTACAGTACTGTTATCATATGATTATAGTATACTGTATTATATTACTGGTATATAGAGTAGTACAGTACTGTTATCATATGATTATAGTATACTGTATTATATTACTGGTATATAGAGTAGTACAGTACTGTTATCATATGATTATAGTATACTGTATTATATTACTGGTATATAGAGTAGTACAGTACTGTTATCATATGATTATAGTATACTGTATTATATTACTGGTATATAGAGTAGTACAGTACTGTTATCATATGATTATAGTATACTGTATTATATTACTGGTATATAGAGTAGTACAGTACTGTTATCATATGATCATAGTATACTGTATTATATTACTGGTATATAGAGTAGTACAGTACTGTTATCATATGACTATAGTACACTGTATTATATTACTGGTATATAGAGTAGTACAGTACTGTTATCATATGATTATAGTATACTGTATTATATTACTGGTATATAGAGTAGTACAGTACTGTTATCATATGATTATAGTATACTGTATTATATTACTGGTATATAGAGTAGTACAGTACTGTTATCATATGACTATAGTATACTGTATTATATTACTGGTATATAGAGTAGTACAGTACTGTTATCATATGATTATAGTATACTGTATTATATTACTAGTATATAGAGTAGTACAGTACTGTTATCATATGATTATAGTATACTGTATTATATTACTGGTATATAGAGTAGTACAGTACTGTTATCATATGATTATAGTATACTGTATTATATTACTGGTATATAGAGTAGTACAGTACTGTTATCATATGATTATAGTATACTGTATTATATTACTGGTATATAGAGTAGTACAGTACTGTTATCATATGATTATAGTATACTGTATTATATTACTGGTATATAGAGTAGTACAGTACTGTTATCATATGATTATAGTATACTGTATTATATTACTGGTATATAGAGTAGTACAGTACTGTTATCATATGATTATAGTATACTGTATTATATTACTGGTATATAGAGTAGTACAGTACTGTTATTATATGATTATAGTATACTGTATTATATTACTGGTATATAGAGTAGTACAGTACTGTTATCATATGATTATAGTATACTGTATTATATTACTGGTATATAGAGTAGTACAGTACTGTTATCATATGATTATAGTATACTGTATTATATTACTGGTATATAGAGTAGTACAGTACTGTTATCATATGATTATAGTATACTGTATTATATTACTGGTATATAGAGTAGTACAGTACTGTTATCATATGATTATAGTATACTGTATTATATTACTGGTATATAGAGTAGTACAGTACTGTTATCATATGATTATAGTATACTGTATTATATTACTGGTATATAGAGTAGTACAGTATTGTTATCACATGATTATAGTATACTGTATTATATTACTGGTATATAGAGTAGTACAGTACTGTTATCATATGATTATAGTATACTGTATTATATTACTGGTATATAGAGTAGTACAGTACTGTTATCATATGATTATAGTATACTGTATTATATTACTGGTATATAGAGTAGTACAGTACTGTTATCATATGATTATAGTATACTGTATTATATTACTGGTATATAGAGTAGTACAGTACTGTTATCATATGATTATAGTATACTGTATTATATTACTGGTATATAGAGTAGTACAGTATTGTTATCACATGATTATAGTATACTGTATTATATTACTGGTATATAGAGTAGTACAGTACTGTTATCATATGATTATAGTATACTGTATTATATTACTGGTATATAGAGTAGTACAGTACTGTTATCATATGATTATAGTATACTGTATTATATTACTGGTATATAGAGTAGTACAGTACTGTTATCATATGATTATAGTATACTGTATTATATTACTTGTATATAGAGTAGTACAGTACTGTTATCATATGATTATAGTATCTCTGTATTATATTACTGGTATATAGAGTAGTACAGTACTGTTATCATATGATTATAGTATACTGTATTATATTACTGGTATATAGAGTAGTGCGGTGCCTGCTGTGACAATGTCTAATAATACTAAATGATGGATGGGGAAAACATGGCACCATTTGGTAAGGAAATTAAAATGAAATAATAAGTTTAGAAAGAAGTTGAAAGGCTATAAATAAAATAATCTGAGAGGAAAAGCCCCCCCTGGTCCCACAGGAGAGCGGGGGCTGCACAGGGGGCACAACACATTGGGGTTATCAGTGATTTAGTTTATATAGTGAGGGTCACAAGCTTAAACCTTGAGAAGCAGTAATAATATTACAAGACCTGATATTAAAGTGTTCAGAGCTTGTATGGAATGGGAATAAATGAGGTAATAATCAGTTTATGAAGTTTATATCACTAGTATTAGATATAGTTATAGGAGGGTTATGGGTGACGTGATTTGTAGTGTCTGTCTGTGTCTGACCGTCCATCTCACTGTCTCTGTCCGTCTTTGTCTGTCTGCGTCTGACCATCCATCTCACTGTCTCTGTCTGTCTTTGTCTGTCTGTGTCTGACCGTCTATCTCACTGTCTCTGTCCGTCTTTGTCTGTCTGTGTCTGACCGTCCATCTCACTGTCCCTGTCCGTCTTTGTCTGTCTGTGTCTGACCATCCATCTCACTGTCTCTGTCTGTCTTTGTCTGTCTGCGTCTGACCATCCATCTCACTGTCTCTGTCTGTCTTTGTCTGTCTGTGTCTGACCGTCTATCTCACTGTCTCTGTCCGTCTTTGTCTGTCTGTGTCTGACCATCCATCTCACTGTCTCTGTCTGTCTTTGTCTGTCTGCGTCTGACCATCCATCTCACTGTCTCTGTCTGTCTTTGTCTGTCTGCGTCTGACCGTCCATCTCACTGTCTCAGTCAGTCTTTGTCTGTCTGCGTCTGACCATCCATCTCACTGTCTCTGTCAGTCTTTGTCTGTCTGTGTCTGACCGTCCATCTCACTGTCTCTGTCTGTCTTTGTCTGTCTGCGTCTGACCATCCATCTCACTGTCTCTGTCTGTCTTTGTCTGTCTGCGTCTGACCATCCATCTCACTGTCTCTGTCAGTCTTTGTCTGTCTGTGTCTGACCATCCATCTCACTGTCTCTGTCTGTCTTTGTCTGTCTATGTCTGACCGTCTATCTCACTGTCTCTATCCGTCTTTGTCTGTCTGACCATCCATCTCACTGTCTCTGTCTGTCTTTGTCTGTCTGCGTCTGACCATCCATCTCACTGTCTCTGTCTGTCTTTGTCTGTCTGCGTCTGACCGTCCATCTCACTGTCTCAGTCAGTCTTTGTCTGTCTCTTTCTGACCGTCCATCTCACTGTCTCTGTCCGGCTTTGTCTGTCTGCGTCTGACCGTCCATCTCACTGTCTCAGTCAGTCTTTGTCTGTCTCTTTCTGACCGTCCATCTCACTCTCTCTGTCGTCTTTGTCTGTCTGTGTCTGACCGTCCATCTCACTGTCTCTGTCCGGCTTTGTCTATCTGTGCCTGACCGTCCATCTCACTCTCTCTGTCGTCTTTGTCTGTCGGCGTCTGACCGTCCATCTCACTGTCTCAGTCAGTCTTTGTCTGTCTCTTTCTGACCGTCCATCTCACTGTCTCTGTCCGGCTTTGTCTATCTGTGCCTGACCGTCTATCTCACTGTCTCTGTCTGTCTTTGTCGGTCTGTGTCTGACCGTCCATCTCACTCTCTCTGTCGTCTTTGTCTGTCTGTGTCTGACCGTCCATCTCACTATCCCTTTCAGTATTTGTCTGTCTGTGTCTGGCTGTCCATCTCACTCTGTCTGTCCATCTTTGTCTGTCTGACTGTGTCTTCCTCCTCAGTGTCTGTGCTGCAGTTTTGTGTGGCTCGCGTTGAGTGCCGTTGCGTACGTTGTTCGCCTAAGTCGTACTGACTTCGTGATTGTGTTTACTGTCTTGCGCTAAGTGTTACTAGCTTCGGGTTCATTTTTACTGCCTTCAGCCACGTTTTCATCTGTTTACATTTTTTTGGCCGCCATTTTTTTTCTCGCTTAGCCGATTTTCGATCGCCAAAAAATGCCATATATGCCTCAAATATACTTGCAACCTCACTCACAGGCTCCCTGGCTCTCCCCCAGTGCTGTGTGTGAGTGTGTATTTTTTTAAAATTATTGTTCGATAATTATTGTGTTCCGTTTTTTGGCGGTGATCGCGGCCATGGACATCAGCGCCTTCTGTACTTATGTCTAGGCTGTTTAAAAGTCCTGCTGGCCTCACACTTAGCGCCTAACTCCTGCGGGTCTAACTCCCACAAGCCTCGTAATAAGCGGCGCTCATCACGAGCCCTGCAATGAGCGCCTTTGGCACTCATTGCCTCCGAAGTCCTACGGGCCTCGTAATGAGCACCTGCGGCGCTCATGGCAAGGATTGCAATGAGCGCCTGTTGCACTTATTGCAGCCACGCAACTGCGTGCCTTGCTTTGCGAGGGCCGCAATTGTTTAACATTGCGTGACCAACATTTCCCAAACCAACAACTATATATATGATTATAGCACATAGCATATATGTGTATATTTAGTATATTAACACTGATTTGATATAAAGCATTTTATCTTTGTCGCACATTTCAGCAACTTTTTGATAAAACAGACAGCAAAAATAGAGAATCATTAATGCAATTTGGGAATAAATATAACATCATGGACGCTGCCGGCAACATCGAAGCCGCTTGGAAAGAAGTGACTGATAAATGTATGAAAGGAGCGTGGAAGAAGATATAGGTCCGGAGATACCCAATGATATTCAACCAGAAGAGCCCATTGTCACCCTAATCAATACAGCAGGACTAGGAGAGGCCAATGGGCAGGATATTGAGGAGTTGCTGCAGGCTTCAGCGATAGATTCACCAACAATGACCTGTAAGAACTGTCAGAACAAGAGGTCATGCCGAACCTGCAAATAGAGATTCTGAAAACAAGAAACCAAAAGAACTTGCTACAGTAGAAGTTTGATGACGAGAACTGAAATCATTGATCAATTAGTAGCAAATGATCCAAAGAAGAACAAAAGCAAGAGAGAAAGAGAAAACGACAAGTGTCACTAGAAGACTTCATCTCCAAAAAAGCAAGAAGTCCAGAAGAGCCAGAACCTTCAACAGCAAAAAAAATAATGTTTTTCTGTGTACAGTATGAGTATGAGTTATGTATACTGTATTGTGCAAGGCAATATAAAATACAGTTACTAAAATTAAAGTTAAACTTGTGCATTCTTGGTCATGTGTTCGCCTATCCCTATTTACCCTATTAAAATGGCCCTATTAAATAATGTATGCCAGTATATATGCAGGGACGGAGAAATCGTTGGTGCAAGAGGTGCACTGCGCCAGGGCCTAAATATATATAACTAAATTGATCTAAATATATACATATTTATTTATAATGTATTTTATATTGTATATTATCTTATATATATATGTGTTTGTAAATATATATATATTACTTACTTTTATATACCTCCCCCACCCCCATTTTTTTTGCCCCGGTGCCCTCCGTCATGGCATTCCTTGCAGTGTGTCCGGGCCCCTGGCTGCCTCTCTGTCTTTCCTTATTTTTACTTACAGTACAAGCCACTTATTGCTCCAGGATTATTTTCCGGAGGTGTAACTTTCAGTAAAGTATTTTATCTTGAACTGGATGTGAGAGAGGGTCTCTAGGTGGTCTGGTCCTGGTGTTTTTGGGACGTCTAAGGTTTCAGACCCAGCATCGGCCCATCTGGTCTCCAATCTGACCCATCACTTCCTCCCTAGAACTCACTGCTCATTTGCATATTTATGAGATCTCCTCGTTATTCTGTTAGACAGAGACAGACGAGACTTCTGGGACTGAGTGTCGGAGCCACCACAACACTCCGAGACTCTCAAGTGATGTCATTATCACATTTTTGCATAATTTTACTGAGCTTAGTTGTTTGATATTATTTCTATGTTTTTGGAGACATTTAGTGCTGAAGATTTATTTTGTATGGAAAAAATATCTCAACATTATTGTAACGGAACCCATCACTGTTTTACCCTGTTTTATGGTTATTTAATTATTATGGTTAAAATATGATCCTACTATTATACTGTATGTATGTTGGTTTATGCTCTGCAGAATATTAGCCCAGACTATTGCAGACCTTGGCATAATAGATAATCCTATTACAGAGACTCCTCATAAGATAAGGAAGTCTATTGTATGATTTTTTTTTTTATTATGAGACATAGAACAAAAGAAGTATAATCTGATCAATGTCTGATTGTATCAAAGTAGCCAGGTAGCCTCAGGGAGGTGTGACCACACCTATTGTCCCTCTATGTGTATTGTGTGGCCAACTATGGGGGATGTGTATTGCCTGTGGGAAGAGATGTGTATATATATCTCTGCACAACAAAATAAAGACAGTATACTTTGACTCCCAATTGAGTGTTGTCCAATATGGGAGGTTGGGGATGGTGAGACTGTAGTGCTTCTTGGATATTTAACCGTATACCACCGGAGATATTGGATTTGTGTTCCAACTCCGTTACATTTGGTGGCAAGTGGCGGAATTGTTCCCACGGTCAGAAGGACAGCTTCAGGCGACACCATTCGGTGGAGTTACAAATTGAGGGCAACGCTAGTATCCGTACAGCGCCCCTGGCTACAGTAGGATGGAACCGGCTAGTTTTCGGACAGCGTTCCATGATGAGGAGGAGGAGGCGGCCGCAGACTACAGGGATGCAGACAGAAAGGAACTCATGGAGGGAGACCGGGCAGCGGCTACAGCACCTCTTACAGACAGCACACAGAATGAGTTTGGAAGAGAACTCCAACGCAGACTGTCCTTTTTCCCAGGTACGCTTCCCACAATAACCTTGGAATGGTTAATGACAGATGTCCACGAATACATAATGGAAAAGCAGCGAGCACGGGGGCGGTCCATCTTGGGAGCTGCTAACCCACCTCCCACCAATAACCCCCCCCCCCCCCCAGCACTGCGTCCGGGTGGTGGGAACTACCAAACTCCTCCACGGTACATCAGGTGCCACACGTGAAACCAGCACGGCCACATGCAGAGAGACTGTCCCAGAAACAGAAACCGCTCCACGTGGAATACTTCAACTAATTCCCCTCCCCAGCGGCAGTGTGTACCCCAGGGAGCAGAAGGTGCCGTCCTTCCTCCCCAGCGGCAGTGTGTACCCCAGGGAGCAGAAGGTGCCGTGCTTCCTCCCCAGCGGCAGTGTGTACCCCAGGGAGCAGAAGGTGTCGTCCTTCCTCCCCAGCGGCAGTGTGTACCCCAGGCAGCAGAAGGTGCCGTCCTTCCTCCCCAGCGACAGTGTGTATCCCAGGGAGCAGAAGGTGCCGTCCTTCCGCCCCAGCGGCAGTGTGTACCCCAGGGAGCAGAAGGTGCCGTCCTTCCTCCCCAGCGGCAGTGTGTACCCCAGGTAGCAGAAGCTGCCGTCCTTCCTCCCCAGCGACAGTGTGTACCCCAGGGAGCAGAAGGTGCCGTCCTTCCTCCCCAGCGGCAGTGTGTACCCCAGGGAGCAGAAGGTGCTGTCCTTCCTCCCCAGTGGCAGTGTGTACCCCAGGGAGCAGAAGGTGCCGTCCTTCCTCCCCAGCGACAGTGTGTACCCCAGGGAGCAGAAGGTGCCGTCCTTCCTCCCCAGTGGCAGTGTGTACCCCAGGGGGCCGAAGGTGTCGTCCCCCCCCCCCAGCGGCAGTGTGTAACCCAGGGAGCAGAAGGTGTCGTCCTTCCTCCCCAGCGGCAGTGTGTACCGCAGGGGGCAGAAGGTGCCGTCCTTCCTCCCCAACGACAGTGTGTACCCCAGGGAGCAGAAGGTGCCGTCCTTCCTCCCCAGCGGCAGTGTGTACCCCAGGGAGCAGAAGGTGTCGTCCTTCCTCCGCAGCGGCAGTGTGTACCCCAGGGAGCAGAAGGGGCCGTCCTTCCTCCCCAGCGGCAGTGTGTACCCCAGGGGGCCGAAGGTGTCGTCCTTCCCCCCCAGCGGCAGTGTGTATCCCAGGGAGCAGAAGGTGCCGCCCTTCCTCCCCAGCGGCAGTGTGTACCCCAGGGAGCAGAAGGTGCCGTCCTTCCTCCCCAGCGACAGTGTGTACCCCAGGGAGCAGAAGGAGCCGTCCTTCCTCCCCAGCGGCAGTGTGTACCCCAGGGAGCAGAAGGTGCTGTCCTTCCTCCCCAGTGGCAGTGTGTACCCCAGGGAGCAGAAGGTGCCATCCTTCCTCCCCAGCGACAGTGTGTACTCCAGGGAGCAGAAGGTGCCGTCCTTCCTCCCCAGCGGCAGTGTGTACCCCAGGGGCCCGAAGGTGTCGTCCTCCCCCCCCCCCCCAGCGGCATTGTGTAACCCAGGGAGCAGAAGGTGCCGTCCTTCCTCCCCAGCGGCAGTGTGTACCCCAGGGGGCAGAAGGTGCCGTCCTTCCTCCCCAACGACAGTGTGTACCCCAGGGAGCAGAAGGTGCCGTCCTTCCTCCCCAGCGGCAGTGTGTACCCCAGGGAGCAGAAGGTGTCGTCCTTCCTCCCCAGCGGCAGTGTGTACCCCAGGGAGCAGAAGGTGCCGTCCTTCCTCCCCAGCGGCAGTGTGTACCCCAGGGGGCCGAAGGTGTCGTCCTCCCCCCCCAGCGGCAGTGTGTATCCCAGGGAGTAGAAGGTGCCGTCCTTCCTCCCCAGCGGCAGTGTGTACCCCAGGGAGCAGAAGGGGCCGTCCTTCCTCCCCAGCAGCAGTGTGTACCCCAGGGGGCCGAAGGTGTCGTCCTTCCCCCCCAGCGGCAGTGTGTATCCCAGGGAGCAGAAGGTGCCGCCCTTCCTCCTCAGCGGCAGTGTGTACCCCAGGGAGCCGAAGGTGTCATCCTTCCCCCCCCCCCCAGCGACAGTGTGTATCCCAGGGAGCAGAAAGTGTCGTCCTTCCCCCCCAGTGGCAGTGTGTATCCCAGGGAGCAGAAGGTGCCGTCCGTCCCCCCCAGCGGCAGTGTGAATCCCAGGGAGCTGAAGGTGTCGCCCTCTCCCCCCAGCGACAGCTTACCCTAACAAGGGGAGACACAAATCTCCCAGACGGCACAGATGGGACCATGGTCTCTGTGCCTGACCTACCGGGATGCTGGACAGCCTGTCCAGATCCCCAACTACCTTCACTGGGACAACCGGAGGAGGGGGTAAGTACAAATTCCCCTCCCTAGCTAACTCCTAATGTGGCGCAGGGTTAACAGAGGAAAAGTTAACCCCCACTGACCCCCACCTTTCCCTGGCTACTGAGCCGGAATATGTCCCAAGTACCCCAGCAGAAGAGCTGACAGCGGGGCAGAGTGCAGTCAGCCTCTGCCCTCCCTTTGTCCCTTGTACAGAGCAGAATGTCCTGCAGGTTATACCAGCAGAAGAGCTGGCATCAGGGTAAAGTGCCGCTGGCCTCTGCCCCTCAAGTCCCCTCAGCGTGTTGCCCCATCACCACAGCGAAATATCCAGGTGCCTGGTTAGACTTCCCCCCAAAGGGGAGATGGGTAACGAAGTGCCTTTTGCCACTTTGTCCTGGAGAGGACTTATTGCCAGCCTCCTGCCCTGCGACTATGGCCCTGGAACATATTGCCCTTTAAAAACAGTATTCGGCCTTATCAGAGTGTATGTCACTTATTCTGGCCCTTTAAATACAGGGGGGTCATTCGGTACTTGCCCTGTGGGAGCGGTGATACCCCAGATCGCTATGCCATGGAGCCCATTCATATAATGAAAGACTATGGGAAAGACTTTAGCTACATGGCAATTGAACTGTGTGAATAGGATGTGAGCGCTATTCGGTAGTTTTGAGCACTCAGATCCCAGCAATCTGGGGATATGTGAAATGTGAGTAAATGTGAATTGCAGTAATGCTGATGGGTTGTCAAACTAGAGAATTGACCAACAAATACTTTTGTCCGGACATCCCCAGGCCGATCTGTTGGGATAAGACCGTGTATGCCGGCTTATGGTCACGGGGGAGGTGTGTAATGGAACCCATCACTGTTTTATCCCTGTTTTATGGTTATTTAATTATTATGGTTAAAATATGATCCTACTATTATACTGTATGTATGTTGGTTTATGCTCTGCAGAATATTAGCCCAGACTATTGCAGACCTTGGCATAATAGATAATCCTATTACAGAGACTCCTCATAAGATAAGGAAGTCTATTGTATAAAGTGTTTTCATTATGAGACATAGAACAAAAGAAGTATAATCTGATCAATGTCTGATTGTATCAAAGTAGCCAAGTAGCCTCAGGGAGGTGTGACCACACCTATTGTCCCTCTATGTGTATTGTGTGGCCAACTATGGGGGATGTGTATTGCCTGTGGGAAGAGATGTGTATATATATCTCTGCACAACAAAATAAAGACAGTATACTTTGACTCCCAATTGAGTGTTGTCCAATATGGGAGGTTGGGGATGGTGAGACTGTAGTGCTTCTTGGATATTTTACCGTATACCAGCGGAGATATTGGATTCGTGTTCCAACTCTGTTACAATTATCATTTTTGCAGGGTCTAAAATACATACCTTATAAGGGGACTCCATAACAATAATATGTATGGATTAGAGGAAACTCCATGACCTTAATATGTATAGATTAGAGGGGACTCCATGACAGTAATATGTATGGTTTAGAGGGGATTCCATGATGATACTATGTATAAATTAGAGGGGACTCCATGAAATTAATATGTATGGATTAGAGCGGATTCCATGATGATACTATGTATAAATTAGAGAGGACTCCATGATATTAATATGTATAGATTAGAAGGGACTCCATGATATTAATATGTATATATTAGAGAGGACTCCATGACAGTAATATGTATAGATTAGAGGACACTCCATGATATTATTATGTATACATTAGAGGAAACTCCAAGACAGTAATATGTATAGATTAGAGGAGACTCCATGACAGTAATATGTATAGATTAGAGAGGACTCCATGACAGTAATATATATAGATTATTGAGGACACTCCATGATATTATTATGTATACATTAGAGGAGACTCCATGACAGTAATATGTATAGATTAGAGGAGATTCCATGACAGTAATATGTATAGATTAGAGGGGACTCCATGACATTAATATGTATAGATTAGAGGGGACTCCATGATATTAATATGTATAGATTAGAGTGGACTCCCCTCTAATCTATACATATTATTGTCATTGAGTCCCCGCTTATCTGTACATATTAATGTCATGGAGTCCCCTCTTTTATATACATATTAATGTCATGGACTCGCCTCTAATCTATACATATTAATATCATGGAGTCCCCTCTAATCTATACATATTAATGTCATGGAGTCCCCTCTAATCTATACATATTAATATCATTGAGTCCCCGCTTATCTATACATATTAATGTCATGGAGTCCCCTCTTTTCTATACATATTAATGTCACAGAGTCTCCTCTAATACATACATATTAATATCATGGAGTCCCCTCTAATCTATACATATTACTGTCATGGAGTCCCCTCTAATCTATGCATATTACTGTCATGGAGCCCCCTCTAATCTATACATATTACTGTCATGGAGCCCCCTCTAATCTATACATATTACTGTCATGGAGTCCCCTCTAATCTATACATATTACTGTCATGAAGCTCCCTCTAATCTATACATAATACTGTCATGGAGCCCCCTCTAATCTATACATATTACTGTCATGGAGTCCCCTATAATCTATACATATTACTGTCATGGAGTCCTCTCTAATCCATACATATTAATATCCTGGTGTCCCTTTTAATCTATACATATTAATGTCATGGAGTCCCCTCCAATCTATACATATTACTGTCATGGAGTCCTCTCTAACCTATACATATTACTGTCATGGAGTCTCCTCTAATCTATACATATTAATGTCATGGAGTCCCCTCTAATCTATACATATTACTGTCATGGAGTCCCTTTTAATCTATACATATTAATATCATGGTGTCCCTTTTAATCTATACATATTAATGTCATGGAGTCCCCTCCAATCTATACATATTACTGTCATGGAGTCCCCTCCAATCTATACATATTACTGTCATGGAGTCCTCTCTAACCTATACATATTACTGTCATGGAGTCTCCTCTAATCTATACATATTAATGTCATGGAGTCTCCTCTAATCTATACATATTAATGTCATGGAGTCCCCTCTAACCTATACATATTATTATCATAGCGTCCCATCTAATCTATCCATATTAATATCATGGAGTCTCCTCTAATCTATACATATTAATGTCATGGAGTCCCCTCTAATCTATACATATTACTGTCATGGAGTCTCCTCTAATCTATACACATTAATGTCATGGATTCTCCTCTAATCTATACATATTAATGTAATTGAGTCCCCTCTAATCTATACATATTACTGTCATGGAGTCCCCTCTAATCTATACATATTAATGTCATGGAGTCTCCTCTAATCTATACATATTACTGTCATGGAGTCCCCTCTAATCTATAAATATTACTGTCATGGAGTCTCCTCTAATCTATACATATTAATGTAATTGAGTCCCCTCTAATCTATACATATTAAAGTCATGGAGTCCTCTCTAATCCATACATATTAATATCATGGTGTCCCCTCTAATACATACATATTATTGTCATGGAGTCCCTTTTAATCTATATATATTAATGTCATGGAGTCCCTTTAAATCTATATATATTAATGTCATGGAGTCCCCTCTAACCTATACATATTAATGTCATGTACTGACCTCTAATCTATACATATTACTGTCATGGAGTCCTCTCTAATCCATACATATTAATATCATGGAGTCCTCTCTAATCTATACATATTAATATCATGGAGTCCTCTCTAATCTATACATATTAAAGTCATGGTGTCCCCTCTAATCTATACATATTAAAGTCACAGAGTCCCCGCTTATCTGTACATATTAATGTCACGCAGTCCCCTCTTTTCTATACATATTAATGTCATGGAGTCCCCTCTAATCTATACATATTATTGTCATTGAGCCCCCTCTAATCTCTAGATATTAATATCATGGTGTCCCCTCTAATCTATGCATATTAATGTCATGGAGTCCCATCTTTTCTATACATATTAATATCATGGAGTCCTCTCTAATCTATACATATTACTGTCATGAAGTCCCCTCTAACCTATACATATTAATGTCATGGAGTCTCCTCTAATCTACACATATTACTGTCATGGAGTCTCTTCTATTGTATACATATTACTGTCATGGAGTCTCCTCTAATCTATACATATTAATGTCATGGAGTCCTCAATAATCTATACATATTACTGTCATGGAGTCCCCTCTAATCTATACATATTACTGTCATGGAGTCTCTTCTATTGTATACATAATAATATCACAGAGTCTCCTCTAATCTATACATATTAATGTCATGGAGTCCCCTCTAATCAATACATATGAAAGTCACAGAGTCCCCGCTTATCTGTACATATTAATGTCATGCAGTCCCCTCTAATCTATGCATATTAATCTCATGGAGTCCCATCTTTTCTATACATATTAATATCATGGAGTCCCGTCTAATCTATACATATTAATATCATGGAGTCTCCTCTAATCTATACATATTAATATCATGGAGTCCTCTCTAATCTATACATATTAAAGTCATGGTGTCCCCTCTAATCTATACATATTAAAGTCATGGTGTCCCCTCTAATCTATACATATTAATTTCATGGAGTCCCCTCTAATCTATACATATTACTGTCATGGAGTCCCCTGTAATCTATACATATTAATGTCATGGAGTCCCCTCTAATGTATACATATTAATTTCATGGAGTCCCATCTTTTCTATACATATTAATATCATGGAGTCCTCTCTAATCTATACATATTACTGTCATGGAGTCCCCTCTAACCTATACATATTAATGTCATGGAGTCTCCTCTAACCTATACATATTAATTTCATGGAGTCTCCTCTAATCTATACATATTAATATCATGGAGTCTCCTCTAATCTATACATATTAATATCATGGTGTCCCCTTTAATCTATACATATTACTGTCATGGAGTCTCCTCTAATCTATACATATTACTGTCATGGAGTCCTCAATAATCTATTCATATTACTGTCATGGAGTCCTCTCTAATCTATACATATTAATGTCATGGAGACACTCTAATCTATACATATTAATGTCATGGAGTCCTCAATAATCTATTCATATTACTGTCATGGAGTCCCCTCTAATCTATACATATTACTGTCATGGAGTCTCCTCTAATCTATACATATTAATATCATGGAGTCTCCTCTAATCTATACATATTAATGTCATAGAGTCCTCAATAATCTATTCATATTACTATCATGGAGTCCCCTCTAATCTATACATATTACTATCACGGAGTCCCCTCTAATCTATACATATTAATGTCATGGAGTCCTCTCTAATCTATACATATTATTGTCATGGAGTCCTCTCTAATCTATACATATTACTGTCATGAAGTCCCCTCTAACCTATACATATTAATGTCATGGAGTCTCCTCTAATCTACACATATTACTGTCATGGAGTCTCTTCTATTGTATACATATTACTGTCATGGAGTCTCCTCTAATCTATACATATTAATGTCATGGAGTCCTCAATAATCTATACATATTACTGTCATGGAGTCCCCTCTAATCTATACATATTACTGTCATGGAGTCTCTTCTATTGTATACATAATAATATCACAGAGTCTCCTCTAATCTATACATATTAATGTCATGGAGTCCCCTCTAATCTATACATATGAAAGTCACAGAGTCCCCGCTTATCTGTACATATTAATGTCATGCAGTCCCCTCTAATCTCTATATATTAATATCATGGTGTCCCCTCTAATCTATGCATATTAATCTCATGGAGTCCCATCTTTTCTATACATATTAATATCATGGAGTCCCGTCTAATCTATACATATTAATATCATGGAGTCTCCTCTAATCTATACATATTAATGTCAGGGAGTCCCCTCTAATCTATACATATTAATATCATGGAGTCCTCTCTAATCTATACATATTAAAGTCATGGTGTCCCCTCTAATCTATACATATTAAAGTCATGGTGTCCCCTCTAATCTATACATATTAATTTCATGGAGTCCCCTCTAATCTATACATATTACTGTCATGGAGTCCCCTCTAATCTATACATATTAATGTCATGGAGTCCCCTCTAATGTATACATATTAATTTCATGGAGTCCCATCTTTTCTATACATATTAATATCATGGAGTCCTCTCTAATCTATACATATTACTGTCATGGAGTCCCCTCTAACCTATACATATTAATGTCATGGAGTCTCCTCTAACCTATACATATTAATTTCATGGAGTCTCCTCTAATCTATACATATTAATATCATGGAGTCTCCTCTAATCTATACATATTACTGTCATGGAGTCTCCTCTAATCTATACATATTACTGTCATGGAGTCCTCAATAATCTATTCATATTACTGTCATGGAGTCCTCTCTAATCTATACATATTAATGTCATGGAGACCCTCTAATCTATACATATTAATGTCATGGAGTCCTCAATAATCTATTCATATTACTGTCATGGAGTCCCCTCTAATCTATACATATTACTGTCATGGAGTCTCCTCTAATCTATACATATTAATATCATGGAGTCTCCTCTAATCTATACATATTAATGTCATAGAGTCCTCAATAATCTATTCATATTACTATCATGGAGTCCCCTCTAATCTATACATATTAATGTCATGGAGTCCTCTCTAATCTATACATATTATTGTCATGGAGTCCCCTCTAACCTATACATATTAATGTCATGGAGTCTCCTCTAATCTATACATATTAATTTCATGGAGTCTCCTCTAATCTATACATATTAATATCATGGAGTCTCCTCTAATCTATACATATTAATATCATGGAGTCTCCTCTAATCTATACATATTAATATCATGGAGTCTCCTCTAATCTATACATATTAATACTATGGAGTCCCCTCTAATCTATACATATTAATGTCATGAAGTCCCCTCTAATCTATACATATTACTGTCATGGAGTCTCCTCTAATCTATACATATTAATATCATGGAGTCTCCTCTAATCTATACATATTAATGTCATAGAGTCCTCAATAATCTATACATATTACTGTCATGGAGTCTCCTCTAATCTATACATATTAATATCATGGAGTCCTCAATAATCTATTCATATTACTGTCATGGAGTCTCCTCTAATCTATACATATTAATATCATGGAGTCCTCTCTAATCTATACATATTAATGTCATAGAGTCCTCAATAATCTATTCATATTACTATCATGGAGTCCCCTCTAATCTATACATATTACTATCACGGAGTCCCCTCTAATCTATACATATTAATGTCATGGAGTCCTCTCTAATCTATACATATTATTGTCATGGAGTCCCATCTTTTCTATACATATTAATATCCTGGAGTCCTCTCTAATCTGTACATATTAATGTCATGGAGTCTCCTCTAATCTATACATATTAATTTCATGGAGTCTCCTCTAATCTATACATATTAATATCATGGAGTCTCCTCTAATCTATACATATTAATATCATGGAGTCTCCTCTAATCTATACATATTACTGTCATGGAGTCTCCTCTAATCTATACATATTAATATCATGGAGTCTCCTCTAATCTATACATATTAATGTCATAGAGTCCTCAATAATCTATACATATTACTGTCATGGAGTCTCCTCTAATCTATACATATTAATATCATGGAGTCCTCTCTAATCTATACATATTAATATCATGGAGTCCTCAATAATCTATTCATATTACTGTCATGGAGTCCCCTCTAATCTATACATATTACTGTCATGGAGTCTCCTCTAATCTATACATATTAATTTCATGGAGTCCCCTCTAATCTATACATATTACTGTCATGGAGTCCCCTCTAATCTATACATATTAATTTCATGGAGTCCCCTCTAATCTATACATATTAATTTCATGGAGTCCCCTCTAATCTATACATATTACTGTCATGGAGTCCCCTCTAATCTATACATATTACTGTCATGGAGTCCCCTCTAATCTATACATATTAATGTCATGGAGTCCCCTCTAATCTATACATATTACTGTCATGTCGTCCCCTCTGATCTATACATATTACTGTCATGGAGTCCTCTCTAATCTACACATATTAATGTCATGGAGTCCCCTCTAATCTATACATATTACTGTCATGGAGTCCTCTCTAATCTATACATATTAATTTCATGGAGTCCCCTCTAATCTATACATATTATTTTCATGGAGTCCCCTCTAATCTATACATATTACTGTCATGGAGTCCCCTCTAATCTATACATATTAATTTCATGGAGTCCCCTCTAATCTATACATATTAATTTCATGGAGTCCCCTCTAATCTATACATATTACTGTCATGGAGTCCCCTTTAATCTATACATATTACTGTCATGGAGTCCCCTCTAATCTATACATATTAATGTCATGGAGTCCCCTCTAATCTATACATATTACTGTCATGTCGTCCCCTCTGATCTATACATATTACTGTCATGGCGTCCCCTCTAATCTATACATATTACTGTCATGGAGTCCTCTCTAATCTACACATATTAATGTCATGGAGTCCCCTCTAATCTATACATATTACTGTCATGGAGTCCTCTCTAATCTATACATATTAATTTCATGGAGTCCCCTCTAATCTATACATATTAATTTCATGGAGTCCCCTCTAATCTATACATATTACTGTCATGGAGTCCCCTCTAATCTATACATATTAATGTCATGGAGTCCCCTCTAATCTATACATATTACTGTCATGGAGTCCCCTCTAATCTATTCATATTACTGTCATGGAGTCCCCTCTAATCTATACATATTACTGTCATGGAGTCCCCTCTAATCTATACATATTAATATCATGGAGTCTCCTCTAATCTATACATATTAATATCATGGAGTCTCCTCTAATCTATACATATTACTGTCATGGAGTCTCCTCTAATCTATACATATTAATATCATGGAGTCTCCTCTAATCTATACATATTAATGTCATGGAGTCCTCAATAATCTATACATATTACTGTCATGGAGTCTCCTCTAATCTATACATATTAATATCATGGAGTCCTCTCTAATCTATACATATTAATATCATGGAGTCCTCAATAATCTATTCATATTACTGTCATGGAGTCCCCTCTAATCTATACATATTACTGTCATGGAGTCTCCTCTAATCTATACATATTACTGTCATGGATTCCTCTCTAATCTATACATATTAATTTCATGGAGTCCCCTCTAATCTATACATATTACTGTCATGGAGTCCCCTCTAATCTATACATATTAATTTCATGGAGTCCCCTCTAATCTATACATATTAATTTCATGGAGTCCCCTCTAATCTATACATATTACTGTCATGGAGTCCCCTCTAATCTATACATATTACTGTCATGGAGTCCCCTCTAATCTATACATATTAATGTCATGGAGTCCCCTCTAATCTATACATATTACTGTCATGTAGTCCCCTCTGATCTATACATATTACTGTCATGGAGTCCTCTCTAATCTACACATATTAATGTCATGGAGTCCCCTCTAATCTATACATATTACTGTCATGGAGTCCTCTCTAATCTATACATATTAATTTCATGGAGTCCCCTCTAATCTATACATATTAATTTCATGGAGTCCCCTCTAATCTATACATATTACTGTCATGGAGTCCCCTCTAATCTATACATATTAATTTCATGGAGTCCCCTCTAATCTATACATATTAATTTCATGGAGTCCCCTCTAATCTATACATATTACTGTCATGGAGTCCCCTTTAATCTATACATATTACTGTCATGGAGTCCCCTCTAATCTATACATATTAATGTCATGGAGTCCCCTCTAATCTATACATATTACTGTCATGTCGTCCCCTCTGATCTATACATATTACTGTCATGGCGTCCCCTCTAATCTATACATATTACTGTCATGGAGTCC
This sequence comes from Discoglossus pictus, assembly GCA_027410445.1. Lineage (NCBI taxonomy): Eukaryota > Metazoa > Chordata > Amphibia > Anura > Alytidae > Discoglossus > Discoglossus pictus. The sequence continues at coordinate 198,251,406 of CM050170.1, forward strand.
TCTCTAATCTACACATATTAATGTCATGGAGTCCCCTCTAATCTATACATATTACTGTCATGGAGTCCTCTCTAATCTATACATATTAATTTCATGGAGTCCCCTCTAATCTATACATATTACTGTCATGGAGTCCCCTCTAATCTATACATATTAATTTCATGGAGTCCCCTCTAATCTATACATATTAATTTCATGGAGTCCCCTCTAATCTATACATATTACTGTCATGGAGTCCCCTTTAATCTATACATATTACTGTCATGGAGTCCCCTCTAATCTATACATATTAATGTCATGGAGTCCCCTCTAATCTATACATATTACTGTCATGTCGTCCCCTCTGATCTATACATATTACTGTCATGGCGTCCCCTCTAATCTATACATATTACTGTCATGGAGTCCTCTCTAATCTACACATATTAATGTCATGGAGTCCCCTCTAATCTATACATATTACTGTCATGGAGTCCTCTCTAATCTATACATATTAATTTCATGGAGTCCCCTCTAATCTATACATATTAATTTCATGGAGTCCCCTCTAATCTATACATATTACTGTCATGGAGTCCCCTCTAATCTATACATATTAATGTCATGGAGTCCCCTCTAATCTATACATATTACTGTCATGGCGTCCCCTCTAATCTATTCATATTACTGTCATGGAGTCCCCTCTAATCTATACATATTACTGTCATGGAGTCCCCTCTAATCTATACATATTAATATCATGGAGTCTCCTCTAATCTATACATATTAATATCATGGAGTCTCCTCTAATCTATACATATTACTGTCATGGAGTCTCCTCTAATCTATACATATTAATATCATGGAGTCTCCTCTAATCTATACATATTAATGTCATAGAGTCCTCAATAATCTATACATATTACTGTCATGGAGTCTCCTCTAATCTATACATATTAATATCATGGAGTCCTCTCTAATCTATACATATTAATATCATGGAGTCCTCTCTAATCTATACATATTAATGTCATAGAGTCCTCAATAATCTATTCATATTACTATCATGGAGTCCCCTCTAATCTATACATATTACTATCACGGAGTCCCCTCTAATCTATACATATTAATGTCATGGAGTCCTCTCTAATCTATACATATTATTGTCATGGAGTCCCATCTTTTCTATACATATTAATATCCTGGAGTCCTCTCTAATCTGTACATATTAATGTCATGGAGTCTCCTCTAATCTATACATATTAATTTCATGGAGTCTCCTCTAATCTATACATATTAATATCATGGAGTCTCCTCTAATCTATACATATTAATATCATGGAGTCTCCTCTAATCTATACATATTACTGTCATGGAGTCTCCTCTAATCTATACATATTAATATCATGGAGTCTCCTCTAATCTATACATATTAATGTCATAGAGTCCTCAATAATCTATACATATTACTGTCATGGAGTCTCCTCTAATCTATACATATTAATATCATGGAGTCCTCTCTAATCTATACATATTAATATCATGGAGTCCTCAATAATCTATTCATATTACTGTCATGGAGTCCCCTCTAATCTATACATATTACTGTCATGGAGTCTCCTCTAATCTATACATATTACTGTCATGGATTCCTCTCTAATCTATACATATTAATTTCATGGAGTCCCCTCTAATCTATACATATTACTGTCATGGAGTCCCCTCTAATCTATACATATTAATTTCATGGAGTCCCCTCTAATCTATACATATTAATTTCATGGAGTCCCCTCTAATCTATACATATTACTGTCATGGAGTCCCCTCTAATCTATACATATTACTGTCATGGAGTCCCCTCTAATCTATACATATTAATGTCATGGAGTCCCCTCTAATCTATACATATTACTGTCATGTCGTCCCCTCTAATCTATACATATTACTGTCATGGAGTCCTCTCTAATCTACACATATTAATGTCATGGAGTCCCCTCTAATCTATACATATTACTGTCATGGAGTCCTCTCTAATCTATACATATTAATTTCATGGAGTCCCCTCTAATCTATACATATTAATTTCATGGAGTCCCCTCTAATCTATACATATTACTGTCATGGAGTCCCCTCTAATCTATACATATTAATTTCATGGAGTCCCCTCTAATCTATACATATTAATTTCATGGAGTCCCCTCTAATCTATACATATTACTGTCATGGAGTCCCCTTTAATCTATACATATTACTGTCATGGAGTCCCCTCTAATCTATACATATTAATGTCATGGAGTCCCCTCTAATCTATACATATTACTGTCATGTCGTCCCCTCTGATCTATACATATTACTGTCATGGAGTCCCCTCTAATCTATACATATTACTGTCATGGAGTCCTCTCTAATCTACACATATTAATGTCATGGAGTCCCCTCTAATCTATACATATTACTGTCATGGAGTCCTCTCTAATCTATACATATTAATTTCATGGAGTCCCCTCTAATCTATACATATTAATTTCATGGAGTCCCCTCTAATCTATACATATTACTGTCATGGAGTCCCCTCTAATCTATACATATTAATGTCATGGAGTCCCCTCTAATCTATACATATTACTGTCATGGAGTCCCCTCTAATCTATTCATATTACTGTCATGGAGTCCCCTCTAATCTATACATATTACTGTCATGGAGTCCCCTCTAATCTATACATATTAATATCATGGAGTCTCCTCTAATCTATACATATTAATATCATGGAGTCTCCTCTAATCTATACATATTACTGTCATGGAGTCTCCTCTAATCTATACATATTAATATCATGGAGTCTCCTCTAATCTATACATATTAATGTCATAGAGTCCTCAATAATCTATACATATTACTGTCATGGAGTCTCCTCTAATCTATACATATTAATATCATGGAGTCCTCTCTAATCTATACATATTAATATCATGGAGTCCTCAATAATCTATTCATATTACTGTCATGGAGTCCCCTCTAATCTATACATATTACTGTCATGGAGTCTCCTCTAATCTATACATATTACTGTCATGGATTCCTCTCTAATCTATACATATTAATTTCATGGAGTCCCCTCTAATCTATACATATTACTGTCATGGAGTCCCCTCTAATCTATACATATTAATTTCATGGAGTCCCCTCTAATCTATACATATTAATTTCATGGAATCCCCTCTAATCTATACATATTACTGTCATGGAGTCCCCTCTAATCTATACATATTACTGTCATGGAGTCCCCTCTAATCTATACATATTAATGTCATGGAGTCCCCTCTAATCTATACATATTACTGTCATGTCGTCCCCTCTGATCTATACATATTACTGTCATGGAGTCCTCTCTAATCTACACATATTAATGTCATGGAGTCCCCTCTAATCTATACATATTACTGTCATGGAGTCCTCTCTAATCTATACATATTAATTTCATGGAGTCCCCTCTAATCTATACATATTAATTTCATGGAGTCCCCTCTAATCTATACATATTACTGTCATGGAGTCCCCTCTAATCTATACATATTAATTTCATGGAGTCCTCTCTAATCTATACATATTAATTTCATGGAGTCCTCTCTAATCTATACATATTAATTTCATGGAGTCCCCTCTAATCTATACATATTAATTTCATGGAGTCCCCTCTAATCTATACATATTACTGTCATGGAGTCCCCTTTAATCTATACATATTACTGTCATGGAGTCCCCTCTAATCTATACATATTAATGTCATGGAGTCCCCTCTAATCTATACATATTACTGTTATGTCGTCCCCTCTGATCTATACATATTACTGTCATGGCGTCCCCTCTAATCTATACATATTACTGTCATGGAGTCCTCTCTAATCTACACATATTAATGTCATGGAGTCCCCTCTAATCTATACATATTACTGTCATGGAGTCCTCTCTAATCTATACATATTAATTTCATGGAGTCCCCTCTAATCTATACATATTACTGTCATGGAGTCCCCTCTAATCTATACATATTAATTTCATGGAGTCCCCTCTAATCTATACATATTAATTTCATGGAGTCCCCTCTAATCTATACATATTACTGTCATGGAGTCCCCTTTAATCTATACATATTACTGTCATGGAGTCCCCTCTAATCTATACATATTAATGTCATGGAGTCCCCTCTAATCTATACATATTACTGTCATGTCGTCCCCTCTGATCTATACATATTACTGTCATGGCGTCCCCTCTAATCTATACATATTACTGTCATGGAGTCCTCTCTAATCTACACATATTAATGTCATGGAGTCCCCTCTAATCTATACATATTACTGTCATGGAGTCCTCTCTAATCTATACATATTAATTTCATGGAGTCCCCTCTAATCTATACATATTAATTTCATGGAGTCCCCTCTAATCTATACATATTACTGTCATGGAGTCCCCTCTAATCTATACATATTAATGTCATGGAGTCCCCTCTAATCTATACATATTACTGTCATGGAGTCCCCTCTAATCTATTCATATTACTGTCATGGAGTCCCCTCTAATCTATACATATTACTGTCATGGAGTCCCCTCTAATCTATACATATTAATATCATGGAGTCTCCTCTAATCTATACATATTAATATCATGGAGTCTCCTCTAATCTATACATATTACTGTCATGGAGTCTCCTCTAATCTATACATATTAATATCATGGAGTCTCCTCTAATCTATACATATTAATGTCATAGAGTCCTCAATAATCTATACATATTACTGTCATGGAGTCCCCTCTAATCTATACATATTACTGTCATGGAGTCCCCTCTAATCTATACATATTAATGTCATGGAGTCCTCAATAATCTATTCATATTACTGTCATGGAGTCCCCTCTAATCTATACATATTACTGTCATGGAGTCTCCTCTAATCTATACATATTACTGTCATGGATTCCTCTCTAATCTATACATATTAATTTCATGGAGTCCCCTCTAATCTATACATATTACTGTCATGGAGTCCCCTCTAATCTATACATATTAATTTCATGGAGTCCCCTCTAATCTATACATATTAATTTCATGGAGTCCCCTCTAATCTATACATATTACTGTCATGGAGTCCCCTCTAATCTATACATATTACTGTCATGGAGTCCCCTCTAATCTATACATATTAATGTCATGGAGTCCCCTCTAATCTATACATATTACTGTCATGTCGTCCCCTCTGATCTATACATATTACTGTCATGGAGTCCTCTCTAATCTACACATATTAATGTCATGGAGTCCCCTCTAATCTATACATATTACTGTCATGGAGTCCTCTCTAATCTATACATATTAATTTCATGGAGTCCCCTCTAATCTATACATATTAATTTCATGGAGTCCCCTCTAATCTATACATATTACTGTCATGGAGTCCCCTCTAATCTATACATATTAATTTCATGGAGTCCCCTCTAATCTATACATATTAATTTCATGGAGTCCCCTCTAATCTATACATATTACTGTCATGGAGTCCCCTTTAATCTATACATATTACTGTCATGGAGTCCCCTCTAATCTATACATATTAATGTCATGGAGTCCCCTCTAATCTATACATATTACTGTCATGTCGTCCCCTCTGATCTATACATATTACTGTCATGGCGTCCCCTCTAATCTATACATATTACTGTCATGGAGTCCTCTCTAATCTACACATATTAATGTCATGGAGTCCCCTCTAATCTATACATATTACTGTCATGGAGTCCTCTCTAATCTATACATATTACTGTCATGGCGTCCCCTCTAATCTATACATATTACTGTCATGGAGTCCCCTCTAATCTATACATATTACTGTCATGGAGTCCCCTCTAATCTATACATATTACTGTCATGGAGTCCCCTCTAATCTATACATGTTACTGTCATGGCGTCCCCTCTAATCTATACATATTAATGTCATGGAGTCCTCAATAATCTATTCATATTACTGTCATGGAGTCCCCTCTAATCTATACATATTACTGTCATGTATACTCTATTGTATACATAATAATATCATGGAGTCCCCTATAATTGGGTGAAACGTTGTGATTACATTTGATAATGTGATGTATTGAAATGTCCCGTCCAGTTGTGTTGGATGAAATATAACTTGTCTAAACCTTTTTATCTTTGTATCAATGACACACTTGTAGTTGCATTTCTAGAGAACTGAAGAACCCCTGGAGGTCCCTCACATGGTCATACTCAGGAGAGATTTATGGACATACATTGTGCTGTGTTATCAGTTTCAGGACCTAATTAAGATTAGACTGATGGCTATTTATACATTTATAGAGTATTTACACCGGGCCGCAGTGATTGATCATTTTCATGTTCTTGTGTTAATGTGAAATGTTATCAGCTGTGGGCCGGCCCAGTTGGCCATTTCCTGTAATTAGCCTCCTTACATAGTCCAGTAGCCACTCTGCATGTTACTTTGTGTTTATTGGTGTTTGTGTAAGATTTATGGAATCTCCTGGGCTGGTGTCTGAAGACTTTGAATGTGAAACAAGAGACTCTGAGCAGTTTATGTTCTGTGCTGCGCTAAATAAACAAGTTTGGGAACCTCCATCATTGTCACACAAACCAGACACCAGCAGATGAAAGGGGGGCGGCGACACCTACCGCGCAGAACAGGGCGATGTGAGCACTACTACAACAGACCTACAAGTAAACTATCAGTCATCTCAAACATTAAAGCAGCTCTGAGGGGTCTTGTTTAGGAGAACTTGACCTGATAATCTGCAAAATGTTTCTACACAGTTTAAAGTAAATAAATACAACCTTTAATTTGCAATTATTCTTCAATTTGCTTTAATGATGATGATTTGTCTCGGAATAGAAACCTGGGAGGAGTGGGAAGTAATGTGGATTCCCAATTTCCCTGATCCCCAAAAAAGACACAACGCAACTGTTGGAGGTACAACTGGCCGCAGCGAGTTTTATTATTATAATATGCAAATGATATGTAAATTCACTACAATGGGGGCGGAGCCCCAGGCTTGGCAGTAACCCCATCCCTTGAGCCCACGCTCAAGAGGTCAACCTCTGTGCCGTCGTCACACCTTCCCAGGGGTATGGACTGCCCCTTCTCACTAAATGCTCCTATAAAGGGGAGGGTGGGTGCCTGCTTCCCCGCCTGCCTCGGAGTGAGGCAAAATGGCGCCCGCGCTAGCCTAAGGGGGCGGAGCAACCGCAACCTCTTGCGCGAGGCCCGCCCCCCGCCTCCTCCGCCGGCACTTGGTTCCACCAAGTAACGGGACCCCCATCGCGGATACCAGCTCACTGGTTCCGCCCTGGGGGTCCTTCAAAAAATTCCTAAATAGAAAATGCAAAGAGGAGAACACGCCATAGATTATATTAAACTACACAGGATATATATTATGGTTGTGAAGACACGCTACATATATAATAAGAAAAGTGTTAAACTTAAGTGGATAGATACTGTGATAATAATGATGAAAGATCATCAATTACACCATTAAAATGTGTACAAGAGGTGCCACCATATACTATCCCATCAAACACGAAATGAAGAAATAGAATAACTCAATACACTTGCTATGTGAATATTATCAAATAATAAGCACTGAATCTATGCCAAGGGATATTAAAAACGACGAGGTGCTCATTAAAAATATAAATGAGGAAGTCGCTACCTCTGTTCTTGCCAGCAAGGGTTGTATGTATATTAAATATTGAAAGCATGGACTGATTGCCAAGTGAAACTGGTCATAATACCTTGAAATGAGAATACACCTATTGCTCCATAGGGGTTGCCTTTTTTCGGGAACCACACGTCCCACGAACAATCAAACTGTGGTTTTTCATACTTTATCCCATCCAGATGCTGCAAGATTTATGTTAATTGCAGAATCTGGAATAAGCAGTATTTGTCTACTCCAACCGGTTTCGTCTATAAATCAACTTTCTCAAGGAGATTGCCGACTCCATATACAGTATCTCACAAAAGTGAGTACACCCCTCACATTTGTGTACATATCACATATATAGTTGGGGATCTTTGCGCTGTAGTGTTAGTAATTAGGACACAGTTGGGCCAGGATAAAGTTCTGAGCAAGAGATAAAAACCCGAAAACCATCAGAATAGATCTTGTGTGAGCTTTGGATTTGTGATATGTCCATAATGTGACTTCCATATAGTCCCAGAGAGTTAATGGAATCTCAGCTGAGTCACATGCTTTAAATGCAGTGATTTGTCAATCTGATAGCTCCTCCCACTGCGCCAGACCACCCAAATACAATTATCCAATGATGTTTGAATGATTTATTAACTGGATAATACAAACAGTTCCTGTAGTTCTGCGTGTTTGGCTGGTTCTGCTTTGGCTAATTTGCGCCTGTTTGAGTCTAAATCTCATTAGTGTCGGTGCGTTATTTCTGGCGGTCACACCTCCAGTGTTTGTATTTGGAGAGATGTTTTGGCCACATGGAAGCTGCTTATTACAAAGCTATATTTGTTTTGCATTTTCATGCTTCCATGGCTAATACCGTTTGCAGTGGCGCACACCATGGGAGATTCGGGAAAAACATAAAAAGCAACATTCTTCCTGGTATTAGCAAAGCAACAAATGAATATGAATCCACAACAGATCAATTAGTGCCAGTTGTGAGTGTCATCCCATACCCCTAGCTAATTACAGATAGGACTGACGTGCCAGCGCTGCTCATGGAACCACACATACTGCTTCTTAGAAATTGTTTTACACAAGATCTCAACAGCTGCTGGTTCACAGACGTAGAATGGAGGGATTATTTAAGTAGACGAGGATCATCCTGACATGTAGATTCAGTTCCATCTCCTTCCTTTGGCAGGGAGCCAACACTACTTCCAGATTCATTAGCAAGTTGTGTTAATTTCTGACAAGTTGGAAATGGCACCCACTTTGTATGGAAGCCTTCAATGGGCGTGGTCTACACTGAGATCTCTGCCTGGTATCAACCCACAAAGTGGATGTAGGGGTGTAGAGAATGGGCAAGTGGGATATATACCCCCCCCAGATTCAATATGTTCATAGAGAAGCTGCAGTGCAGTCTTTGGCCCCCATTTAATTGCAAGCAGCAATTTACATTATACTCGCCGTAAGTCTGAACCGTAAACCATGCATCTGTAAGTAGTATTTCAAAGCATGATCATGATCAATTAAGCAGGCACCGATTTAGAAACAGCCAATAGTAAAGGAGCCCATCATCATGACGTCAGTAAAACATGGAGGTTACATGTCAATCAATTAGCATTTAGAGGTCCGATATGTGATCGGACTCGCAATCCGGCAATGTACAAAATAATAAAAATGAATGGCGATACTGTTCTAGTCCATGTGGGTGGCCTAATATGTATTAACTCCTTAATTCCCAAGATTGATATAACACCAAATTGAAACGTTAAAAAAAAAATGATTGCAGATTTGCGGGCTTGAGACTGTTGTGCAATTAATTCTAATGTCTTTCGTCAGTTTCCCCGTATTTTAAAGTGCAGAATTGATTTTTTATTTGCATTTGCAGCGTTAAGATCAGGTCCTATCTGGCACTCGTAGGATTTTCTTCTACATTTGCCATTTACGGGTGTGAAAACATTTGCAGGCTTGGGGAATTGGAGCAATTGAAAAGCGATTTGCGATTGTAACATTTACGGGCAAAACTTAGATGGGTTGCAGTTACGATTTTAACAGATAGATAGATAGATAGATAGATAGATAGAGGGATAGATATATCACACCCCTCACCCCCACCTGTCTCGCCCCATCACCCCCCCGCAAAATAACGCAAAACGAAATAAATGGTGTTTTAATAAAATTATTAGGAAACGTATTAAAGGGATATGGAAGGTTTCTGGGTGTTACTAGGTACATAATATGCCTTGGTATATATTTACTTTTGTGTACTTTGTGCTTATAAGCTCTAGATTTACTGCCTACAATCAATCAAATAGTTCCTGTATGGGTCTGCTCTCTGCAGCTTATGCAGACACACATTCTGTAGGGCTGGCTGTGCAGTGTAGTGTCCTAGCCTATCAGGGACCGCGTCTCAGCAGCATGTTGTCTGGATATGCTGCAGTGGGCAGACCCATACATGGATTATATGAAATATTTTAAACAATAAAAACAGAGTTTATAATCACTTCTTAATAAAATAAATAAAGTACATAAAAGTAAATAGAGACCAAGGAACATGGACGCTAATCTTAAAGACACGGCCCTCTAGTTTTTGCAATCTGTTAATATTGTTTTGCTTTGAACACAATCCATATATATATATATATAGCGCTACGGGATATGCTGGCGCGTTACAATGAAATGTCAATGATAAAAACAATAATAATAATTATTTACCTAGTAACACCCAGGACCTTCCATATCCCTTTAATATGTAATATATATAATGTCAGGCCCACGGCTCAAAATGAAGTCTATTTTAAACCTGTAAATATTTAAACTTTTCTCTGTTTACAAGAAACTGTCAGTGAGACTCGAAACCTCTTTGTACAGAAAACAAGCGAATGCTCCTGGTGTATTATGGGTATTATACGCCGCTTCTGACTAAGAAAAATACACAGAGTGAAATTATGCATCAAACTATAAAATCCATTAAGCAATCCTGACAGATACAAACCAGACTACAGTGAGCAAAGTGTACAGGGGGTGACAGGGCGAGACAGGGGGGGTGAGGGGGGTGACAGGGCGAGACAGGGGGGGTGACAGGGCGAGACAGGGGGGGTGAGGGGGGTGACTGGGCGAGACGGGGGGGGGGGTGACAGGGCGAGACAGGGGGGGTGAGGGGGGTGACTGGGCGAGACGGGGGGTGAGGGGGGTGATGGGGAGAGACAGGGGGGCTGAAGGGGGTGACAGGGCGAGACAGGGGGGGTGACAGGGCGAGACAGGGGGGGTGAGGGGGGTGACTGGGCAAGACGGGGGGGGGTGACAGGGCGAGACAGGGGGGGGTGAGGGGGGTGACTGGGCGAGACGGGGGGTGAGGGGGGTGAGGGGGGTGATGGGGAGAGACAGGGGGGTGACAGGGCGAGACGGAGGGGTTTGAGGGGGTGACAGGGCGAGACAGGGGGAGGTGAGGGGGTGACAGGGCGAGACAGGGGGGTGAAGGGGCAAGACAGGGGGGGTGAGGGGGGTGATCTATCTATCCCTCTATCTATCTATCTATCTATCTATCTATCTATCTATCCTTCTATCTATCTATCTATCTATCTATCCATCTATACCTCTATCTATCTATCTATCTATCCCTCTATCTATCTATCTATCTATCTATTTATCTATCTATCCCTCTATCTATCTATCTATCTATTTATCTATCTATCTATCCCTCTATCTATCTATCTATCTATCTATCTATCTATCTATCTATCTATCTATCTATCTATCTATCTATCTATCTATCTATCCCTCTATCTATCTATCTATCTATCCCTCTATCTATCTATCTATCTATCTATCTATCTATCTATCTATCTATTTATCTATCTATCTATCCCTCTATCTATCTATCTATTTATCTATCTATCTATCCTTCTATCTATCTATCTATCTATCTATCTATCTATCTATCTATCTATCTATCTATCTATCTATCTATCTATCTATCCCTCTATCTATCTATCTATCTATCCCTCTATCTATCTATCTATCTATCTATCTATCTATCTATCTATCTATCTATCTATCTATTTATCTATCTATCTATCCCTCTATCTATCTATCTATTTATCTATCTATCTATCCTTCTATCTATCTATCTATCTATCTATCTATCTATCTATCTATCCCTCTATCTATCTATCTATCTATCTATCTATCTATCTATCTATCTATCTATCTATCTATCTATCTATCTATCTATCCCTCTATCTATCTATCTATCTATCTATCCCTCTATCCATCTATCTATCTATCTATCTATCTATCCTCTGTCTATCTATCCCTCTATCTATCTATCTATCTATCTATCTATCTATCTATCTATCTATCTATCCCTCTATCTATCTATCTATCTATCTATCTATCTATCTATCTATCTATCTATCTATCCCTCTATCTATCTATCTATCTATCTATCTATCTATCTATCTATCTCTCTATCTATCCCTCTATCTATCTATCTATCTATCTATCTATCTATCTATCTATCTATCCCTCTATCTATCTATCTATCTATCTATCTATCTATCTATCTATCTATCTATCTATCTATCTATCCCTCTATCTATCTATCTATCTATCTATCTATCTATCTATCTATCTATCTATTTATCTATCTATCTATCCCTCTATCTATCTATCTATCTATCTATTTATCTATCTATCTATCCCTCTATCTATCTATCTATCTATCTATCTATCTATCTATCTATCTATCTATCCATCTATCTATCTATCTATCTATCTATCTATCTATCCATCTATCTATCTATCTATCTATCTATCTATCTATCTATCCTCTGTCTATCTATCCCTCTATCTATCTATCTATCTATCTATCTATCTATCTATCTATCTATCTATCTATCTATCTATCTATCTATCCCTCTATCTATCTATCTATCTATCTATCTATCTATCTATCTATCTATCTATCTATCTATCTATCTATCCCTCTATCTATCTCTCTATCTATCTATCTATTTATCTATCTATCTATCTATCTATCTATCTATCTATCTATCTATCTATCTATCTATCTATCTATCTATCTATCTATCCCTCTATCTATCTATCTATCTATCTATCTATCTATCTATCTATCTATCTATCTATCTATCTATCTATCTATCTATCTATCTATCTATCCCTATATCTATCTATCTATCTATCTATCTATCTATCTATCTATCTATCTATCTGTCTATCTATCCCTCTATCTATCCCTCTATCTATCTATCTATCTATCTATCTATCTATCTATCTATCTATCTACATATCTATCTATTAATCTCTCTCTCTCTCTCTCTCTCTCTCTCTCTCTCTATCTAATAAACCTGGTGATACGTTTAGCCTTTTACCATATGTATATATATATATATATATGTATTTTATTTATAGGGGTCATGAACATCTAAAATGCCCTTTTCGTCTCTGGGTCACACGTGTGATACATTAATAATAACACCTATGAATTATTTAATTATCAGTAACGGTTGCAGAAAGTAATTTTCTCCGTTCCTAAATGATCTAATTGGCTGCATTAATTGTGATGAAGTAGCAATATATCCAGGGCCTCTATCTCCATATTAAATTGCCAGGCCTTGGTTTAACATTTCCAAGTGGTTATTTTTGTGTTACAATAGCCCACGGCTGATAGGGTAACTCTGATGACCAGAGTATTATTGGACCTGTTTATCTGCCAGGAATACGACCACCTGATTTCAATAGGAGTTTGCTGGTTGGTTGAGACGTTCCACAATGGAAGCAGAAGAGGCTCATTCTGAGGGTCTCATTCTGAGGGTCTCACCTTTTGTGGTCTAGGTAGTGAATAGTTTGGAAACACTGGGATTCTTTCTCTCCAGTTAAAGTCTGGTATAATTTCCTCCTGAATGGGCTCTTATGACAAGGATCGAAACTGGGGGGTCGAGATGGGACGGGATGCAATAATGCTTGTAATTGCTTGGCCCTTCAGCCCAACAAAGACACCCCCATCACTTTGCTTTCTGATAGTACAATGTGTCACTACAATGAGTTGGAGAGACCGCCCGAGAGACAGAAGGAGAGGTATAGATGCTAAAGGTGGAGATGTCAGTCAAGTGATGGTCTCTTTGGTGCATTTCAAGTGTTGAAATTCTAAGTGGCTGAGAACTACGGTCCCAAACATTACTCTGAAAGGCTGTGTTTGGGTAAAAAAGGTAAGTCCGTAATGGATCAATCCAGCCTATAGAATGAACTATTGTGGTGGGTGCATTGGGGGGTTCTATGGCAGCTGTGCATTAGCTGGAAAATGGGCCGGGTTTACAAAACACCCTCTTAAAGCATCATGTGGGCCGAGGAGCAGAAAAGTGATTATTTATCTGGGAAGAAAGGAGTGCAAGGAGCAAGGGTGGTATTAGGAAAGCTCAAGAAACTCTACACAAGCTATTGTGATCTCTTTGCTTAACTGGCCTCAGTAGTTATTAATCATTATATTCTAATGAAGACGTTGTGTCACGTTGAAGTAGGGTCTGACCCCGGTATATGACATTGTCATTTCCCTCATTTTTGTACTAAGGACCTTTTTAGGATTTCCTTGAGTCTTTGCTATACTAAACTAAGGAGCCTCAGAATTTTTGGGTGCCTGCGTAAAAGAAACCATTGGGGCCCATTAGAGATTTGACTTTAATGACCAATAAGCAATTCAACAAGTTGGGGATTGCTAATTGAAATGTCACTCTTCAAGTGAAGCGTCATGTTATAGTTATGGTAAATAATGTTATTGTTACAAATGGTGTAAAGGATATTCCAATTTACATAATGCGTTTTATATAATAATTAATAAGTATTATTATTAGATGCATTTTATTAATTTTATAAATGTTATAAATTATAAAATATTCTAAATAAATAATAATAAAAACACATTATTAATAATAATAATAATAATAATAATAATAATAATAATAATAATACAGGGACTACACTGATTTTTCCAGCAACTGATGGTCCGGCACCTCCTTTAGTCTGGACAAAAATAAGAGAATGCACTTGAAGTTCCAAGACCATTAGACGAGTTCAGCTGTATTATTGTATTTCATTCATTTAATTTAAATTTAATTTACATTTAATATTTGTTTTATTGAAGTTTCTATGAATCCGGTACTTTAGAGACACAGGAGAGGTATAATTAGTGGTCAGAGGAGTATTGTTGAATTAATATTACATGACCTCTGTAGGTCTACGGCTAATCCAACAAGGCTCTGGAACCAAAAGTGCCGGAAAATGTATAATAATAATAATAATAATAATAATAATAATAATAATAATAATAAAAAAGCTAGATCTGATGAATAAAAAAAAAATTAAATGTCTTTTGAAAATGATTAAAGTTATAAATTATAAACTCATTTATTTTAATATATACTCTATATCAGCTATAAAAGTATCCCATTATCTCAAAGGAAAGCAGACAGAGGAGAATACCTTCACTTTCTCTGGCAGGTTTATTTCCTACTTTGTCCATGTATACCAGTGGAAACCTTCATATTATTTTACTTTTCTTCACTTGGTTTCTCACAACGCTGTCCAGGTCGTACAAATGTCTGGAGTAGGAAAACAAACAAATACAATTTAGTTCAGTAGTGTTACGTTTTCCCAGGCGCTCGGCCAGAGCCAGGAGTATGTTACAAACTGACACGTTACCTTCTGCGTGACCGGCCCTGCTAGACATGTCGTGAAAGATTAGAGACACATCAACATGTAACAGGGAAAGAAGTCAACAGAAGCTATAATACAAGAAGATCCTTCCACCTCAAGAAGGTGAAATCAATCAATACTACAGGAAATGAAGCCAAACTGTTCACTGGAAGGTTTGATCATGAGGTTGAAGCTTAAATATTTTGTCCATATCATCAGAAGACAGGATTCCCTAGAGAAGATGCTGGGAAAGATACAAGGCACACGGCAGAGGCGTAGATGGATAGACGAGGTCACTGAAGCAATGAACATAAAGGATCTCAGAGGGGCAGTGGCTGAACAATGTGTCTGTTGTGATACAGTCCATAGGGTCACAGAGAGTAGGACACAACTGAAGAACTAAACAACAATAATACATACCAACCACTATAACCCTGAAACTCAGCCATTCCTCCACACACCTCCTTGGTTTGGACACTACAATCCATCTAGACATCTCCATGCCATACACCTATATACCTATGTACCTGAAAGACAAGAGATGCTTCTAGAGAAACTCCCTTGGATTGCAAGGAGCCACAAAAAGGAAACACAAGGCCACTCATCGCCTAAAATGCCAACTTGAAACTCTATGCAAAATATCAAAAAAGCTTCAAATGAAAGACTAAAAGGGATATTCCCAGATCCTCCTCTGTTTTCTTATAGACAACGTCTCAACCTAAATCAGCAGGTAGTGAGGTCCTCATGTGAACAGTAGCTTTCCATGACAGCAAAACACGTGAAACATGTCAACATATATTTACTGCACTATTCCCTGCAAGTCCTCCAATGTGGTATGACCTCATCATGTCCATCAAGCGCCCAGACTCACGACTGTATGTAGGAACCAGGACAAACAGTAAGAAAATGAAGAAACACAATAAGTATAAAAAAGGAAACAGACACCGATTGTAGAAATGGACAGAGCGTCAAGGACCTGAGAGAACCTTCCTGAAGACACGGATAAGAAGAGGGAATATAAATCCTTATATTTGGTACTCAAAGACCATGCTAGGACGTCTTGTTGCACCTTCTGACTCCTTGAGACCTGAGCTTTGGGACCCTTCACAAGACTCTGAACCAAATGATTAGGGGAGAAGATTATTATTATCTCTTTAATATTAAATATTTCCAATGTTTTATTGTATTATGTCTGGACTTATCAAATCTGTCCATCCAGGTCTAAAAGTTGCAAATAAATATGGTCTGCAGACAAGAAAAATAAATAAATAAATAAATACGTCATGCATAGTTTTTACTTCTTTATATTATGTTGTTTTATACTGTCTGTTTTATTTCCTCAGATGATTCAGTCTGCTATTTGCTCAGGAGGATGTCACCTTGTATAGTAATAAGGTTTCCATTACTCTTTTAAAAAAGCACTGGCAGTATCAGCTTAGAGGTTGTATATTATTGTATTACATTGTAAAAACATGTATTTAGTTATTAAGTGTATTTCTTCAAAAGATTATTGTTCTGTACAAAAAAGGCCAAAGAGAACACAACAAAGTATCAGACACCACAAAGGTCATAATAATTGGACAATTTCCTATAAAGAAGATATTTACATAAAAAAACACCTAAATTAGTGTTAAAAAACTGCCACTTTGTGTTACTATTATTAGCCCAAAAATGTACTTTTCAAGATCATCCCCCGAGTCGTCATTTTTATGTTGTTAATTAAACTAAATAATTTGCTTTTAGAAAGTAATAATTTTTAGAGACACGCGGGACTTAGCGGCAATGCGGCCTCATCGCGAGGCCCCTGGACTTTGCAACGGACGCAAAATTACGGCCCATATGATGGAGCTCGCGAAAATACGACTTTAACGGCTGAACCACGGAACTGGAAAAGACAACAAAAACACAGAAATACGCCTCAAATTACACACTCACACACAGCACAGGGGGAGAGCCAGGGAGCCGGTGAGGTTGCAAGTTAATTTAAGGCATATTTTGCCTTTTTCCACAATCTAAAATCGCTGAAACAAGAATAAAAATGGCGGCCGATATAATTAAAAAATTCTGAAACAAGATGAAAACGAGGCTCTGCCAGGCACGCGGGACTTAGAAAATACACAATGGCAAAGACAGTAACACTTACACCAACAACGCCAGGGACTTTGAAAATAAAACCGATGGCAGTCAGCGCGCGCCACGCAAACATCAGCAGACACACAGAGGAGAAACACACAGGGAAGGGACGGGGGGAGATGGTGGAAAGAGACACATGGCATTCCCAAGCACTAAACTTGCAGGTTGCTGAAGCCTGTAATGAACGGTGAAGCCACTCATTGCTGGGCTTGGGATGAGCGCCGAAGGCGTTCAGCGCGGGGCTTGCAATGAGCCCCAAAGGTGCCCAGAGGGGGCAGATCATCACATTGTGTGGCAAACAGCATTGCCAGGCTTCAAATGTTATTGCCGTCATTTTTGACCGGCCAGTCGCTAGTCACATATATAGTTGTGAGCATGCGAGTTGTTGCTAACGCTTTGTGAGGCGCTCCTTGCCAGCAACTGCGAACCTCACAAAAAAATACGAGACACGTTACCACCAATTACAACCTCGCAAAAATCGTCCGCAACCAGGGCACATGGAAGAATGAAAAACACAATAAATACACACAACAAATACATAAAAAGCTTACCTACAGCAGGGGGGGAGGCAACCAGGACCTCAAAAAAACAAATTACACCTTCATTTAACTCAGAATAAAAGAGTTTAGACACTAAAAAATTCTCTAAGCGAGAGAAAAAATGGCAGCCGAAAAAAACGAAAACGAGGCTACAGCAGTCAAAAGACGCAAAACACCTACGGAATTGCTGAAAAACACCTACGAGATTAGAAAACAAGGACGCAACCCGCGCGACCCCAAAAACATTACAAACACAACAAATACGCACAACAAACACATAAAAAGCTTACCCACAGCAAGGGGGGCACCGAGGACCTCTGCAAGTGACGTTACACCGCGATTTAAGTACAAATTTTAGAGTTTAAACACCCGAAAATCACCTAAGCGAGAGAAAAAATGGCCGCCGAACAAAACAAAAACGAGGCTACAGGACCCTAAACACGCAAAACACCACCAAACAGCTACAGATATTCCACTACAGACGCATACCACATATTAGCCGCCATTTTAGAACAATAACTTATAGAATCCGGAAGTACAGAGCTACCCTAACTGTTTGGTCTCGCGCACGCACACTATTACACTGCACACATTCATGACGCTTACACAGCAGCTCCACACCACTAATGCTGCAGCAACATCAAAACAGATTGCCAGCTCTTCAACACAATGCATAAAAATACGTAAAGTATATTCATTTATTATTCTATTAGTTATTTTATTATTATACACCAAACAGCACTTAGCTCACTTACGATTTGATTGCCGTCATTTTTGACGGGCCAGTCTCTAGTATATAATAATACTGAATATAGCACCCGCAGTTGAAACAAAGTCATTTGCAAGTTACAAGTCTAGAATTGAATGAGGCTCCAAGTTTGTCCTAAATTAGCAACATTTAATGTCAGTTAATTAACCGAAATGTAGTGTTTTCAATAACTCCCAGCTGCTAATGTCCTTATTTTTAGTCCATTAACGACAACATCATTTTACTTATAGTGGGAAAAAGACTGATAGAAGCCCCACCATACACGGTACAGTAAATAAACCGCATGTTTATGAACACAAATGTACTATTTTGTTACTTATTTAAAGGCAAATATGTAATGTGTATCATCACTGAGACTTTGCTGTGTAATGATCATTAATATGGTGGGCACGATGTGTCTGGCTGGTGTTGTCCTATAAGGAATGATATGTGACCCTAATAAATCACCGAGCTCGGTCTGTTTCATCCCTCCTACATCTTGTTTTTTAAGTCAACAAATCATTAATTAAGAAAATAAATGCTTTGAAAGGGCCAAACGAAGCTGTCTCTGATTAGATGAGACCCCCGACTCTGTCTGATTACATGAGACCCCCGACTCGTGTTCACATCTGCGACCTGATGTTGGCTGCGTGTTAAATAAATGTCTGAAGTAGATTATGTTAAACTGATATGAAGTCACCCACAATCTGCCCGGGTGTATTAGCGCTCACACAATGTCAGGGTAATATGACCAATAATTAATTCTTGTTTAAATTCTTGAGCACGAGCTGCCAGCGCTCTGTTTGCTTTAATAGAAATCCTGACATTTTCACTCAGCACATTAATGTCTAAACAGAGGAAAAGAGTGAAACGGCCCGTCACTTATCTCAAACACCCCATGTCTAGGAATGTGGCCCCCACATGTGCGCTGGACTGGCTCCTCCGTGTGCTTCAGGGGCTTCACTTTGAAGAAATCTGGATCTAAAAACATAAATTAACAAAGACTCAGAACTTCCTTAAATAGATTGTGGGGTTATTTTTCTAAGCAAATTAATGAATATATTATTCTTTGAAACATTAATTTGCTGTTTTAATTGTGTTTCAAAAAAACAGGCCCATGTTTGTGAAATATGGAAGAATCTAATAGCATTAGCAGCTGTATGAGCCATGGACTAAAATTACAGTGAAGAGATGGGGAGGAAGGAAATGGGAGCAGTAAAAGGGCTTTGTTAGATAACTGGATTGGAGTGGAATTGACACCAAACTGTTTATTCGTCACAGGCCCAAAATACGGGTAGTTTTCATCCACAGATGCAATCACAGCTCTCCAGAAATTCAAACATCTCTTTCACATACTCAACTTCCATCAAAGTATCATGGATGCCTCCAGGGTCCATGATACCCTAAACAGCCCTCTTTCTCAGCTTTATTAAGCAATAATACCTTAGAAGAAGCAGGTGGTCTGGTTTTAGTTTTAAATATATAGATATACTGTGTAGTAAATACCCCCCAGTATCTTCATGCCTTGTGATTGGGCCTTGAGGGTGGTCTTACTGTCTGGGTTCCCCATTTGTCATTTTGGCCTGGCATTCTACTGCCCACTTACCATGTGTATCTTGGTATGAATGGTGCCAGCCTATATGTTTCTTCCAAATTTGTGACCTGACAGTAACCCACAAGCCTAGAACCAGGAAGATAATGGCGGAGGAAGAGGTGGTCATCTGGCTGTCAGCTTCTTCTAAGGAAGAATCATCTCATTATTACTCTTTATTTAAAAAGTGCCAACAATGATGTCCAGGAAATCTTCCTAGTTTGCTACAAGTGATAATGTGAGTGATATAGTGGAAACATCTCAGTGATAACATTTCATGGCCCAAAGTGACAAACTCTAATGATGATCGTATTTTAGAGACTGAGGGATTTAACTGAAGGATTGTGGGGGAGTATTCGAGTGCGATCGCCAACAGTAATTAGCAATCAAGAATCTCAGGTCATTGTGTTATTTACTAAAGGCTTTTTCCTCTGTAACAGATGGAAGGGGCGTGTTCTGGGCGTGTTATGGGCATGTTATGGACATGTTGGGGCGTGTTATGGGCTTGTTGGGGCGTGTTATGGGCGTGTTGGGGTGTGTTATGGGCATGTTAGGGCGTGTTGTGGGCGTGTTATGTTTGGCTGCCATGAAAAATTTACAAATCACAAATCTTGCTTTAAACCATCTTTCTTATATCTAGATTTGTGTGTTTTAACCCCACAATAGCAGTATATTTTATATATAAATGCAATTATATTACCAATGTTCAGCCATTAATATAGAACGTAAGTGGGTAAATAGAACTGGAAAATGATATTAATACAATCGACAATTACAGCAGCGGAAAATAATTCCAATTTATGGAAATATTAATACAAATCATGAATTAAAGTTTTAGTTTTAAATATATATATATATATATATATATATATATATATATATACTGTGTAGTAAATACCCCCCAGTATCTTCATGCCTTGTGATTGGGCCTTGAGGGTGGTCTTACTGTCTGGGTTCCCCATTTGTCATTTTCAATCCACAAACTGAGTGACACACCAGACAGGGTTAAAAAATGAAGTCAAATATCTCAGTTTACAATATTTTATTTGATATTTTTTTAAAGAGAGTTATAGTTTGTCTCCACTCCAGTTTGGCTCCATCTAAAACGTAGTAAGTGGAGATATTTTATGCTTTCCCACTTATTCCCGTCCATGCAAATTCCGGATATTGTGAATATAATTTGACAGGTCCCCTAATAAAGATAATTATTATATTCTGTGTTTCTCCTGATTAGACGTGGGTAATAAATGCTGGTTATTCATTGAGACGTTTCAGTGCCTCCTCAAGTTATTTCACACATATCTCATTGTCATCACTCGTGAAGTTACAAGTTGTTTCTTAGCACAGATGGCCGCCATATGCTTTAAGGTTCCTATCTCTTGTTACCACTTGATGTGACATCCTTGTTTCTTGTGCCAATGGTGAGAAAACATCTGAAGGCTCTTTGAAGGAAGCTTCAGGCATTGAGACCTTGAGTGATTGAATGTTTGTCTTGTGTGTTCCTCTGCAGTCTACAGATGTACCAAGGTCCAAGATACAGCGAAGGGTCACGACTTCACTAAAAGACAACACTCCGTTATACGAGATTCCAAATCATTATTTTACAAGACGGACGCAGGTTTGAGTTATAAAATTAGAGCGCAATAAAAGATTGGAAAACGTCCCACAAGTTATCTGCCTGTAATTTGTAGGACTAATATCTGCATATATTTATCTGGGAGAGGGATACATGTATGGATAAGTGGTAGCACATAAAATATCCCTAGTTCCTGCACTTTTTATGGGATCTACTAAACAAGCAGGAATAGACTGCAACTCCGATACACAACGGCCCCTATTCAATTGTAAGTTACTGGAGCCTGTAATGTAGTCCATAAACTAATTTTATATTTAATTGGCGCCTTTTAGCTAACGATCTGCGGGTTACAGGCTGAAAATCCCTGTGGTTGTCAAAATCATAACTCCGATCCATCTAAGCTTTTGATCTTTTAAGCCCAATCACTGTTTAATTGCTACAATTCCTCAAGCCCGCAAATGTTGTCACACCCGTATTGGCAAATATAGAAGAAAATCCTACGGGTACCAGATAGGACTCGCAAGGGGGTTAAACGCCTGTTTGTAGCACTGTAAAAACAAATAAAAAAAATTTACTGCACATTAAACAAAAGCGATGAAAGGCATTCAAATGAATTGCACCAAAGTCTCAAGCTCGCAAAATCTGCAATCCAAATTTTTTTTTTTTTTCGAGATTAATGAGTTAATACATATGGGGCCACCAACATGGACTAGAACATTTCCTTCATTCATTTTTATTATTTTGTTCATTGCCGGATTGCGAGTCTGATCGCATATCCGACTTCTAAATGCTAATTGATTGACGTGTAACCTCCATGTTTTACTGACGTAATGATGGCGTCTCATTTACTATTGGCTGTTTATACATCGGTAGTTACGGCCTTGCTTAATTGATCATGATCATGCCCTGAAATGCTACGTGCATGGTTTGCAGTTTAGGCTTTTGGCCAGGTAGTTGCGGGTTTATTCAATTGAATCGCTCCTTAACTGTTGCAAAATTCAAGTGAATAAGGCCCAAGATATTTAATGCAACTTTTTTTATTATCCTCACTAGATAAATATACACCTTTATATCTATGTATGTCTATTTTGTGAGGTGTGAAAAATAATGTATTGTTTCTTCACCAAAACTACTATTATTCCAAACCACATGGTGCCCGGTATACTGTACCACCACTGTCTATATATTGTACCAACATTGGCCCCTATTTAATTGTCGAAATCACAATTACTTGAGCCCGTAATGGAGTAAATGTTACTAATATTTACTTGGCTACTTTTAGCTACTTGTATCCCAGGCTCCAAATCACTGCGATTGTCAAAAGCGTAACTCCGTCCTATCTCCTCCTTTAATGTTTCAAGCCCACAAATGTTACCAGTGATGAAGACGCAAAATCTATATTTAATTACAACAATTCAACAAGCCCGCAATTGCCTTCAAACCCATAAATGGCAAATGTATCAAAAAAATCCTACGAGTACTAGATATGACCAGCAGGTGGGTTAAATACCTGTTCGTAACACAACAAAAGCAAATAAACACACACTGCTGTACTGAAAAATACTGGGAAAGCGATGAAAGACATTAGAATTAATTTCACAACAGTCTGCAATAAAAATATATTTTTTACATTTTTTTTCTGTGTTATATTGATCCTAGAAATCAAGGAGTTAATACATATCATGAAACCCGCATGGACTAGAACAGTTGATTTATTAATTTTTATTGATTTCTACATTTCTGGATTGCGAGTCTGATCGCATATCAGACTTCTAAACACTATTTAATTGTAGTCTAAACTCCATGTTTTACTGATGGCATGATGAGGGTCTCATTTACTATTGGCTCTGTCTAAATTGTAACTTACGGGCTTGCCTAATTGATCAGGATCATGCCCTGAAATGCTACGTACGGGTTCATGGTTTGCATGTTGGGACTGTGAGCATGTAATTGTGGGCTTGAGTCAATTAAATACATCTATATATGTAACAAATTTGGAACCCGTAGCCAAAAGGTCAGTATGAAGGTAATTACGGCGTTACAATTAAATGGGGGCCATTGTCTGTATAGTGTTTACTTCTATACAAAAATGTTGATCATGACATAAGAAGCTCATAAAGTTTCCTACATCTGGCAGAAAGTAATGAACTCGCAGTCTGTGCACCTCACGGCCTGGAGTACAGATATACATGTTACAATCAGAGCTTTACATGTCCCAATATATATATATATATATATATATATATATATATATATATATAGATAGATATATATATATATATATATAGATAGATATACTGTATATATACTGTATACATACATAAATGCTGCAAGAATTTACAAGATTATTGTTTACTGAATCTTTAGCTGCCGATACTTTGTATCTTTGTCTATTTAAATGTAGCATTACAGTCCCAACTTACCCATAGTCATACCCAAGCGGTCATAAACTCCCAAGTGGTTATAAACTGTTTCAAAAAGATTAATACAACACATTAAAAAAAAAATGTATGCATGAAAACTGAGTGCTGTATAGGTTAAAAAATGCTTTTGTTATAATACTAATATTAATAATTGAACTATATTGTGTCAGGTGCATCCCAAAAATGTTAGAGGTAAATACTGTTAGTGCAGTGGCGTAATACCCAAAATATTGTTTGTCCAAAATCTTTCCTGACTTTGTTGCAAAGCTGCATTTCAGCTGCATCTACAGATTGAAAATATATTTGTAGACTTTTGTAAAATGCAATTTGTGTGCTTAAAAATAATTACTTTAAATGCATTATAGTAAATGGTTGATATCAGTGACCCTATTTCAGGTGAGGCTACGTTCCAGCAGGTATTGTCAGCTGATTGGATATGAGAAATGACACAGTACCTAATACCGCAATACCTCAGCACTTATGGAGGGTGATAATGGAGCCAGCATTGGAATTGAATGTGTGGCCCCAGAAACCCCCCACGTGCAGATTCATATAAAAAAAGAAGTGGATGCAAAACCATGCATCCAATAACTTGCTTCATATGGCCAACCGATCATGTGAAAGGAGTTTAATTAATTGCACCCTAGAAGAGACAAGAAGCTGCAGAAGGTAATTCTCAGAGATCACTCTAGATCTTGCATCACAGACAGGCTCATAGCCACTTTGTTATGATATATGCTCTGCTAGATCCCACAGGGCAATTGATGTTTTACAATATTCTGCAAGTTTTGGAAAAAATAATATTTGAAGATGTTTATGAAGAGAATGAGTGACGGCGACTGTCAATGCACTGCACTGTAGTTTATTTGTATGCTTTTTATTTTCTGTTTATTTTATGCAAATAAATGTAAATCATATTTTATACAAATAAATAAAAGGTTTGTATGCACAAATAGAACGATCAGGTAAATCACTTCTTTTGTATATTAAAAGTATTTCTGTGAATCCTGAACTGGAAATAACTTTTCTAACTTATTTTTAGACATTTAAATGTGAACACAAATGTATATTTAATGTATTGAACTTGGGGACGGGTTCAAAACCTACTTTGGTCAGAGAAACTAAATATTTTTCCAACCTCAGTTCCCTTGTTTTTCATGTTAATATAATGTGAAGTGAGGGGGCGACTTTTTGTAATATTTTCAACCATGATATAAATATAATGCTATTATCCTGTACATTCCTATTAACACTGCTGTATAAATTCACTGTGGGTGACTATAGAACAATAACTCTAATAAAACTGTAATTTAGCCCTAACCATACATTTTTTATCCATCTGTTTTTTGGCACTGTGTAACTCAAGGTATTAAAACCATAAACGTTTCTTTTGATTATAAAACAGACAACTCTAGTGGAGAGAAGCTGAGCACTGCGAGCCGAGCGCTGAATGTTTTACTTTGTTGAACAAAAAATGATCTGAAATGGCAAAGCTTGAGAAAACAGAGTGATGTACTGGAGGCCTAATTGATACCTGGAGCATATTGCAATGTTCATACACACACATGGCACTCCGATGTATTAATGATTTAGGGAATAATTAAAGTTCACTTACATTTTCCTCTGAAAACCATCTCATTCTCACAATTTGTTCCAGATGCTGGTAACTGAACCTGAGAATGGTGATTTCCAAGGATTGCCCCTTTTTCAATCTCAGTGACAGCAGAAATGTGTAAATGGTAAATTCCTGTACATAGTGGGCTGATCTTTATGGGCTATCTGATTCTCGGTGAGTTTATTTTAATCTATTCCTCGCAGATGTCTTCTGGGTGACCAGTTTTAGAGGATTTTTTTGAAGATCATATCAGTTTCCCCCAGGATTGTGTTACTGAGGTTCTTGGTGTTTTTGGAAGACTTGAAAGACTAATTTCTTAATCAGGCTCTAAGAGACGAATGTATAAAAAGGTCTGAAAACTGAGCCGATTCTGAGAATTAAACGCAGATTCATAATAATATGAAAGAAAAATAGCAGCGTCAACATGGCGATGTTGTTATTTAATGTAAGCTGAGAAAACTGTTAGAGACATGAACTTTTTATTATTATCAAAGGTGTTAAAATATATACATAGCACATGTTTGGCATTGACGTGTTATTGCTCTGTGGTATTCGGCTGTCTTGGATAAAAAAAATCTCACTTTGATACTGGAAAATTATTATAAAAATGTTTGTGTTGGGTCTATAGCAAATACATGAAAATGGTTCGGTTGGTCTGAGCTCCAGAAGGTTTGAGTTGAGTCTTTCAATGTTTCCAAAATATTTTTTTTGAGTTTCCTCTTGATGGAGCATAAGGGTTAATTTTTGTTAAGTTTCATTTCCTCGTCAAGATTTCCAGTGTGAAAAGTCAACATGCTCAGAAAGACTGGAATAAAAAAATAATCAAGAAATCAGATAAGACACATAGAGCCCTATTCTTTTAGCTGCCCCCAAATGCCTCTAACCCATAAATTTGGCTGTGGGTGTTTTTTTCTCTAAATGTTTAGATGTATTCTATTGGCTCCAGCCCGCAATTTACCTCCTTAAGCCTAAACTCGTAAACCCTGATTTCAGGGGGCGTGATCATGATCATATGATCTGACAATATTTGAGCAAGCCCATAATTGACTTCTTAGACACAGCCAAAAGTAAATGAGACCGTCATCATGATGTCAGTAACATATGGAAGTTAGATGTAAGAATTAATTAGTGCCAATAAGTAATATTTACATAGTTACATAGTTACATAGTAATTAAGGTTGAAAAAAGACTTTCAGTCCATCAAGTTCAACCTTTTAAGATCTCCTCTGATCTGCAATATGCAGATTAAATATTAATTAATTAGTTGTTAATTAATTGATAATCAATTATTTAATTTAAATTTAAATGTTTTAAATTAGTAATTAATCCAGAGGAAGGGAAACAAAATAAAACCCAAGTGAGACTTAGACAATCGTCTCAAAGGAAAAAAAAAAATCCTTCCTGACCCCAGATACTGGCGATCGGATTTCTCCCTGGATCAATACTGTCTCTATAATTATCCATGATAACCCTGAATTCCCGTTTTAATTAGAAATAAATCCAGTCCCCTTTTAAAGTTATCTATCGAATCCGCTGTCACCGCCTCCCCAGTTGGGCTCACAATCTAGCAATCTATAAAATGCATCTGTTCTAGTCCATGTGGGTTTCATGATATGTATTAACCCCTTGAGTCCCAGGATCAATATTACACAGAAATAGCAGTTAACAATAATATTTTTTAATTACATATTTGTGGGGCTGAGACTGCTGTGCATTTAATTTTAAAGTCTTTCCATGCCTTCTTGTGCTTTTATAGCACAGTATTGTGTGTTTAATTGCTGTTACAGCTCTAAGTGTTTGAGAAAGCCCTAGTAAGTCCAGTTTAGTACCCTTAATATTTTTGACAAACTAACATGCAAATTAGAGCTATTAGTTTAATAGAATATTGATTTTGTGTAACCTTAATTCATTAGCACGCGTAAATCTTGAGCCGTGCTAAAACCAATGGAGTTCTAAGGCCGGTTTTGCGTCTTTGGCTGGCCCGTAGAGATTTTGGGCAGGGAACTCGTAATCGGATTGTGAGCAGCTAATAGAATATGTGGCAATTTTAAGATCAATTTTAAGTGTGTATAAATTTATGAACTGGGCATAGGGACCGTAGTAAGTACATAGGGAGAAGAGAGAATCAGAAAGGGAAGAAAGCACTAGAATGAAAAAGATAGTGTTATAGCATGAATGACTGGGAAAAAAGAAAGAAAGAAAGAATAAACAATATAGTTCCTTTCCTTGTAACATATGAGGAGAAATGAAATAAATGAATATGACCCCAGTGCACAATGCTGGACTCAGCCTCTGTGTCATTACAATAACAATCCATCACTTTGTTTTACTGACCTCCGACCTAAATGTTGTTCATTACTTATGTGTTTGTAAACATTATGTACAGCCACTTCCGTGATTTGTAACGTATAGGTGGCCAGAGGACTCTGACACCTAAAGTGGAAATAAATAAATAAAGTGGTCAAAAAATGCCAGTGGATGCCAAGACCCTTATAATGTAGTATATTGTGCTGCACTTGGGTCAACTGGGATGGTCTTGGAGGCATCGTCAAATAGTCATACTGAACTAAGATGATGAGGTATAATATAGTCTGTTTCTAGACGGTAACTATACGTGGAAAAATGGAACAGCCTAGGTCTTGTAGGACGAAGATCCCCAGTAAGATGTTATACCGGAGCTGTCTAATAATAATGGCCCATATTCACCCAACTTCAGTATCAATCGTTACACATGCTTTGTGATGTTTAATTCCCCAAGTTATATCATTTATCTGGTAAGGAATATCTACACACTTAATGTGAGTCTGGATACATAAAACTTCCCAATAGTAGTACAGGAAAGTACAAAAAGATTTATTATCAGCTGTTGGGTCCAAAGAGAAGCTGGTAGCCATTAAAGTTGAGTTAAAGTTCAGGGTACGTGCTAAGTGCTCATAGGTTACCAATGCCGGTGTGAAGATGGGTCATGTTTAGTACATTATGTTTTTTTACTAACATAATTGAGTTGCAAACTCACCATATTGAGCTCCGTGGAGAGCAGGCGGTCCTACTGAACACTTGTTTAATAACTCAAGACCATCCTGGGAGGGAGATTAGCCCAAGTCTCACACCGGTCACCCCATTGTGCACTTTAAATAAGATACTTTTCAGGATGAATTATTTCTTCAGAGTCATGGAGAGGAAAACGACTTAGAGCCGAGCACCATAACTAGGCCCCGGGGAGGGGGCTCTTCAGAAGGGAGAATTCTTTGAGCTTCTTATTATGAGTTTCCATATTTTCTTTACACTTTTGGCCAACAGAATAAACAACACGAATCGCAATAAGAGTCTGGTCTCCGGCATTTAAAAGTTTACGAACAGCTAATTTTACTGGTTTAGCCTATAAATGAAAACTTAAAAATGTTAGTCTTTAAACCCCACCAGGTTTCAATTAAAGACCTATTAGTCAGAGTAATTCCCTACATGACACAGGTTTGCATTATACAAACATTTCTGACTTTCCAGACACACACAGGAGACTCAGCACTTCATCATCACAACTATAGATATATAATTGGGGAAATGACTTAGAATAAATATGTCTTCCAGGGCCAGGACAGCTGTAAATTATGAATTTTGGTTTCACTGCTATGAACTGGAGATAAATCAGTTTATCTGCTGAAGGAGAGATGGTGAAATACTTGAATTTGTGGATTTAGTGAAATATGTCAGAATTTCCAGTAGAAAAAAAATCAAGAAAAAGTTATCTCTGAGAAAATTGTAATATTTTATTTCATTATTGTATTGTTATTTTAATTCTTGAAAACTTGTTACAAAAATATATGTTTTAAAAAAAAAATCTGCCGATGATTTAAGCTGTTTGTAACATATAAACACCATTTTTTAGTAGTTATTTTTTTACATTTTTATTTTATTTTTATTTTTTTTACTGATTTTAATGACTTTGCACACTTAAAAATATTCAGCTTTTGTATCAGTTATAACAATTTGGTGCTTTGGCCGCCAGTGGTATATGAAGTGCTACAGTATTTATTAGTGATACAATGTGTGCATGTAACTAATTAAAGGGGCGCTGTCACCCCAACAGGAAGTTGGTTTAATCTTAAACAGTATGCAATGCTAGTTGTACATTGTACTAGATGTTTTTTTCTAGCATTGATTTTGCAGGTAATGTGCGGCGCTATATTCACAAGTCAAATTAAAGGGGCGCTGTCACCCCAACAGGAAGTTGGTTTCATCTTAAAAAGTATGCAATGCTAGTTGTACATTGTACTAGACGTTTTTTTCTAGCATTGATTTTGCAGGTAATGTGCGGCTCTATATTCACAAGTCAAATTAAAGGGGCGTTGTCTCCCCAACAGGAAGTTGATTTCATCCTAAATAGTATGCAATGCTAGTTGTACATTGTACTAGACTTTTTTTCTAGCATTGATTTTGCAGGTGATGTGCGGCTCTATATTCACAAGTCAAATTAAAGGGGCGTTGTCACCCCAACAGGAAGTTGATTTCATCTTAAACAGTATGCAATTAGTTGTACATTGTACTAGACGTTTTTTTCTAGCATTGATTTTGCAGGTAATGTGCGGCTCTATATTCACAAGTCAAATTAAAGGGGCGTTGTCAACCCAACAGGAAGTTGGTTTCATCTTAAACAGTATGCAATGCTAGTTGTACATTGTACTAGACATTTTTTTCAAGCATTGATTTAGGTGATGTGGGGCTCTATATTCTATCTCAGCTTGGAGGTCATTGGAGATCCAACATTGAAAATCTTTGGAGCTCCAACATCCGAGGCCATTTTTTGGGGAACTACAGGCCAAGACAGGCAGACTGGCATTGTAATTAGCACATCAAAGCAGCTAATTAATATCCAGAAGCCAATAATTTGCATAAAAAGACTGCACTAATAATTTCACGAATGTCCACGAAATGCCTATACAATGTATTCTTCTGGAATTCTCCAAAAATTCACTCTTTATGAGATAAAGCCCCAAACTATTACTATATTAAGTGAACTGAGAGCAAATGTACAAAGCATGAAATAGTATGCAAATCTCATCATGGGATCAGCTTTACTTTTATATGAAAAGGAGGTCTATGGAGTAGAAAACATAGATTAAGGTGAAGTGGGGGCAGACGTGTTTTCTCTAAATGAAGTGATGCAGAGTGGCAGGGAGCCTTGGGAATCTATTATATTCACACACAATGCTTCATTAACCTCTTCTGGATGCTGATGTTAATGACTAATTAAGGAAAGGTTTATTTTCTAATGACAAGATCTGGTTTTGGGGGACAGACTGGGACTGCCCTGGACCCCTCAAAAAATAGGTCTTAAGAGCCTAAACCACTCCCTGAAGCAAATATGTCCTCTCCATTGTCCCACGTTGACTTTGCATTTGGAGATGGGCACCTCTGGAATTGTGTAATTTAATGATATTTGTGGGTTTAACCAAAGCTGTGTTGTTTGCCTATAAATGTTCCAAGTTTTCTTCTAGGAGATATAAGCATGGTGGCCCCTATATCCTCTGTTTGTTACGTTAAACCTTGATGCCCATTCTGCATCCCGATAGTCCTGGAGTAGGAGCCAGGTCACCAAGGCAGGGGATTCTGGGGCTGAGCTGGACCCCCTCCCCTGGCTTGTGACACCCAATGTTCTCATTTTACTTTCCAATTCAATTCAAGTTTCTCTGAGAAGATCTGGGGATTCCAGGTTTGTTTCTTCTTCCATCTCAGTGCTTTGTGAATCTAAGCTCATGTTCATGATAACATTTATCTCCAGGCATAGGAGTATGACTGAAGTGTAGACCTCCATGTGATAGTGCACCTGGGGGGTAGGATGATGTGAGCCAGATTTCAGAGGTAGCTTGTAAGTTAAAGGTATTAGGACTGAAGAGATCATGGGTAGAAGACAGAGCACATGTAGTGACCATTATAGAGAAGGGAAGGCAGTGTGGATCAGGTTGCTGCCATGTTTAATATTATGGGTGGGATGAGAGCCTGGGGTGGGGGAGATGCCCCCAATAAAATAATGATGGAAAGTGAGAGGATGTGTGAGTGGGATATTTGGGGGCGCTTCTGCTTTCCCTCATTGGGGTGTGGAGCAGAGGAAATAAGTTGTCAACAGACGTGGGGAGAAGAGAGAAGAGATGATGAAAATGTCAATTGTATGTGGGTTATTGCATGGAATATGTATGTATGTATGTGGGTTACTGCATGGAATATGTATGTATGTGGGTTATG
Source organism: Discoglossus pictus (assembly GCA_027410445.1). NCBI lineage: Eukaryota > Metazoa > Chordata > Amphibia > Anura > Alytidae > Discoglossus > Discoglossus pictus. Next base: position 198,283,678 of record CM050170.1, read on the forward strand.
AATATGTATGTATGTGGGTTATTGCATGGAATATGTATGTATGTGGGTTATGAATATGTATGTATGTGGGTTATTGCATGGAATATGTATGTATGTGGGTTATTGCATGGGATATGTTTGTATGTGGGTTACTGCATGGAATATGTATGTATGTGGGTTACTGCATGGGATATGTATGTATGTGGGTTATTGCATGGGATATGTATGTATGTGGGTTATTGCATGGGATATGTATGTATGTGGGTTATTGCATGGAATATGTATGTATGTGGGTTATTGCATGGGATATGTATGTATGTGGGTTATTGCATGGAATATGTTTGTATGTGGGTTACTGCATGGAATATGTATGTATGTGGGTTATTGCATGGGATATGTATGTATGTGGGTTATTACAGGGAATGTGTATGTATGTGGGTTATTGCAGGGAATATGTATGTATGTGGGTTATTGCATGGAATATGTATGTATGTGGGTTATTGCATGGAATGGAATATGTATGTATGTGGGTTATTGCAGGGACTATGTATGTATGTGGGTTATTGCATGGAATGGAATATGTATGTATGTGGGTTATTGCATGGGATATGTATGTATGTGGGTTACTGCATGGAATATGTATGTATGTGGGTTACTGCATGGGATATGTTTGTATGTGGGTTATTGCATGGAATATGTATGTATGTGGGTTACTGCATGGGATATGTATGTATGTGGGTTACTGCATGGAATATGTTTGTATGTGGGTTACTGCATGGAATATGTATGTATGTGGGTTATTGCATGGGATATGTATGTATGTGGGTTACTGCATGGAATATGTATGTATGTGGGTTACTGCATGGGATATGTATGTATGTGGGTTACTGCAGGGAATATGTATGTATGTGGGTTATTGCAGGGACTATGTATGTATGTGGGTTATGAATATGTATGTATGTGGGTTATGAATATGTATGTATGTATGTGGGTTATTGCATGGAATATGTATGTATGTGGGTTATTACAGGGAATATGTATGTATGTGGGTTATTACAGGGAATGTGTATGTATGTGGGTTATTGCATGGAATATGTATGTATGTGGGTTATTACAGGGAATGTGTATGTATGTGGGTTACTGCAGGGAATATGTATGTATGTGGGTTATTGCAGGGACTATGTATGTATGTGGGTTATGAATATGTATGTATGTGGGTTATGAATATGTATGTATGTATGTGGGTTATTGCATGGAATATGTATGTATGTGGGTTATTACAGGGAATATGTATGTATGTGGGTTATTACAGGGAATGTGTATGTATGTGGGTTATTGCATGGAATATATATGTATGTGGGTTATTGCATGGAATATGTATGTATGTGGGTTATTGCAGGGAATATGTATGTATGTGGGTTATTGCATGGAATATGTATGTATGTGGGTTATTGCATGGAATATGTATGTATGTGGGTTATTGCAGGGAATATGTATGTATGTGGGTTATTGCATGGAATATGTATGTATGTGGGTTATTGCATGGAATATGTATGTATGTGGGTTATTACAGGGAATGTGTATGTATGTGGGTTATTGCATGGAATATGTATGTATGTGGGTTATTGCAGGGAATATGTATGTATGTGGGTTATTGCAGGGAATATGTATGTATGTGGGTTATTGCATGGAATATGTATGTATGTGGGTTATTGCATGGAATATGTATGTATGTGGGTTATTGCAGGGACTATGTATGTATGTGGGTTATTGCATGGAATATGTATGTATGTGGGTTATTGCATGGACTATGTATGTATGTGGGTTATTACAGGGAATATGTAGGTATGTGGGTTATTACAGGGAATGTGTATGTATGTGGGTTATTGCATGGCATATGTATGTATGTGGGTTATTGCATGGGATATGTATGTATGTGGGTTATTGCATGGAATATGTATGTATGTGGGTTATTGCATGGACTATGTATGTATGTGGGTTATTGCAGGGACTATGTATGTATGTGGGTTATTGCATGGAATATGTATGTATGTGGGTTATTGCATGGAATATGTATGTATGTGGTTATGAATATGTATGTATGTGTGTTATTGCATGGAATATGTATGTATGTGGGTTATGAATATGTATGTATGTATGTGGGTTATTACAGGGAATATGTAGGTATGTGGGTTATTACAGGGAATGTGTATGTATGTGGGTTATTGCATGGAATATGTATGTATGTGGGTTATTACAGGGAATGTGTATGTATGTGGGTTATTGCATGGAATATGTATGTATGTGGGTTATTGCAGAGAATATGTATGTATGTGGGTTATTGCATGGAATATGTATGTATGTGGGTTATTGCAGGGAATATGTATGTATGTGGGTTATTGCAGAGAATATGTATGTATGTGGGTTATTGCATGGAATATGTATGTATGTGGGTTATTGCATGGAATATGTATGTATGTGGGTTATTGCAGGGAATATGTATGTATGTGGGTTATTGCATGGAATATGTATGTATGTGGGTTATTGCATGGAATATGTATGTATGTGGTTATGAATATGTATGTATGTGGGTTACTGCATGGAATATGTATGTATGTGGGTTATTACAGGGAATGTGTATGTATGTGGGTTATTACAGGGAATGTGTATGTATGTGGGTTATTGCATGGAATATGTATGTATGTGGGTTATTGCATGGAATATGTATGTATGTGGGTTATTACATGGGATATGTATGTATGTGGGTTATTGCAGGGACTATGTATGTATGTGGGTTATTGCATGGAATATGTATGTATGTGGGTTATTGCATGGAATATGTATGTATGTGGGTTATTGCATGGAATATGTATGTATGTGGGTTATTGCAGAGAATATGTATGTATGTGGGTTATTGCATGGAATATGTATGTATGTGGGTTATTGCAGGGAATATGTATGTATGTGGGTTATTGCAGAGAATATGTATGTATGTGGGTTATTGCATGGAATATGTATGTATGTGGTTATGAATATGTATGTATGTGGGTTACTGCATAGAATATGTATGTATGTGGGTTACTGCATGGAATATGTATGTATGTTGGTTATTACAGGGAATGTGTATGTATGTGGGTTATTGCATGGAATATGTATGTATGTGGGTTATTGCAGGGAATATGTATGTATGTGGGTTATAGCAGGGAATATGTATGTATGTGGGTTATTGCATGGAATATGTATGTATGTGGGTTATTGCATGGAATATGTATGTATGTGGGTTATTACATGGGATATGTATGTATGTATGTGGGTTATTGCAGGGACTATGTATGTATGTGGGTTATTGCATGGAATATGTATGTATGTGGGTTACTGCATGGAATATGTATGTATGTGGGTTACTGCATGGAATATGTATGTATGTGGGTTACTGCATGGAATATGTATGTGGGTTATTGCATGGAATATGTATGTATGTGGTTATGAATATGTATGTATGTGGGTTACTGCATGGAATATGTATGTATGTGGGTTACTGCATGGAATATGTATGTATGTGGGTTATTGCAGGGAATATGTATGTATGTGGGTTATGAATATGTATGTATGTGTGTTATTGCATGGAATATGTATGTATGTGGGTTACTGCATGGAATATGTTTGTATGTGGGTTACTGCATGGAATATGTATGTATGTGGGTTACTGCATGGGATATGTATGTATGTGGGTTACTGCATGGAATATGTTTGTATGTGGGTTACTGCATGGAATATGTATGTATGTGGGTTACTGCATGGGATATGTTTGTATGTGGGTTACTGCATGGAATATGTATGTATGTGGGTTACTGCATGGGATATGTATGTATGTGGGTTACTGCATGGAATATGTATGTATGTGGGTTATTGCAGGGACTATGTATGTATGTGGGTTATGAATATGTATGTATGTGGGTTATGAATATGTATGTATGTATGTGGGTTATGAATATGTATTTTATGTGGGTTATTGCATGGAATATGTATGTATGTGGGTTATTACAGGGAATATGTATGTATGTGGGTTATTACAGGGAATGTGTATGTATGTGGGTTATTGCATGGAACATGTATGTATGTGGGTTATTACAGGGAATGTGTATGTATGTGGGTTATTGCATGAAATATGTATGTATGTGGGTTATTGCAGGGAATATGTATGTATGTGGGTTATTGCAGGGAATATGTATGTATGTGGGTTATTGCATGGAATATGTATGTATGTGGGTTATTGCATGGAATATGTATGTATGTGGGTTATTACAGGGAATGTGTATGTATGTGGGTTATTGCATGGAATATGTATGTATGTGGGTTATTGCATGGAATATGTATGTATGTGGGTTATTACATGGGATATGTATGTATGTGGGTTATTACATGGGATATGTATGTATGTGGGTTATTGCATGGAATATGTATGTATGTGGGTTATTACAGGGAATGTGTATGTATGTGGGTTATTGCATGGAATATGTATGTATGTGGGTTATTGCATGGAATATGTATGTATGTGGGTTATTACAGGGAATGTGTATGTATGTGGGTTATTGCATGGAATATGTATGTATGTGGGTTATTGCATGGAATATGTATGTATGTGGGTTATTACATGGGATATGTATGTATGTGGGTTATTACATGGGATATGTATGTATGTGGGTTATTGCAGGGACTATGTATGTATGTGGGTTATTGCATGGAATATGTATGTATGTGGGTTATTGCATGGAATATGTATGTATGTGGTTATGAATATGTATGTATGTGGGTTACTGCATGGAATATGTATGTATGTGGGTTATTGCATGGAATATGTATGTATGTGGGTTATTGCATGGAATATGTATGTATGTGGGTTATTACATGGGATATGTATGTATGTGGGTTATTGCAGGGACTATGTATGTATGTGGGTTATTGCATGGAATATGTATGTATGTGGGTTATTGCATGGAATATGTATGTATGTGGTTATGAATATGTATGTATGTGGGTTACTGCATGGAATATGTATGTATGTGGGTTATGAATATGTATGTATGTATGTGGGTTATTGCATGGAATATGTATGTATGTGGGTTATTGCATGGAATATGTATGTATGTGGGTTATTGCATGGAATATGTATGTATGTGGTTATGAATATGTATGTATGTGGGTTACTGCATAGAATATGTATGTATGTGGGTTACTGCATGGAATATGTATGTATGTGGGTTATTACAGGGAATGTGTATGTATGTGGGTTATTGCATGGAATATGTATGTATGTGGGTTATTGCAGGGAATATGTATGTATGTGGGTTATAGCAGGGAATATGTATGTATGTGGGTTATTGCATGGAATATGTATGTATGTGGGTTATTGCATGGAATATGTATGTATGTGGGTTATTACATGGGATATGTATGTATGTGGGTTATTGCATGGAATATGTATGTATGTGGGTTATTGCAGGGAATATGTATGTATGTGGGCTATTGCATGGAATATGTATGTATGTGGGTTATTGCATGGAATATGTATGTATGTGGGTTATTGCATGGGATATGTATGTATGTGGGCTATTGCATGGAATATGTATGTATGTGGGTTATTGCAGGGAATATGTATGTATGTGGGCTATTGCATGGAATATGTATGTATGTGGGTTATTGCAGGGACTATGTATGTATGTGGGTTATTGCATGGAATATGTATGTATGTGGGTTATTGCATGGAATATGTATGTATGTGGTTATGAATATGTTTGTATGTGGGTTACTGCATGGAATATGTATGTATGTGGGTTACTGCATGGAATATGTATGTATGTGGGTTACTGCATGGAATATGTATGTGGGTTATTGCATGGAATATGTATGTATGTGGTTATGAATATGTATGTATGTGGGTTACTGCATGGAATATGTATGTATGTGGGTTACTGCATGGAATATGTATGTATGTGGGTTATTGCAGGGAATATGTATGTATGTGGGTTATGAATATGTATGTATGTATGTGGGTTATTGCATGGAATATGTATGTATGTGGGTTATTACAGGGAATATGTATGTATGTTGGTTAATGCATGGAATATGTATGTATGTGGGTTATTGCATGGAATATGTATGTATGTGGGTTATTACAGGGAATGTGTATGTATGTGGGTTATTGCATGGAATATGTATGTATGTGGGTTATTGCAGGGAATATGTATGTATGTGGGTTATTGCAGGGAATATGTATGTATGTGGGTTATTGCATGGAATATGTATGTATGTGGGTTATTGCATGGAATATGTATGTATGTGGGTTATTACATGGGATATGTATGTATGTGGGTTATTGCAGGGACTATGTATGTATGTGGGTTATTGCATGGAATATGTATGTATGTGGGTTATTGCATGGAATATGTATGTATGTGGTTATGAATATGTATGTATGTGGGTTACTGCATAGAATATGTATGTATGTGGGTTACTGCATGGAATATGTATGTATGTGGGTTACTGCATGGAATATGTATGTGGGTTATTGCATGGAATATGTATGTATGTGGTTATGAATATGTATGTATGTGGGTTACTGCATGGAATATGTATGTATGTGGGTTATTGCATGGAATATGTATGTATGTGGGTTATTGCATGGAATATGTATGTATGTGGGTTACTGCATGGAATATGTATGTATGTGTGTTATTGCATGGGATATGTATGCATGTGTGTTATTGCATGGGATATGTATGTATGTGGGTTATGAAAATGTATGTATGTGTGTTATTGCAGGGAATATGTATGTATGTGGGTTATTGCATGGAATATGTATGTATGTGGGTTACTGCATGGAATATGTATGTATGTGTGTTATTGCATGGGATATGTATGTATGTGTGTTATTGCATGGGATATGTATGTATGTGGGTTATTGCATGGAATATGTATGTATGTGGGTTATTGCATGGGATATGTATGTATGTGGGTTATTGCATGGAATATGTATGTATGTGGGTTATTGCATGGGATATGTATGTATGTGGGTTATTGCATGGAATATGTATGTATGTGGGTTATTGCATGGAATATGTATGTATGTGGGTTATTGCATGGGATATGTATGTATGTGGGTTACTGCATGGAATATGTATGTATGTGTGTTATTGCATGGGATATGTATGTATGTGGGTTATTGCATGTAATATGTATGTATGTGTGTTATTGCATGGGATATGTATGTATGTGGGTTATTGCATGGAATATGAATGTATGTGTGTTATTGCATGGAATATGTATGTATGTGTGTTATTGCATGGGATATGTATGTATGTGGGTTACTGCATGGAATATGTATGTATGTGGGTTATTGCATGGAATATGTATGTATGTGGGTTATTGCATGGGATATGTATGTATGTGGGTTATTGCATGGAATATGTATGTATGTGTGTTATTGCATGGGATATGTATGTATGTGGGTTATTGCATGGAATATGTATGTATGTGTGTTATTGCATGGAATATGTATGTATGTGTGTTATTGCATGGAATATGTATGTATGTGGGTTATTGCATGGAATATGTATATATGTGGGTTATTGCATGGAATATGTATGTATGTGGGTTATTGCATGGAATATATATGTATGTGGGTTATTGCATGGAATATGTATGTATGTGGGTTATTGCATGGAATATGTATATATGTGGGTTATTGCATGGAATATGTATGTATGCGTGTTATTGCATGGGATATATATGTATGTGGGTTATTGCATGGAATATGTATGTATGTGGGTTATTGCATGGAATATGTATGTATGTGGTTATGAATATGTATGTATGTGGGTTACTGCATAGAATATGTATGTATGTGGGTTACTGCATGGAATATGTATGTATGTGGGTTATTACAGGGAATGTGTATGTATGTGGGTTATTGCATGGAATATGTATGTATGTGGGTTATTGCAGGGAATATGTATGTATGTGGGTTATAGCAGGGAATATGTATGTATGTGGGTTATTGCATGGAATATGTATGTATGTGGGTTATTGCATGGAATATGTATGTATGTGGGTTATTACATGGGATATGTATGTATGTGGGTTATTGCATGGAATATGTATGTATGTGGGTTATTGCAGGGAATATGTATGTATGTGGGTTATTGCATGGAATATGTATGTATGTGGGTTATTGCATGGAATATGTATGTATGTGGGTTATTGCATGGGATATGTATGTATGTGGGCTATTGCATGGAATATGTATGTATGTGGGTTATTGCAGGGAATATGTATGTATGTGGGCTATTGCATGGAATATGTATGTATGTGGGTTATTGCAGGGACTATGTATGTATGTGGGTTATTGCATGGAATATGTATGTATGTGGGTTATTGCATGGAATATGTATGTATGTGGTTATGAATATGTTTGTATGTGGGTTACTGCATGGAATATGTATGTATGTGGGTTACTGCATGGAATATGTATGTATGTGGGTTACTGCATGGAATATGTATGTGGGTTATTGCATGGAATATGTATGTATGTGGTTATGAATATGTATGTATGTGGGTTACTGCATGGAATATGTATGTATGTGGGTTACTGCATGGAATATGTATGTATGTGGGTTATTGCAGGGAATATGTATGTATGTGGGTTATGAATATGTATGTATGTATGTGGGTTATTGCATGGAATATGTATGTATGTGGGTTATTACAGGGAATATGTATGTATGTTGGTTAATGCATGGAATATGTATGTATGTGGGTTATTGCATGGAATATGTATGTATGTGGGTTATTACAGGGAATGTGTATGTATGTGGGTTATTGCATGGAATATGTATGTATGTGGGTTATTGCAGGGAATATGTATGTATGTGGGTTATTGCAGGGAATATGTATGTATGTGGGTTATTGCATGGAATATGTATGTATGTGGGTTATTGCATGGAATATGTATGTATGTGGGTTATTACATGGGATATGTATGTATGTGGGTTATTGCAGGGACTATGTATGTATGTGGGTTATTGCATGGAATATGTATGTATGTGGGTTATTGCATGGAATATGTATGTATGTGGTTATGAATATGTATGTATGTGGGTTACTGCATAGAATATGTATGTATGTGGGTTACTGCATGGAATATGTATGTATGTGGGTTACTGCATGGAATATGTATGTGGGTTATTGCATGGAATATGTATGTATGTGGTTATGAATATGTATGTATGTGGGTTACTGCATGGAATATGTATGTATGTGGGTTATTGCATGGAATATGTATGTATGTGGGTTATTGCATGGAATATGTATGTATGTGGGTTACTGCATGGAATATGTATGTATGTGTGTTATTGCATGGGATATGTATGCATGTGTGTTATTGCATGGGATATGTATGTATGTGGGTTATGAAAATGTATGTATGTGTGTTATTGCAGGGAATATGTATGTATGTGGGTTATTGCATGGAATATGTATGTATGTGGGTTACTGCATGGAATATGTATGTATGTGTGTTATTGCATGGGATATGTATGTATGTGTGTTATTGCATGGGATATGTATGTATGTGGGTTATTGCATGGAATATGTATGTATGTGGGTTATTGCATGGGATATGTATGTATGTGGGTTATTGCATGGAATATGTATGTATGTGGGTTATTGCATGGGATATGTATGTATGTGGGTTATTGCATGGAATATGTATGTATGTGGGTTATTGCATGGAATATGTATGTATGTGGGTTATTGCATGGGATATGTATGTATGTGGGTTACTGCATGGAATATGTATGTATGTGTGTTATTGCATGGGATATGTATGTATGTGGGTTATTGCATGTAATATGTATGTATGTGTGTTATTGCATGGGATATGTATGTATGTGGGTTATTGCATGGAATATGAATGTATGTGTGTTATTGCATGGAATATGTATGTATGTGTGTTATTGCATGGGATATGTATGTATGTGGGTTACTGCATGGAATATGTATGTATGTGGGTTATTGCATGGAATATGTATGTATGTGGGTTATTGCATGGGATATGTATGTATGTGGGTTATTGCATGGAATATGTATGTATGTGTGTTATTGCATGGGATATGTATGTATGTGGGTTATTGCATGGAATATGTATGTATGTGTGTTATTGCATGGAATATGTATGTATGTGTGTTATTGCATGGAATATGTATGTATGTGGGTTATTGCATGGAATATGTATATATGTGGGTTATTGCATGGAATATGTATGTATGTGGGTTATTGCATGGAATATATATGTATGTGGGTTATTGCATGGAATATGTATGTATGTGGGTTATTGCATGGAATATGTATATATGTGGGTTATTGCATGGAATATGTATGTATGCGTGTTATTGCATGGGATATATATGTATGTGGGTTATTGCATGGAATATGTATGTATGTGGGTTATTGCATGGAATATGTATGTATGTGGGTTATTGCATGGGATATGTTTGTATGTGGGTTACTGCATGGAATATGTATGTATGTGGGTTACTGCATGGGATATGTATGTATGTGGGTTATTGCATGGGATATGTATGTATGTGGGTTATTGCATGGGATATGTATGTATGTGGGTTATTGCATGGAATATGTATGTATGTGGGTTATTGCATGGGATATGTATGTATGTGGGTTATTGCATGGAATATGTTTGTATGTGGGTTACTGCATGGAATATGTATGTATGTGGGTTATTGCATGGGATATGTATGTATGTGGGTTATTACAGGGAATGTGTATGTATGTGGGTTATTGCAGGGAATATGTATGTATGTGGGTTATTGCAGGGAATATGTATGTATGTGGGTTATTGCATGGAATGGAATATGTATGTATGTGGGTTATTGCAGGGACTATGTATGTATGTGGGTTATTGCATGGAATGGAATATGTATGTATGTGGGTTATTGCATGGGATATGTATGTATGTGGGTTACTGCATGGAATATGTATGTATGTGGGTTACTGCATGGGATATGTTTGTATGTGGGTTATTGCATGGAATATGTATGTATGTGGGTTACTGCATGGGATATGTATGTATGTGGGTTACTGCATGGAATATGTTTTTATGTGGGTTACTGCATGGAATATGTATGTATGTGGGTTATTGCATGGGATATGTATGTATGTGGGTTACTGCATGGAATATGTATGTATGTGGGTTACTGCATGGGATATGTATGTATGTGGGTTACTGCAGGGAATATGTATGTATGTGGGTTATTGCAGGGACTATGTATGTATGTGGGTTATGAATATGTATGTATGTGGGTTATGAATATGTATGTATGTATGTGGGTTATTGCATGGAATATGTATGTATGTGGGTTATTACAGGGAATATGTATGTATGTGGGTTATTACAGGGAATGTGTATGTATGTGGGTTATTGCATGGAATATGTATGTATGTGGGTTATTACAGGGAATGTGTATGTATGTGGGTTATTGCATGGAATATGTATGTATGTGGGTTATTGCAGGGAATATGTATGTATGTGGGTTATTGCATGGAATATGTATGTATGTGGGTTATTGCATGGAATATGTATGTATGTGGGTTATTGCAGGGAATATGTATGTATGTGGGTTATTGCATGGAATATGTATGTATGTGGGTTATTGCATGGAATATGTATGTATGTGGGTTATTGCAGGGAATATGTATGTATGTGGGTTATTGCATGGAATATGTATGTATGTGGGTTATTGCAGGGAATATGTATGTATGTGGGTTATTGCAGGGAATATGTATGTATGTGGGTTATTGCATGGAATATGTATGTATGTGGGTTATTGCATGGAATATGTATGTATGTGGGTTATTGCAGGGACTATGTATGTATGTGGGTTATTGCATGGAATATGTATGTATGTGGGTTATTGCATGGACTATGTATGTATGTGGGTTATTGCAGGGACTATGTATGTATGTGGGTTATTGCATGGAATATGTATGTATGTGGGTTATTGCATGGAATATGTATGTATGTGGTTATGAATATGTATGTATGTGTGTTATTGCATGGAATATGTATGTATGTGGGTTATGAATATGTATGTATGTATGTGGGTTATTACAGGGAATATGTAGGTATGTGGGTTATTACAGGGAATGTGTATGTATGTGGGTTATTGCATGGCATATGTATGTATGTGGGTTATTGCATGGGATATGTATGTATGTGGGTTATTGCATGGAATATGTATGTATGTGGGTTATTGCATGGACTATGTATGTATGTGGGTTATTGCAGGGACTATGTATGTATGTGGGTTATTGCATGGAATATGTATGTATGTGGGTTATTGCATGGAATATGTATGTATGTGGTTATGAATATGTATGTATGTGTGTTATTGCATGGAATATGTATGTATGTGGGTTATGAATATGTATGTATGTATGTGGGTTATTACAGGGAATATGTAGGTATGTGGGTTATTACAGGGAATGTGTATGTATGTGGGTTATTGCATGGAATATGTATGTATGTGGGTTATTACAGGGAATGTGTATGTATGTGGGTTATTGCATGGAATATGTATGTATGTGGGTTATTGCAGAGAATATGTATGTATGTGGGTTATTGCATGGAATATGTATGTATGTGGGTTATTGCAGGGAATATGTATGTATGTGGGTTATTGCAGAGAATATGTATGTATGTGGGTTATTGCATGGAATATGTATGTATGTGGGTTATTGCATGGAATATGTATGTATGTGGGTTATTGCAGGGAATATGTATGTATGTGGGTTATTGCATGGAATATGTATGTATGTGGGTTATTGCATGGAATATGTATGTATGTGGGTTATGAATATGTATGTATGTGGGTTACTGCATGGAATATGTATGTATGTGGGTTATTACAGGGAATGTGTATGTATGTGGGTTATTGCATGGAATATGTATGTATGTGGGTTATTGCAGGGAATATGTATGTATGTGGGTTATAGCAGGGAATATGTATGTATGTGGGTTATTGCATGGAATATGTATGTATGTGGGTTATTACATGGGATATGTATGTATGTGGGTTATTGCAGGGACTATGTATGTATGTGGGTTATTGCATGGAATATGTATGTATGTGGGTTATTGCATGGAATATGTATGTATGTGGGTTATTGCATGGAATATGTATGTATGTGGGTTATTGCAGAGAATATGTATGTATGTGGGTTATTGCATGGAATATGTATGTATGTGGGTTATTGCAGGGAATATGTATGTATGTGGGTTATTGCAGAGAATATGTATGTATGTGGGTTATTGCATGGAATATGTATGTATGTGGGTTATTGCATGGAATATGTATGTATGTGGGTTATTGCAGGGAATATGTATGTATGTGGGTTATTGCATGGAATATGTATGTATGTGGGTTATTGCATGGAATATGTATGTATGTGGTTATGAATATGTATGTATGTGGGTTACTGCATAGAATATGTATGTATGTGGGTTACTGCATGGAATATGTATGTATGTTGGTTATTACAGGGAATGTGTATGTATGTGGGTTATTGCATGGAATATGTATGTATGTGGGTTATAGCAGGGAATATGTATGTATGTGGGTTATAGCAGGGAATATGTATGTATGTGGGTTATTGCATGGAATATGTATGTATGTGGGTTATTGCATGGAATATGTATGTATGTGGGTTATTACATGGGATATGTATGTATGTGGGTTATTGCAGGGACTATGTATGTATGTGGGTTATTGCATGGAATATGTATGTATGTGGGTTACTGCATGGAATATGTATGTATGTGGGTTACTGCATGGAATATGTATGTATGTGGGTTACTGCATGGAATATGTATGTGGGTTATTGCATGGAATATGTATGTATGTGGTTATGAATATGTATGTATGTGGGTTACTGCATGGAATATGTATGTATGTGGGTTACTGCATGGAATATGTATGTATGTGGGTTATTGCAGGGAATATGTATGTATGTGGGTTATGAATATGTATGTATGTGTGTTATTGCATGGAATATGTATGTATGTGGGTTACTGCATGGAATATGTTTGTATGTGGGTTACTGCATGGAATATGTATGTATGTGGGTTACTGCATGGGATATGTATGTATGTGGGTTACTGCATGGAATATGTTTGTATGTGGGTTACTGCATGGAATATGTATGTATGTGGGTTACTGCATGGGATATGTTTGTATGTGGGTTACTGCATGGAATATGTATGTATGTGGGTTACTGCATGGGATATGTATGTATGTGGGTTACTGCATGGAATATGTATGTATGTGGGTTACTGCATGGGATATGTATGTATGTGGGTTACTGCATGGAATATGTATGTATGTGGGTTATTGCAGGGACTATGTATGTATGTGGGTTATGAATATGTATGTATGTGGGTTATGAATATGTATTTTATGTGGGTTATTGCATGGAATATGTATGTATGTGGGTTATTACAGGGAATATGTATGTATGTGGGTTATTACAGGGAATGTGTATGTATGTGGGTTATTGCATGGAACATGTATGTATGTGGGTTATTACAGGGAATGTGTATGTATGTGGGTTATTGCATGAAATATGTATGTATGTGGGTTATTGCAGGGAATATGTATGTATGTGGGTTATTGCAGGGAATATGTATGTATGTGGGTTATTGCATGGAATATGTATGTATGTGGGTTATTGCATGGAATATGTATGTATGTGGGTTATTACAGGGAATGTGTATGTATGTGGGTTATTGCATGGAATATGTATGTATGTGGGTTATTGCATGGAATATGTATGTATGTGGGTTATTACATGGGATATGTATGTATGTGGGTTATTACATGGGATATGTATGTATGTGGGTTATTGCATGGAATATGTATGTATGTGGGTTATTACAGGGAATGTGTATGTATGTGGGTTATTGCATGGAATATGTATGTATGTGGGTTATTGCATGGAATATGTATGTATGTGGGTTATTGCATGGAATATGTATGTATGTGGGTTATTGCATGGAATATGTATGTATGTGGGTTATTGCATGGAATATGTATGTATGTGGGTTATTACAGGGAATGTGTATGTATGTGGGTTATTGCATGGAATATGTATGTATGTGGGTTATTGCATGGAATATGTATGTATGTGGGTTATTACATGGGATATGTATGTATGTGGGTTATTACATGGGATATGTATGTATGTGGGTTATTGCAGGGACTATGTATGTATGTGGGTTATTGCATGGAATATGTATGTATGTGGGTTATTGCATGGAATATGTATGTATGTGGTTATGAATATGTATGTATGTGGGTTACTGCATGGAATATGTATGTATGTGGGTTATTGCATGGAATATGTATGTATGTGGGTTATTGCATGGAATATGTATGTATGTGGGTTATTACATGGGATATGTCTGTATGTGGGTTATTGCATGGAATATGTATGTATGTGGGTTATTGCATGGAATATGTATGTATGTGGGTTATTGCATGGAATATGTATGTATGTGGTTATGAATATGTATGTATGTGGGTTACTGCATGGAATATGTATGTATGTGGGTTATGAATATGTATGTATGTATGTGGGTTATTGCATGGAATATGTATGTATGTGGGTTATTACAGGGAATATGTAGGTATGTGGGTTATTACAGGGAATGTGTATGTATGTGGGTTATTGCATGGAATATGTATGTATGTGGGTTATTACAGGGAATGTGTATGTATGTGGGTTATTGCATGGAATATGTATGTATGTGGGTTATTGCAGAGAATATGTATGTATGTGGGTTATTGCATGGAATATGTATGTATGTGGGTTATTGCAGGGAATATGTATGTATGTGGGTTATTGCATGGAATATGTATGTATGTGGGTTATTGCATGGAATATGTATGTATGTGGTTATGAATATGTATGTATGTGGGTTACTGCATAGAATATGTATGTATGTGGGTTACTGCATGGAATATGTATGTATGTGGGTTATTACAGGGAATGTGTATGTATGTGGGTTATTGCATGGAATATGTATGTATGTGGGTTATTGCAGGGAATATGTATGTATGTGGGTTATAGCAGGGAATATGTATGTATGTGGGTTATTGCATGGAATATGTATGTATGTGGGTTATTGCATGGAATATGTATGTATGTGGGTTATTACATGGGATATGTATGTATGTGGGTTATTGCATGGAATATGTATGTATGTGGGTTATTGCAGGGAATATGTATGTATGTGGGCTATTGCATGGAATATGTATGTATGTGGGTTATTGCATGGAATATGTATGTATGTGGGTTATTGCATGGGATATGTATGTATGTGGGCTATTGCATGGAATATGTATGTATGTGGGTTATTGCAGGGAATATGTATGTATGTGGGCTATTGCATGGAATATGTATGTATGTGGGTTATTGCAGGGACTATGTATGTATGTGGGTTATTGCATGGAATATGTATGTATGTGGGTTATTGCATGGAATATGTATGTATGTGGTTATGAATATGTTTGTATGTGGGTTACTGCATGAAATATGTATGTATGTGGGTTACTGCATGGAATATGTATGTATGTGGGTTACTGCATGGAATATGTATGTGGGTTATTGCATGGAATATGTATGTATGTGGTTATGAATATGTATGTATGTGGGTTACTGCATGGAATATGTATGTATGTGGGTTACTGCATGGAATATGTATGTATGTGGGTTATTGCAGGGAATATGTATGTATGTGGGTTATGAATATGTATGTATGTATGTGGGTTATTGCATGGAATATGTATGTATGTGGGTTATTACAGGGAATATGTATGTATGTTGGTTAATGCATGGAATATGTATGTATGTGGGTTATTGCATGGAATATGTATGTATGTGGGTTATTACAGGGAATGTGTATGTATGTGGGTTATTGCATGGAATATGTATGTATGTGGGTTATTGCAGGGAATATGTATGTATGTGGGTTATTGCAGGGAATATGTATGTATGTGGGTTATTGCATGGAATATGTATGTATGTGGGTTATTGCATGGAATATGTATGTATGTGGGTTATTACATGGGATATGTATGTATGTGGGTTATTGCAGGGACTATGTATGTATGTGGGTTATTGCATGGAATATGTATGTATGTGGGTTATTGCATGGAATATGTATGTATGTGGTTATGAATATGTATGTATGTGGGTTACTGCATAGAATATGTATGTATGTGGGTTACTGCATGGAATATGTATGTATGTGGGTTACTGCATGGAATATGTATGTGGGTTATTGCATGGAATATGTATGTATGTGGTTATGAATATGTATGTATGTGGGTTACTGCATGGAATATGTATGTATGTGGGTTATTGCATGGAATATGTATGTATGTGGGTTATTGCATGGAATATGTATGTATGTGGGTTACTGCATGGAATATGTATGTATGTGTGTTATTGCATGGGATATGTATGTATGTGTGTTATTGCATGGGATATGTATGTATGTGGGTTATGAAAATGTATGTATGTGTGTTATTGCAGGGAATATGTATGTATGTGGGTTATTGCATGGAATATGTATGTATGTGGGTTACTGCATGGAATATGTATGTATGTGTGTTATTGCATGGGATATGTATTTATGTGTGTTATTGCATGGGATATGTATGTATGTGGGTTATTGCATGGAATATGTATGTATGTGGGTTATTGCATGGGATATGTATGTATGTGGGTTATTGCATGGAATATGTATGTATGTGGGTTATTGCATGGGATATGTATGTATGTGGGTTATTGCATGGAATATGTATGTATGTTGGTTATTGCATGGAATATGTATGTATGTGGGTTATTGCATGGGATATGTATGTATGTGGGTTACTGCATGGAATATGTATGTATGTGTGTTATTGCATGGGATATGTATGTATGTGGGTTATTGCATGTAATATGTATGTATGTGTGTTATTGCATGGGATATGTATGTATGTGGGTTATTGCATGGAATATGAATGTATGTGTGTTATTGCATGGAATATGTATGTATGTGTGTTATTGCATGGGATATGTATGTATGTGGGTTACTGCATGGAATATGTATGTATGTGGGTTATTGCATGGAATATGTATGTATGTGGGTTATTGCATGGGATATGTATGTATGTGGGTTATTGCATGGAATATGTATGTATGTGTGTTATTGCATGGGATATGTATGTATGTGGGTTATTGCATGGAATATGTATGTATGTGTGTTATTGCATGGAATATGTATGTATGTGTGTTATTGCATGGAATATGTATGTATGTGGGTTATTGCATGGAATATGTATATATGTGGGTTATTGCATGGAATATGTATGTATGTGGGTTATTGCATGGAATATATATGTATGTGGGTTATTGCATGGAATATGTATGTATGTGGGTTATTGCATGGAATATGTATATATGTGGGTTATTGCATGGAATATGTATGTATGCGTGTTATTGCATGGGATATATATGTATGTGGGTTATTGCATGGAATATGTATGTATGTGGGTTATTGCATGGAATATGTATATATGTGGGTTATTGCATGGAATATGTATGTATGTGGGTTATTGCATGGAATATGTATGTATGTGGGTTATTGCAGGGAATATGTATGTATGTGGGTTATTGCAGGGACTATGTATGTATGTGGGTTATTGCATGGAATATGTATATATGTGGGTTAATGCATGGAATATGTATGAATGTGGGTTATTGTAGGGAATATGTATGTATGTGGGTTATTGCATGGACTATGTATGTATGTGAGTTATTGCAGGGACTATGTATGTATGTGGGTTATTGCATGTAATATATATGTATGTGGGCTATTGCAGGGACTATGTATGTATGTGGGTTATTGCATGGAATATGTATGTATGTGGGTTATGAATATGTATGTATGTGGGTTACTGCATGGAATATGTATGTATGTGGGTTATTGTATGGACTATGTATGTATGTGGGTTATTGCATGGAAGGGTAGTCGCTGTGGAGCTTTGAGGCGAAGACAAAACTAACTGCGATAGGGCAAGTCAAAGATCAAATGGATGCCTCCATGTTTTGCTGTCACTAAATGCATTTTCTCCAGTTTAACTCCAATGTAACTCTTGAGAATCTTTATGTATTGTATCATATATGTAATATATTGGCACATGTTATAAGACAAGTGTATATTGTTGAAATGGGACATTAATAATGGCTTCTCGGTTTAGATTATTCTGTAGTCTCAGAAAACGGAATCTGCTGTAATTACGCTCTCGTGCGACTCCTCTGAGTCTGGATTTCAAAGGCTCACATTAAAGCGACACGCAATCAAAAACTTGCAGATTGTTACAGAACAAAGAGCCTGAGATATTTATTGGTAATTCTTGTGAGGGTTTTGTGTTGGAGAAACACACAAATGTCGCTGTTATTAAGGAATACGCCGGGCAGGTTGCTCTCACATCTACTCAAACACGACCCTTTTCAGAACAAAGCTCTTCTCTACAGCAGCTTTCACAATTTACCCTCTAAACCATCAGAAACAAAAGCCCCAAATGTATCTTTTTAGTAGTCAGATTCTGCACTTTGATTTTTACTGAATATGATACAAGTGTTCTGTGGACGGAGAGGTTCAGTAGAGTGTTCAGACTCATTATACGGCATCGACTCCTGGCACGCCATCCAAGCCTTCTATGGTCCTCTAGAAGGTTTTTCAAATTAAGGATGCGCTAAAATATGCCGCAAAATCCCAAATTATATTGCCTTGAATAAAAACTGCATTTGTACTTGTTTACTTGAAAAATCACGAGGATAAACATATATTTAGGGAAATAACTTTGACATAGTATTATTATTATTTTAATTTCTTCTTCACTTCAAGACTCATTGTAAGGATTACCCAGATGTAAAGTAAACATTAAAACCAAACTTTCAATATCGTGTCCTTCAGAAGCCGAGTGTTATATTTATGGATTTCATAGTAATTATTAATGTGATCCTTTGTTGTTGTTCAGTCATTCAGCCCTGCCTGACTCTTCCTGACCCTGTGGACCGCAGCATGCCGGGCAAATCTTGTCTCTGGTTGTGCTTATCCATAAGGATTTTATGGCAAAGATACTGGAGTGGGTTGCCAATTCCTTCTTCATTGGACAGTGGTTTGTCTGACCTCTCTGCTATGACCTGCTTTTGGGTGACCTACATGTTATAGCTCACATCTTCATTGAGGGACACAAGCCCCTTCACTAAGACAATTTTGCGATGAAGACTGTTGTCCTACTTTTCACAAAATGCTTAGCAGGACACTGACGCCATATGCACATATTGTCAATTCAAGTTCTCGCCTATACTGAGGTTACAGGGGCTTTAAACCCCTATTTGCTGTCACAGTCTAATTACTTTCCCATTGGACTATACAGTATACCCACCTACTTTGTGAAAGAGAACAATATACACAACAAGGAGCTCGTATTGGAATCATAATATCTATACTCTTCAGTATTACTACAACCATTTTCATCTTATATCTAAGGTTTACGGGTAATATATATTTTCACATTTATCCTGTGACCAAAGTAAAAAATTACAATGTCTAAAATAAAAAAAGCTCTGGTGGGATTTGAACCCACGGCTGAATTCCACTCCAGTCTCTTAACCAGTGGCCTAAATGCCTATCTATGGTGCACCAGATAAAAAAAGAGTAATTTAATTAACCTAGAGCTAACTATTGGACCTGTGATACCTCATACTACAACCTGCGCACGTGTATATTCTGACCATGTAAAGGTAGGTTAGACGCAGCTTGAAGCCAATCTAATATATCAATGAGCTAGGCAGACACTTTAAAAAGAAAATCACTTTTTCATGGGCTTTTTCACGACCCTCTACCAAATAACGTCTTAAATAGAGTATTGCTGCTGAACGCCAATATAAAGTTGAACTGAAATTGTATTATTTTCATTGTTTTGTAAATTGCGCGTGTAACTAACTTGGTTTGAGGCGCACCTCGCCTCGCCCTATTAGTGAATAAAGTTGGTAAATTCTTGCCCACCATACAAGAATATCACATTATATCTTTATCATGTGACTTTTATTTCGCAAACACACATTGTTTCTTTTTACGATTTCTGACTCAAACTTGATCTACATTTTCAGCTTCTCTTTGCAATTAAGTTTCGCCATTGTTCACTTCGTGGCTGCGTAACTTCTACAATTTGCATATGAAAAGTAATTACTTGTCTGTATTCTGTCAAAACTTTGGTAAAATGAGAGTTTCCAGCATATGTATATTTTGGCACAGATGTGTGAGGGATATGGGCCAAAATCCACATGAAAATCTCATTGTTTTTTTCTTTTCTAGAGACTATTGCTCGATTTGATGCCTAAGGTTTCTCAAGTTCTTTTCCATTTAGTCTTCCATGAACCACAAGTCTGCATCACTGGTCTTGGTAAATAGAGATGTGATAAACCTACCAAGAAAGAGCTAGTAGAGTAATACTATCTGCACTAGCTCTACACAGACCATAGTGGTTGGTGGGTATGGCTGGCAATGGCGCATCTTCATAGATAGAGCTAGTAGAGTAATACTATCTGCACTAGCTCTACACAGACCATAGTGGTTGGTGGGTATGGCTGGCAATGGCGCATCTTCATAGATAGAGCTAGTAGAGTAATACTATCTGCACTAGCTCTACACAGACCATAGTGGTTGGTGGGTATGGCTAGCAATGTTGTATGTTCATAGATAGAGCTAGTAGAGTAATACTATCTGCACTAGCTCTACACAGACCATAGTGGTTGGTGGGTATGGCTGGCAATGTCGCATCTTCATAGATAGAGCTAGTAGAGTAATACTATCTGCACTAGCTCTACACAGACCATAGTGGTTGGTGGGTATGGCTGGCAATGTTGTATGTTCATAGATAGAGCTAGTAGAGTAATACTATCTGCACTAGCTCTACACAGACCATAGTGGTTGGTGGGTATGGCTGGCAATGTCGCATCTTCATAGATAGAGCTAGTAGAGTAATACTATCTGCACTAGCTCTACACAGATCATAGTGGTTCGTGGGTATGGCTGGCAATGTCGCATCTTCATAGATAGAGCTAGTAGAGTAATACTATCTGCACTAGCTCTACACAGATCATAGTGGTTGGTGGGTATGGCTGGCAATGTCGCATCTTCATAGATAGAGCTAGTAGAGTAATACTATCTGCACTAGGTCTACACAGACCATAGTGGTTGGTTGGCCTGGCTGGCAATGTCGCATCTTCATAGATAGAGCTAGTAGAGTAATACTATCTGCACTAGCTCTACACAGACCATAGTTGGTGGGTATGGTTGGCAATGTCACATCTTCATAGATAGAGCTAGTAGAGTAATACTATCTGCACTAGCTCTACACAGACCATAGTGGATGGTGGGTATGGCTGGCAATGTCGCATCTTCATAGATAGAGATAGTAGAGTAATACTATCTGCACTAGCTCTACACAGGTCATAGTGGTTGGTGGGTATGGCTGGCAATGTCGTATCTTCATAGATAGAGCTAGTAGAGTAATACTATCTGCACTAGCTCTACACAGACCATAGTGGTTGGTGGGTATGGCTGGCAATGTCGTATCTTCATAGATAGAGCTAGTAGAGTAATACTATCTGCACTAGCTCTACACTGACCATAGTGGTTGGTGGGTATGGCTGGCAATGGCACATCTTCATAGATAGAGCTAGTAGAGTAATACTATCTGCACTAGCTCTACACAGACCATAGTGGTTGGTGGGTATGGCTGGCAATGTCACATCTTCATAGATAGAGCTAGTAGAGTAATACTATCTGCACTAGCTCTACACTGACCATAGTGGTTAGTGGGTATGGCTGGCAATGTCGCATCTTCATAGATAGAGCTAGTAGAGTAATACTATCTGCACTAGCTCTACACAGACCATAGTGGTTGGTGGGTATTGCTGGTAATGTTGCATCTTCATAGAAAGAGCTAGTAGAGTAATACTATCTGCACTAGCTCTACACAGACCATAGTGGTTGGTGGGCATGGCTGGCAATGTCGCATCTTCATAGATAGAGCTAGTAGAGTAATACTATCTGCACTAGCTCTACACAGACCATAGTGGTTGGTGGGCATGGCTGGCAATGTCGCATCTTCATAGATAGGGCTAGTAGAGTAATACTATCTACACTAGCTCTACACAGACCATAGTGGTTGGTGGGCATGGCTGGCAATGTCGCATCTTCATAGATAGAGCTAGTAGAGTAATACTATCTGCACTAGCTCTACACAGACCATAGTGGTTGGTGGGTATTGCTGGTAATGTTGCATCTTCATAGAAAGAGCTAGTAGAGTAATACTATCTGCACTAGCTCTACACAGACCATAGTGGTTGGTGGGTATTGCTGGTAATGTTGCATCTTCATAGATAGAGCTAGTACAGTAATACTATCTACACTAGCTCTACACAGACCATAGTTGGTGGGTATGGCTGGCAATGCCGCATCTTCATAGATAGAGCTAGTAGAGTAATACTATCTGCACTAGCTCCACACAGAACATAGTGGTTGGTGGGTATGGCTGGCAATGTCGCATCTTCATAGATAGAGCTAGTAGAGTAATACTATCTGCACTAGCTCTACATAGACCATAGTGGTTGGTGGGTATGGCTGGCAATGTCACATCTTCATAGATAGAGCTAGTAGAGTAATACTATCTGCACTAGCTCTACACAGACCATAGTGGTTGGTGGGTATGGCTGGCAATGTGGTATCTTCATAGATAGAGCTAGTAGAGTAATACTATCTGCACTAGCTCTACACTGACCATAGTGGTTGGTGGGCATGGCTGGCAATGTCACATCTTCATAGATAAAGCTAGTAGAGTAATACTATCTGCACTAGCTCTACACAGACCATAGTGGTTGGTGGGCATGGCTGGCAATGTTGTATCTTCATAGATAGAGCTAGTAGAGTAATACTATCTGCACTAGCTGTACACAGACCATAGTGGTTGGCGGGTATGGCTGGCAATGTTGCATCTTCATAGATAGAGCTAGTAGAGTAATACTATCTGCACAAGCTCTACACAGATCATAGTGGTTGGTGGGTATGGCTGACAATGTCGCCTCTTCATAGGTAGAGCTAGTAGAGTAATATTATCTACACTGGCTCTACACAGATCATAGTGGTTGGCGGGTATGGCTGGCAATGTTGCATCTTCATAGATAGAGCTAGTAGAGTAATACTATCTGCACAAGCTCTACACAGATCATAGTGGTTGGTGGGTATGGCTGACAATGTCGCCTCTTCATAGGTAGAGCTAGTAGAGTAATATTATCTACACTGGCTCTACACAGATCATAGTGGTTGGTGGGTATGGCTGACAATGTCGCATCTTCATAGATAGAGCTAGTAGAGTAATACTATCTGCACTAGCTCTACACAGACCATAGTAGTTGGCGGGTATGGCTGGCAATGTTGCATCTTCATAGATAGAGCTAGTAGAGTAATACTATCTGCACAAGCTCTACACAGATCATAGTGTTTGGCGGGTATGGCTGACAATGTCGCCTCTTCATAGGTAGAGCTAGTAGAGTAATATTATCTACACTGGCTCTACACAGATCATAGTGGTTGGTGGGTATGGCTGACAATGTCGCATCTTCATAGATAGAGCTAGTAGAGTAATACTATCTGCACTAGCTCTACACAAACCATAGTAGTTGGCGGGTATCTTCATAATAACCAACATTGAATAAAGCTGGTGAGTCACCAAACTTCAGCAAGAAGCCCCCTAGTCAGGAATGTAAAACAATGATATAAACTTGTAAAGATGTGTTGGGTATATACCTGAACAGCGACATTTCACACACTAAAGCGAGGAGTCTGAGGAACTTGTCTTGTGAAGATGCTGGATCATATAAGTCCCAAGAAATCTTTACCAGTTTGCCTTGTTGATGTTTGTCATCTACTTCATGGTATGATGGTGTTGGATATACAGGAGAACCTGTCTGAAGTATTCTGCCTTGATTCTTATTCAGGGGGACCTGCATGAAAGCTGGGTTTGTCTTCTCTCGTAAAGTCCCTGTGTCTTCCTTCCAAGACTTGAGTGTCACCTTCTTCTCATATGGCATACAGTTAGGGTCATCCTTGACTTCAAATGAAAAGGGCTTTGATGTACCAGAGGAAGTGTGCAGTAACAGTTTGGATATAGTTACCATGTCTCATGTTGGAATGAGTCCCACATGTCTTATACGTAGATTTTAATTAAAGAACTTTGCCAACGTCAACTTCCAAATATGTTATTATCTAAAATTGTAGGTAATAACAAGAACATTATTAATTAAATGTTATTAAAAATGCTAATGCCTACTGGGAAAAATAAAAATTGCAAGAATGTATATGAATGTGGGCAGATCTCTAGGAAATAATTAGCAATCCCAACACCCCAGAATATGGATTGAAGCTTGGTGGGTTGAACATAAAGACATTACCACTGGATATTGCGAGCAATGTACTTTTTTTAAAATAACATTCAATTATAAAGTAGTTGTTGTTTCCTATAGTTCTAAATCAGTCCAAACTTGGAAATCTGGTTATCCCTCTAATAAAATAAATCGTTGATATTTTATTCTACAAAAAAAAAGACAAAACTCAAATAATAATAATATTAATAGATTGTCTAGTTATTAGATTTCTATAGTCTTACACCCTTTGATAGACTTTTTAGTAAACCTTATGATGTGTGTGGACCTGGAAGACTCTTCACTTTAGATATTAGTTCATTTTTTGTTTCACTGCTGTTTCTATTCAGACGTTTGAGTTGTTTATTTGCCCTGAAGAGATGGAAATTGTTCAGACTGCATAAAAATGCCTCAACAAGTCGTTTCTGATATAAATAAGTCCATTTGTTATAAACAAAGATCATTAACATCTGTTTGTTGAACAACTGTCTTTGAGAATATTGCACTAGACGTTACATTTCATAGAGGACCCCCTAACTGGCCTGGACCCCCGGGCCCCCCAACTGATTCCCATTTGGCTGACCACTACTTGATATCCAGTGAACGTCAAACAATTAGGGACATAATAGTGAGGAAAATCTGAACAAATGTGGAAAGTCTTCTTTATACAATATGTATTACAACAGGGGGAGTTATGGTCAACAACTTGAATTATATTTACATATAAAATGTCACTTGGCCCAAATACAAGAATGGACTCACAGATGGAATTGTTATTTTATCTATGCAATCAAATTCAAAAATAATTTGAATATGGATTGTATTTTCATAATCCTTAGAATGTCTTGTGACATATGAACCAACGTGTGGGACCTTTCGAATATGTCACATCTTGGTAGATTTGCCCGGCTGACATGGATCTGGAGTGTTTTACATGAGTTTCCATGCTTGCACCTTAGTACACTGGAACACCAACAGGGGGAGTCAGGGGGAAATGTTAAATGGGGCCCAGCAAATGTGGGGGCCCTGTATAATAAATACACAAATTCGGCTGTGTTACAGCTATTAAATTGAACCATGCCGCAAGTTACGAGCCGTAAACGCAAACCCATAAACAGTTCTTACGCACCTTGGATGTGCGGCCGTGAACATGATCAATTAGTCAAACCCGTAGTTACTGGTTTAGATGGAGCCAATGGCAAATGAGATCGTCATCATTACGTCACTTAAAATGGAGGTTAGATTTCAAAGCCTTACGTGTTTTAATTACGAGCTACAATCGTACCCGCATTCCAGAAATAATGTAATAAATCAGTAAATATTATATTCTAGTCCATGCGAGTTCCATTATATGTATTAACACATATAACACGGAAATTAAACAGAAAAAATAGTATTTTGTATTGCAGATTTGCGAGCGTGTGAATATTGTGCTATTAATTTTAATACCTAACATAATTTTCCCTTTAATTGAAAATACAGTAGTGTGTGTATATTTGCATTTACAGTGCTACGGATAGGATTTGAACGCCAGTAAATTCGGAGCAATTTAATAGCGATTTTCAAACGAACAGTTACGGGCTTGACAGACCAAAGGATTTGCGGCCGCAGAGTTCAGATTTCGACATCCCGTAGAGTTTTTCCGCCTGTAACCAGCAGATCATTAACGGGTTGCTTTACGGGGCCAATTTAATAGCCGTAATTCTTGCGGGCTACGTTACGGGCTATGGCTATGGAGGGAATTTAATAGGGCTGACGGTCCACTTGCAAAATCATTAAGAGATTATAATCATCTAACTTGATTTTGGTGCCCAAATCTGCTTTTTGTTACTCACTACCCATAATGCACTATGTCAGTTCTCCTTTTTTGAGGAAGAGAGGAGCATGCCAGATTGTGTACACAGGGGAGGCAGTAGTGTGAGGGGGAGGCTGCTGGAGAAGAACTATTTAAGGTCAATCTGATCATCCTTAAAGGGACATGGAGCTCCAAAAAGTAGTTCAACTTCTGAATATATTTTTTTGGGCGGCAAAAAAAATATTCTGCGTCCCTCTAAGTGTCCCAGGGAATCAAAACAAAATATAAAAATATATTAAACAGAAATACTTATTGTGACTTTATGATAATTGATATTTAATTGACACATATTTGACTATATAAATAAATATATATATATATATATATACTAGTCAATTGCCCGTCATAAATGATCTCCCTCCCTTGTGTCTCAACCCTCTCCGTCCGCTGTGTCTCTCCCCCTCTTTTCCTCCCCTTTGTCTCTCCCTCCCTCTCCCTCCCTGTGTCTCACCCCCTCTCCGTCCCCTGTGTCTCTCCCCCTCTCTACCTCCCCTGTGTCTTTTCCCCCCTCTCCCTCCCTGTGTCTCACCCCCTCTCCCTCCCTGTGTCTCACCCCCTCTCCATCCCTGTGTCTCATCCCCCTCTCTGTCCCCTGTGTCTCTCCCCCTATCCCTCCCCTGTGTCTCTTCCCCCTCTCCCTCCTCTGTGTCTATTTCTCCCCTTTCCCTCCCATTTGTCTCTCTCCCCCCTCTCCCTCCCCCGTGTCTCTCCCACCCCTGTGTCTCTCCCACTCCTCTCCCCCCCAGCATGCAATATCTCTCTCTCTCTCTCTCCTTCCCTCCTGCGCCCTCACTCCCTCTTCTCCCCTCTTCTTCTCTCTCCTTCCCTCTCCTCTGCAAGCCTCGCAATGAACGCTTTTGGCGCTCATTGCGAACCTCGCCATGCGTTGTGCGCATGCGCAGCTCCAGACTTTCATCACCTAATGCGGGCCTCTGCATGCGCTGTGCACATGCGCAACCTGCATCTTTGCGAGCATTACATTCAAACTAGTGGAGAGAGAAATACACACGCGCTCCTTGCACATTAGTGTAAGACGTTATCTATCACTGTCCTCTGCCGTATCCTCTAATACATTATCAGGTATTTGAAGTATTGGAATGGTTTGATATTCTTCATGTTATACTGCTGTATTATACTAACAAATCAATGTATTATTACCTGTGTTATTACTGTAAGCCACAGAGAAATCAAATATGGAAAACGTAATAAATGTGATGTAATATAAGCAAAATGCTACTGCAGCAGATACAAAAAAATATATCTATAAAAATAAATAGTCCTGACTCGTATACAAACATAGAAATGTAAAAATGCTGCTGTATATGTGCTTACCTGTTGTGGGTATGACAACCCCCTAGTAAATTATTTCATGTCAAACTTTGCAAAGAATTAAAGCACATAAAAATCATACTATGCAAAAAAAAATAGTCTGTTTCAGCTAATTTCCCACTTCACATAGCAACATTTGTCTTATGCCTAAATAAGAAATGTGAAGCAAAGAGAAATAAAATAGTTCTTTAGATGTGAGTTTGTATGTTTTCCATCTTGTGTCGGTGCTCTGGGATCAAGATCTTTGTACATTGGATTTTAAGCTCAAAGACAGGGCCCTTCATTCCAGTGGCGGAGCTAGAGAATGGAGGGCCCTGGTGCAAAATAAAATGTTGGGCCCACCTCGGGGGGATGTAAAAATGTTTTTGCTCTGGGCCGGCAGGGACCAAGTCACTCATTGCTCTGGCCTGTTCGAAGCTCCTCTGCCTGCAGCACAGCACCAGGGCGCACACGCTCCACCCTTCCTGCAACATCCTCTACGAATATATATGTACACATATATACACATGTACACATATATAAACATCACCCAGCACCCACCCTCTTAGCAATTACTTTATCCCTTAGTTTGCACAATAGTCTTCCATGTGGCACTGCATCAAAAGCCTTTGCAAAATCCAAAAAGACTACATCCACTGAGTTGCCTTGATCCAAGTTCCTACTAACCGCCTCATAGAAATGAATTAGATTATTTTGACATGATCTATCCCTCATAAATCTGTGTTGACTACTTATAATCCGATTCAAATAGACATATTCTTGTATTCTGTCCCTTATTAACCCTTCTAAAAGCTTTCCCACTACAGAAGTGAGGCTCACTGGTCTATAATTCCCCGGATTTGATCTTGCTCCCTTCTTAAATATAGGTATCACCTCTGCTTTTATCCAGTCATCTGGTAGAGACCCTGTGTTGAGTGACTCTTGATAGATTAGATATAATGGTTTGGCTATTACAGAACCCAGTTCCCTTAGTACCCTTGGATGTATTCCATCAGGACCCGGGGCTTTATTAACATTTATTTTTTCCAACCTCTTTTGGATTTCTTCCTGCGTTTACCAATAATTTAGTGACGGTAGTGTCCCCCCATTATGTTGCGGTGTCCCAACCACTGGTACCTCCCTTGTGTATACCGAAGAAAAGAACCTATTTAGCTCATCTGCACTAATTATAAGATTGTCTGTTTTCCCATTTTCACATTATTATTATTATTATTATTCTTGTTGTTGTTATTAGTAAATAGGTCATACAATCAAGTTTATGATGCAATAAAGAGACCGACATGTTGAATCTCTGGTTTCCTTCTGCGTGGTCTCATTGTGGGGGTTGGAGACCTCACCTTACAGCTGCAGCCATATTGAGTACAACTGAATTATCTGTTACAAATAAGCTCTCGTCTTATTCAGAGCTGACACTCAGAGCTCTGTCTTCACATCTAACGGTTGGCTCGGGGACGTGTCTTGGTGAAGTGCTCCAGCCATTGGCCCCAATGTGTCCTGTGATATCGGAGCATTGTCTGCCACATCTGTGCCTCTTGTAATGACACAGTGTTTATCCACTGCTCAATTCCTATCCTTCACTTCAAGACTCGTAGATTTGCAGCCTTAGAATGTGTGTCTAACTGATAATAGTCCACTTTTGATGTCTCCAACTCTAATGGCCTTATGATGAGTCCCTTTAAAATTAAGAGACATTTCAAGGGACACACCGGAAACAAAAGTTTGGAGATCCTATTAACTGCAGAAGAATTAATGATGCACTCTCAACATTAAAGGAGCAGGGGGAGGAGGATGCAGAAAAGGATCAAAAAAGGGAGGCTCGAGATGAGCTCGGAGCTGGTGGATTGGAAAGAGGAATAAAACTGGAAGAGACGATGCTATCAATCCCGTGCAGTCAATCATCTGCAAACCTGCCCTGACAAATGGCTATTGCAATGTGTGTGTATACAGGACCCATCACCACAAGTCATGTTAGGAGTTATAGTTTGGGATTTAGAAAAATATCCAAATAACAATAACCTAAAATTCACATACACACACATATATATATAGTAAATAAATAGTACATCTGTGTTCACATTTGAAAGTCGAAAACAATTTTAAAAACCTGCTCCCAGCTCAGAATTCCGAGAAAAACAGTTATTACACTGCATTCTGGGAAGTTGAACTGGGACATGCAAATGCCCACAAATGCTTCGCTCTTCAATCCTTAGCCATTATCAAACATGGCTTCCTTTAAGCTTATGCATGCTGTATTACTCAGCTTTAATGCAAAGCCAAGGTTGGATTAAACACAAGCCGAGTATCCTATCCATGTATATATATGTATAGTGTTTAGGCATCATCATTTTACCTTTTCTTAATCTACCTCAATGTATTACTAAGTATAAACATAATTTTATTGTATATCACAATCTTGTCTGTCATAAACAATACGTGCCTTACCTCTATAAGCATGGATATTATTCTTGCTTATTTATTATATACACTCTTAGCGAGGAGGACAAACGTATCAAGTGTGCGCCAAGCCAACAATTACTGACTGATCACTCCAAAGGCTATTACTGGAACATTTAGAGAAGAGAAATTCTAAGATATTGTGGACTATATTAGGTCTTCTGGGCCCTTTTTGATGTATGATGTAGTTTATTACATGTGCTATTTTTCTTCAACAAAAGTGGTCTCCAATGGAGATCGGGGTGATGGGCTGGCACGTGATGTTGTAAATACTGTATATTAAGTCGCACCTCTTGATGGTGTAATAACATGGATACTGACACTGGTCTGAGGAGGGGGTTTCCTTTTTGCCAGGGGCAGGTGATCACAGACTGGACATTTGTTGGTGAATTACATATCATGGCACCTGTTGGCTGCTTTATTCACGGGGTCTTCATAGGTCAAATGAAATAACTGCACCATGTATAGTTTTACCTGTGGCTTAATTAACAATATTGTGTCTCCAAGGCCACCAAGGTGAAATTGCCCATTGTCATCCTCCTTATTCTCCCTCCTTTAATTGACATCAATGCTAAATCTGCCATTCCCATTGCTCTGCTTCCTCCCATGGGTTCACTGGAGCTGCTTTATTGAAGAAGAAAATAGACTCTCTGTAAAGCACGAGATGCAGGTACTTCAATTATCTCTACAGCTTTGTAAATCACAGTCCTTTTTATCAGTTTTGTGCTTTAATTGCTGGCATCTCCAGGGTCCTCTTAGCATGTTGAGAGATAAGAGACCTCTGGATTTCATTAGACATCTGTGATAGGGCTTTGGAGAAGAGCTTGCGAGAATGGAATAAAAACTGTTTATGGATAAAGGATCAAAACACACAAACATTGTCGCAAAATATACACGTAGATAATTATGTTTTGATATTTTGTTACTAAATAGGCATACAAATATTTACTATAATGTTTTTATTTATTTATTGCTACTTTGTATATCTTTCTAATATGTTTAATGTTTTTTTTTATTTGACATCCATAATTATTATTATTATTTTTTATTTGTTTTACCAAGAAAATACAAAGTCACATTGGGGGTACAGAAGAGCAAATGTCAAATCCATTAGCGGACCCTAATATTCTTCCGCAGACACGTCAGTCCAACGTGCCACTAAAAATAATGTTTTATATCATTGCCTTTTACCTGTTTTTTCTTCTATATTCTGAATAAATGAGCAAGAAGCAGCTATTTAGAGCCTGGTCACGTTTCATTTTGCTCCATAAGTGTAATGTGAGGTAGAGAAGGGGATAAGTCCCAGACAAAGACCGAGGACCACAGGGGTATTTTATTCGGCATCTGTAGCCCTAGAATAATTCTGTATATTTTCCCCGTACAAAGAAAATGATACGTACAAACACAAGAGATGCACAGACACCAATCAGAGGGTGAAACATAAAAGGAATAAGAAAAAGTGTTAATTAATAATCTCTGTTATAGCTAAAAAAATATCTACAGTGAAAATTATCTATAGTAATATTAAAGGGATATGGAAGGCTACAGGTTTTTAATATTAAAATAAACCATCTAAGCATTTGTTTTCAGATTTAAACATAATTTTATTAGCAAGTGTTTAAAAGCTCTGTGCTTACTCACTGAGACCTCCCAAATAGTCCCTGCAAAGCTCCACCCCCAGCAGCTCATGCTCACAGTGTCTATGTTGGCAGTCAGTGTACTAGCCAATCACAGATTGTATCAACAGTATGGGCCTCATTCTATTATCGGCCGTAAAACGGCCGCAAGGCTGCGATTCCTTGCGGGGGTTCCGTTATCTTGCAATTCAATTATACGGCGCCGCAAGGATCTCCCCTTTCGGCCGGCCGTATATCTTGAAACCGGCCGTAAGCTCAGAAAACTTAAAACGCAAAAATAAATTCAAGACGGCACTGTACAGCTCTGTAAATGCTAGGGATCATATTGGGGGACATGAGGATTATTAGCAACCCCCTCTCAAGCTTGCACATCAGCCCAAATCCGAGATTTCATTAACTGTTTATTTTTTCCGTCCCGCAGCGTGGGCGGGTCTGAGGTGCTCCAAGCACTCAGGACTTTGTCCACATATATTTGACATAAATTAAAATAAAAATTATTTACGGATTCAAGTGTAGGGGAATGTTGTGCTATTAATGCTAACACCTACAATCACTTTATAGTCTCATCAGAGTGCAGGATGGCTTTATTTGGGCTATATTATGTGCTTAATTGGTGCTAGCGGGACCTTTTTCCTACAAGTAAGCTGCGGCTCGTTTTTAGCCTTGCAGAGAGGTTTCCCGGAGCAATTGAATAGCAACCGGGGCTTTCTTGCGGCCGAAACTCTTGCGGCTGTTTTAGATCAAAGGCTTTCCTGTGGCGCGTGCGGCCGCAAGGGATAACAAGGCGACGGCCGCAAGCCTGCCGGAGCCACCGGCCAGAAGGGAATAGAATAGCCGAATAGCTTGCGGCCGGTCCTTGCGGCCCCGCATCTCCTAAGGCCGATAATAGAATGAGGCCCTATGTGTTTTTAAATATCCCTTTAAATGAAACAGTGTCATTATATGCAACACATAATATTAAAAGTGCAATAAACAAATAATAATTATGTAAGAAAAAGGTCTGTTCAGCCACATACATTTTCAAGTCTTGGATATATTATTTTGTTCTTATCTCAAATCAACTTCCAGTGCATGTGAAACAAAACAATGGGCGACTTCTAAATGTAGAATACTTACGAGATCGTATCAGAGGCAAATAAAAACACTTCAACTAACATATTTCAGTGCAATTCCTCACACCGGGAAAACAGCTCAGAAAAAAGGACCATAAAGTCCACTCAACCAACCAGGGTCAAGGGCAACTCCTTCCCAATGTGGTGTCCTTAGTCAATTTTACTTCAATGGATTCCACCCATGGACTTGGAGTCAAAAAACAACCTGGAAGGATAAAGTTTAAAGAAAAAAAAACACATACATTAGTGGCGCACTATTCAATCCAAACTAATGTGTTAGAATATCAAAGAAATGGTCCTTGTCCACCACCAATGGAAGATCTGAAGCAATACAGGTGCTGCGTCAATTATAATGGTACCAGTCCAAGGGCCTCATTCAATTGCGATTTGGACAATTGAATAGGGCTCTATATAAGCACATAGCATATGTTTTTAAAGAAGTTTTTAGTTAGTGAACTTTTATTTAAAAGCAAGGTCTTTACTAACTAATCACTTCTTTAAAAAAAAATATGCTATGTGCTTATTTAGAGCCCTATTCAATTGACCAAATCACAACTGAATGAGGCCCCAAGTCTAGTATGGATGAAAGATAAGCTGATATCCAGAAGATTTTGAGAGACCTCCCTGCAGAGTAAATCTTCTTCATGAAAACAAATTTGTAGGAGTGGGTAAAACGGAAAAAAATAAATAAATATATGATGAAGTTCTTTTTGGACTATTTTAATACATGCATAAATATTGTACTTACAAAACAAAAAAAAAACTATTATCTACTTATTACAAGAAAATCAGTAATAAGGAAACAAATACAAAAGTCAGGTGTTGTGAAACCATGTCTGAAAAAGTATACTAGCCATTTTTATTTATACAATGTTGTGTTCCTTTGTGTAAATACTTTTTCTGCTGCTCTTACCAAGTAGTCTGAGTCCTGGCTGCCCATTGCATCCTCCCAGGGTTGTTACAAAAGGTGGGGGTCAAAAGCTTTCCTGGGAGAGATATACTGTCCCACAGCACTGGCAGACTCCAGTAGTGCATGATTCTTCTCTATTCTTATAATCTGGGGGGATTTGTTCCACCCATCCCCCACCCCCCAGCTCTTATACCCCTTATTCCACCAGATGTGGTGCCAGGGCATGCTAAAGGGAGCAGCTTCTATCTATTGGGGATTCCTTTAGTTGGTTATAGTTCTCTCCTTGATTATAGGGTAGACAGAGTCTTTACTGAAATTTCCCAGTGTGTCTATTGCAGTCTGCCGTTGACGCGTTTCTTTACTTTATAACTTTTTCAGGAGCCTTGGATCTAGTAAGTGGGATCTAGAATAAAGAAAACCCTGAGAGCCCAATTATATAAAGTTAAGAATATTCACTGTTCATTACATTTTCCTCTGCTCACATCTAGTGTAAAGTATGAATAAAAACTTCCTATTGTTTCATGTGGTGCCGGGTCTAGCACTACATGTTGCAGTATGGAGTTTCACATAATGACATGATATATATATATATACAAATTTTTTTCACATATTGTGGGCTAAGAGTGATAGAAGCCCTCCACCGTACAAAGTACAGTAGTACAAATAAGGAATAGTACATTAGTGATTCCACTTGAATGTCTAAAAATAAGTTGATGAAAACTTATTTCCTGCTCAAATTTCTCAGAAACACAGTATATGCACTGCAATCTGGGAAAACTGGGCGGGACATGCAAATGAGGCCACATAATGCACCATCACTCTGTCAATCCAAACCATTTTAAACATGGCTCCTTTAAAGCATATGCTTACTGTATTTCACAGTTTTAGACATAGCAACGGATGGATTTTTCACAAACCAGGTCACTTAACCACATACAGTACTGTTTCACGGTTACTGCCGATCCTCAGTATGGTGTGAGTGCCTGGTTTGTGTGTTGATATATATATATATATATATATATATATATATATATATATATATATATATATATATATTCGCCCACCAGGAACCGGTCTGGCGCTTTCCTAAGTTGTTATAGGCAATTAATGGTTTGGTGACTTCTTGGTGATGAATGATTTGACAAGTTGTCCATCATCCCACCCAGCATGTTTTGCCTTTGTATTGTGTGTAAATAAACATAAATAAATATACTTTGCCATTGTCTGTGGTCATCGTGGAATTTTGCCGAAAAATTCTTCAATCTTGGAAAAAACAATTATTTATCTACAAGAAAATGTGCTATACTACTCATCATATTTGTCACCAAATAAGAACATGTAGCAGTGTTCCCATGCTTATTCTTGGAATATTAACCTGTATCTCAGGAAAAATACAATTAAATCAAGTTTATAGATTTATAAATAAATATTGGTGCCATTAAACTAAATCCTTAGCATAAAAGTATGTGTAACATTTTTATTGGCTGTATAACTGGTCAAGTATTGGAGGGCAGGTGATAAGACATGGCACCTCTATAAGAAGTCACACTTAGTAATATAATATTTTGGCCCTATTGCAATAACCCTTTCACACCCAAGGTGTAGGAAGACTAAATATCACCCTCACGTTACATTCATCATATCACCCACTGAATCACTCACCATGCACTCAGTGTAACCACTTCATGTCCAGCAAAGCCACACCGCTCAAGTATTTTTCTATTGGAGATCATTTTTAAGATAATTGGGGAATGGATTAATCAGTAATATGAATAAAGTGCATGAAGAGGATCTAAGTATTATACTTGGAATAAATTAGCCTACTAAAAGCTATCATAACAGCTTAGACTCTTTATGCATCAGCTTATGAAAACCAGCATGAATAATTCACTGTTACAAAATGCGTAACATATACTAAAATATGCTAATTATTGCTGGAGCAGGAAGTATTGCTGTTGAATGATGCTTTCTAATTAAGGCTGTAGTGCAAAAAAAGCAGAATATCAGAACAACTCAGACTGTTTATCATAAATTCCGACCGCGCTAATCAATGGATGGAAGTCTGGCTGGAAATACTTATATTAAGGGTCCGATCCCCCTTTATTATAATCAGAGGCGTCTGACAGGTAAAAATGTATGCCTAAAATCCAGTCTAAACACTAAAAATACATCAAGATCAAGCGTCTTAGATCTGCTGGACCCTTCTGGTATGGGAGTCATGAGCTGATCCAAACAAAGCACCCACTGGGATATTGACCTATTTGGGGACAAAAATCCCTGTTCCAATCAATATAACCCACAATATGACTTCTGTTACTGGAGGGCTGGATCATGAATGGGTTTTTGTCAGTGGGGGGAGGAGTACTGGAGGAGGGAACAGTCCAAAAGACTTTGCTAAATGATAATTGAATCTGATTGACCCCTACCCCCCACATGCCCAGTGGCAACCTGCTTGCATCAGGGAATGCAATCCCTGTTTTCCAGAAAAGCAATGCCCCCTCTCATATACAGTATGCAAGTTCCACCAGAGTATCATGGATGCCTCCAGGGTCCATAAGGAAAAGGATGTTGAGTATTTCCTAGAAACCTATTTCATGTTCTGCATAAATGGCCAAATATTACAAATTCTGCATATTCCCATTACTGAGAGCGCAAACAATAAATGCTAGTTTGATTATTCTTTCCATGCTTAATTATAGTTATATATTTGTGTTTCATTGTACTGTGATCCTTTGATGGCAAGGTAAGACTTGTAAACTACTTGTCATAAAAAGTTTACCTGACAAACCCCATAATGCCCTTGGATCTTTACCCCTCCTAATTTGTGCTCAGCTTGTTCGGCTGCTGACTGGCATTGAGCTCTATTACATAGTTGGTTGTCCACTTCTCGGGCAGAAGAATAGTTGTGATCAGGATCCAAGGTTAATTCCTGAGATAACCCACCCAGCACTTTGTTCTTGGTTGGACTAGACTGTGATGAACTGGGATCAATTTATAGGCGCTCCTTCCCTGCCAAAAGTGACCCAGCTGAGTCAGTTCCACGCACCCTTGCTTCTGTTGCTCTGGGAAGGCACACCCTGCACCAGCAATATGGCGGACCTCTCTGGGTTGACACACTGTGCACCCTGGGGGAACTGACTTGACCCAAATATGGAGGGCACAGCATCCCACAATTCTCTTGGTCTTCCATTGTATTGTTCTTATATTTTCTTTTCTGGCTTTTGTTTCTACATTTATAACTTATAAAAATTACTGAATAAAATGGACCTCCACTGATTGGCTACTACCTATGAGTAGCTCTGCAGGGTATTCTGGGAGTTGTAACCATATATTATTATATTATTATATTATATGCAAACTGGACAACTTGAGAATCCTTGTGGACCAATAGTGCAAATAGTGCAAATGGTGCAAATAGTGCAAATAGTGCAAATGGTGCAAATGGTGCAATAGTGCAAATAGTGCAAATAGTGCAAATGGTGCAAATGGTGCAATAGTGCAAATAGTTCAAATAGTGCAAATGGTGCAAATGGTGCAGTGGCTTCTTTTATGCTATCAGACAAGTCTATGAGATATATTTTGGATTATTTAAAATGACAAGAGCCAAGTAGAGTCATGGCTACTAATACAAAGCTCCTTTCTCAGGGACTTCCATCCTTCCTCTATCCTGTGGATGACCCTCCAGCACCTGCAGCACATTCCTCCTCACTACATCGAAATTAACTGGAGAAGTTGATTTTTTCCAAAGAAAATATGACATTGACAGAATAATGCGTTTTAGACGGCGCTTGTTGAGCAGCTGCTGAGCTCAGACGGATAATAGGTTTCTGTGAATCACCAACAGCTTCTGTCTTATTCCTGTTATTCCTTCTGAGCAGACACAACTTGTAAGGGTTAATAGCTGTATGTAGGCAATGCTAGCTATCCATGGACCCCGGGGCCACACGCTCCATCTTACAATGTAGAAGAAACAATCAAGAACCAAAAGGAGTTTATGTCGTTTTTGTACAACCCTTAAAGGAACTAACAAGTTGTTTATTTAGAATTGAAATGACCACAGGGGTCAAACATGTAAAATAGTCCAATCTGAAGAACTAGACTTGAAAAGAAGCACCATGTTCTTAGAAAAAAATAATATAGTGCCCAATTTATTACTCTTATATGTATTTATGTACTGTGGAATATAACAATTTAGCTTCTATATCTACTTCCTGAAGTGGGAGATGTCTTTGAAATCACATCAAGTTTGTATCTGCACAATGGGAATGTGACATATAAAATTGTCAGTGTTCTGATTAGTTCTAATAAAAAGTTAATTAACTCACAAGGAAACCTTCAACACAGAAGCTACAAGAAGCAGGCTCAGTAAATAGGAAAGTATGTTGAAAGAGTAATCACATATTATAATTGTCGAACTACTAGATGTTGTCACGCTTTGCGTGGTGCGTTTGACTTAGGCGTGCCTGCGAGCCTCGCGTAGTGAGGCGAGCCGTTATCTCGGAGCACTTAGGCGATGAGCGCCAAAGGCCAAATAATATCTAGCACGTCTATACAGAGCTGCACATTTTGTTAAATATATTTCACAAGAAAAAAAGGGATAAATCCAAAAACAAGAGGTCTCGATTTGGAGGAATGTGGTAAATTGGTGAAGATTACCTCCACAGAAAGGCTGCTAGACAAATAGATTCATCATAAGTGGAAGCGACCCGCACAGTGCCGCGGGTCCGGTTGTTCAGAGGATGATTTAATCCCAAGTTTTTGCATAGAAAGGGCAGACTGTAAATGTCCGTTGGCTGATATCTGTCGGCCTGGTTGCTTCAGTGTTTTTGCCTGTATCCCTTTTGCAGTTTGGATAGGGGCTCCTCACACCCCATGTGACATTTAGTGACATATATAATATGGTATTATTCTTTATGACTTGATAGCCGGCCATGTTTCAAGTCCTGTACAATGAGGCACTTTATCCACATCAGAGGGTTCTCTGACCGCTCCTCCATCTTTCAGCACTCTCAGAGATCTGCTGACCAGGAGGATTTCTGAGCTTCCTCTTTTGGGTGGTTTGGTGTTTTGTGGGGAATCCTGAGCCCGCATCAGTGGGGTGTCAGAGCTCAGTTTTTTATTGCACCAAATATGAAAACTACAACATTTCCGAGATTATTTTCTTCAGTAAGATATGACATGTTTGTCATGATTACATAGTTTAGCAACTAATATTACCAGTAATTATGGATATGGCCAAGGGGACATGACCTTGTTGCATTGTGGTTATGTATCATTGTGTGTGTGGTTATATGTTGCATGTACATGGCTATATTTTATTCTAGTTATAATATATTATAAGAAGAAAATTTGATATAGAACATATGTGTAAATGGTAGAATGCTCTGCATAGAAGTTATCTGCAGGACATTGCATCTGTACACATACAGACCTTGATTCAAGGCAGATGACTGCTTCTTAGGAGGCCGGAGCAAACACTTGAGATTAACATCAAGAATGGTACTCCAGGGTAGCTAGAGAAACCTTTCATGTAGTTTTATCTCAAGTAGGTCTATGGTAAGCAAGGCTGCAAGGCAAATGTAACTTAGTGCTGACATCACACACATACACAAAAGTACACAAGGGTGTGGTTTGGGAAAAGTATAAATATGTTGGGTCCATGATTCAATAAAGGTTCAGTTCTAGTTTTCACATATCCAAGGTGTGAGACTGTTTCTGTGTTTGTATCCTGAATTGGGGATTGGTTTTGCCATGGGCCACTAGTAACCTGTATCTAGTACTCTCTGACTGTACCTTTGGGTATTGCCTTCTTCAGAAGCCATCTTTTGTGCCAGAGAGAATAAGAACCACACAATGCTGCTGGGGTAGGTTTGATCTAGGTTCATATCAAGCCCCTTGAAGAAGCAGATTGTGACAATGTTAAA
Organism: Discoglossus pictus; assembly: GCA_027410445.1. Classification (NCBI taxonomy): domain Eukaryota; kingdom Metazoa; phylum Chordata; class Amphibia; order Anura; family Alytidae; genus Discoglossus; species Discoglossus pictus. Next base: position 198,324,492 of record CM050170.1, read on the forward strand.
ATGTTAAAAACTCTTTATTTAAATATAGAAACACCAATTTGCTAACAGATAAGTATTTAAAAAATCTGCCTATTCTAACTACTGTATCTAAAGCTGGGCTTAATTAACCTACAGGACATGCTTTTTTATCTCAGTCATGATTACATTCCATGACTCTACCACCTTCACAGGACAGTAGTTTCATTTATCTACTACCCGTTCTATAAAGTAATATAAATGTATGTGTAATCCACAAATTACACATATTCAATTTTCTAACCTCAAATCATAACTTTGTGTTCTTTCTCTATTTTTTCTCTGGACAATGTTTCTAGACATTATAACATTTTGTAAATACATTTGAAGGATTCTGTCATGTCACCTTCTATCCTCTAATCTACACATATTAAAGTCATTGAGACTCCTTCTAAGTGATGTCTTTTAGACCCGGCACCATTTTAGTCACCCCCTTTGAAAATAATACAGGATGGACATGGAGACCTTCTCACATATCACTGTCTGGCTCTAATATTTACTTTTTGGAACCCAAGGTGGTCGAATGATTCTTATTGGGGCTCCCTGTGTAATTACCAGCGGTGAGGGTCTGCTTGGTGGTACAAGTTGTGTTGGGCTGGGCCCAGTATTCACATCTCCTAACCCACATTTCCATCTAAAGCTCAACGTTAAATCTGCTACCTCCCCCCCCCCCCCATCCCTCCACAACCCATAAAATGCAACCACTTTTGAGAGCTCCTTAAAAAAACATTTTGCCTCATAAAAAAGCTAAAGCATTGTTTGTGGCCCCGAAGTGATCAACAAATGGTCTAATGTCTAGTTTTCATTTTTACTAGTTAGCACTTGCTGTATAGGGCCTGTGACCTCTTTCTGAAACCCATTTTACTAGTTTTTCTTGGCCTGTTAGAGGCATTCATAAAATTCCAAGGGAGCTGGAGGTTTTAGGAACGGCTTGTAAAAAAAAAAAAAGGAAAAAGAGGAGGGGGGGGGGGTTCTTTTTCCTATTATTTTGTCACAGGTTTCTAATCTGTGTCTTTGAGATCCCGGAGCTTCTAGAAGACAAGACGAGGACGGGCAGGGACTGAAGGGCCTATCTCTTTCACTTAGAATAAGTCAGAATTTGTCTAGGCAAATAGAGGCCTCACAATACGAGCTGTCAGTCATCCTCCGGCAGCTTTCAGGCCGCTCAGCGGGTCTCCAGAACTGGAGAATAGACCAAGAAACGCTGCATCTGAAACAAATTAGATCCCCTTGTAACCACCCAGGTTCCGCTGATGGATGGAGGTCTGTATTTACAGCTAAACTAATTGGCAACATACACAGACATCCAAAAGCAGATTATTTTGCCAGACTTCAAAATGGTTGTTTTTTTATTATTATAGAACATTATACAGCTTAAGATAAAAAAGAACAGTGAGAGTTTAAATCTCATAAAAGAGTTTGACTGCAGAGTAAAAAATAACAAAAAAAGAAAAAAAGGTTTGATTTGGGGTTGAGTTTTATTAATGAAGTTTTCTCTGCAAAATGTTTCCAATTAAAAAACAATTGAGAGCGCTGGGCAGTCGTAAAGTGTTTTTCTTGTAAATGGCCTGAGACTTTTAAAGGTTGTGATGGATAAAACTGCCATTGGATGATTATTAAAACATAATTCAGTCAAGGCTTAACATGGTGGGGTCTGCCAGAGGAACACGCGGTAGTGTAATATGGGATAAAATTACTAATAAAGAATGTTTTTTTGAGGGACAAACTGTGTGGGGTTGTTTTTTATTTAACCATTTGCTACCCAATGCTAGAGAAGTAAAAAAAAAATATGGTAAAATACAGCTATTTTTTTTTTTGTAGATTATTTATTCAGTGTTTTGGTGACTAAAATACTAAGTGGGACTTGTACAAAAATAATCTAGAATCTTTAAATATTTTTTAGAACATTAATCTATTTCCTGGTTCTGTGTTTAAACATTTTACTAGAAAATTATACTGAATTTACAATGGGATTGTTGAATAAAGTGCAAACTAATCTGATATCATAAGAAGGCTACAATATAATCAGCACAATTTAATTCAGTATAAACTGTACTACTATAATAGCCACCATAGACATTTTTACAACTTATATTTTATTTGTTTGACATTTTATTATTATTATTATTATTATTATTATTATTATTATTATTATTATTTGTATCATTATTATTATTATTAATATTATTCTTTATTTGTAACATTCCAACATATTATGTAAAAGGTTGATTGTTTGACACTTTAATTTTCATTTATTTATATTAGTTCATATTTCATTAGATCCTCCCACTTGTCTCGCTAACTTATTTTGCGGTTGTTTTCTTATAAATAATTTTTTTTATTTTTATTTACTAGTGAACAATATGTTAATCTTTTAGGGAAGGGTTTAAGCACTTTGTTATTTTTAGTTGTTTTTTTTCCAAAAAAATATGTATTAAATTGTATCAGAATTATGTGTAATACATTAATAATACTAATAATTTCAAATGACTAATAATTAATTATTTGGGAATACTATGGAATTTGAGCTCATAATATTATTTTCTGCTGTTTTATGTTTCATTCTTATCATTTGCTTTTATTCTTCACAAACCTTTTCTTAAGAGCCATTCAGACACTGTTTGGCTTTATATTTTCATATTTTGAACATCGATGGTGATTTACACAAAAATGCCTTTTTTTTTTAAATACCAACATTTATCAACTGCATGAAATAGACCAAGATGGCGGATATATATATATATATAGTGTTTGGTGAGCACTAGAGTGAGAAAACTCTCCACCGTACAGAGTACAGAAAATTAATAATACATTAATAAGCCCATTTGCATGTCTAAAAGGCGGGGACATGCTTTAAGGGAGCAATGTATAAAGTTGTTTTTTGGATTAAAAGAGTACATTGTATTCTCATTTGCATGTCCCCGCCTTTTAGACATGCAAATGGGCTTATTTATGTATTATTTGTTTTATATATATATATATATATATATATATTGTTTATATATATTAACCCATTCCCAAGGAAGAGAATTTAAAAATAAGTGTATGCAGGGGTTTTATGAACCCCTTCGTACCATAAAATCTATAATAAATGTCATGGGGATAGTGTTGCAGGGGGTTGTCATGGGGGTCCGCTTACATTTTGGTTAGTATGGCTGTTGGATCACTCTAGCCCACATAGTAGAGGTTAATAGCCCCTCAACCAAAAACAACAGGGGTGGGAGACCTAAAGGACCTTACCAGGTTAGAGCGAGGGCCCCACGGGGTCCCAGACATTTATTTATTATATGCTTTAGGGAGGAAAAGGAAAGAGGGCCATAAAATCTCCATACACATCAGCTTTAGCTGAAAAGACTTCTCTAGTTTTTAAAAATCTTCACAAGGTTGTGAAATCTAACAAAATGCCCACACTGGCAGCAAGTAGGACAGGAACATGAACATTTTAGAGAAACTCTTATATTTACATGACTTTGACTGTGTCATAGAGGATTCCATCTTGGACTTGTACTGTATCTGTAGCCGAGGGTGCGGGTGATACAAGAGTTTTTATTCTCTATTGCCAAGAGTCTACAAGAAGTGGTGGCCTGTCCACATAATAGAGACTTGTTTGGATCCATTGTTCTACGGTTCCTACTTTTTCTTCCAGGTTTCTAATTATTTTATGAACAAAGACAACATGGCTGTCATCATTAAAGGACAACTGCGGTGATAGTTTTTCTAGATGGTCTTTCAATGTCGATTTGTTGATTTTGAATAATGTCTGGGACGTCAGTCTAGATAAAATGTTTGTCCAGAAAAGCTTTGTCTTTGTACAACTGTACTTTTATTGATTTGTATAAGCCATCTTTTTCATGACGAAGATTTGTAATTTCCATTTGCATTATAAGGATAAAAATGGAACATTGAAAGAATATAAAAATGGTACTGACGGCTTCCATTTAGTGCAAGTGGCCCACGTGGCCGTGCCTTCTGGTAGTCTCAGGTCACACTCGTCCCTTATATCATTACATTGTCTGGACAGATACTTAAATACCACTTACTCTACAATAAAGACAGTAATTACTTCTGGTGACTAGATGAGGACCTTCTTCTGATCAATAGTGGTCACAGAGTCGTTCAATGAGGGATCAGCAAGAAATTCTGTTTACTCATGACTTAAAATGGAAATACAATCCCCGGCATTTTTAATCACTACTCACTAATTGTAATGACTGATATGAGAATAAAAATCAATATATATATAAAACAGAATGTGTCACGATTACCAGCTATGGCTGGAGGACGTCAAGGGCAATGCAAACAATACCTAACATTGCCACAATCCAAGTCAATTCTTGATCGGCTTTAAAAATATAAACAGCTTTCCCACATTCGAGCCTCTACCTGATGGTGCAGAGAACAACTGGAAACATATCATTTGTCACAGTCATAAAATATTTAGTAAACCACATAAAGCTGTGTATGTGAGTGCGGACCCTCCCTCCCGGCCCCACTCCACAGGCGACTTCTACTGAAAAAAGGAAACAAAACACTGAGTTTTGAACGGGATTTGTGACCTGTTTATATACGCGCCGCCTCCATTTAAAGTCTGACAAAAAGGATAAAACCAGCTCCAAGACCACTTCAAGTAGAAATAAGGTTTGGAAACAAACGACGGCGAATAGAAGCAAAGAACCATTATAGAAATATATACATTGGTTACAATAAACCCCCGACTTGGTTATTTGATCTTCTTCACAGTCCATATATATAAATATTATTTTAGGACTTGTGTTCCTTCAATTATTTAAAGAGAAAGAAAAGGGATAGTCTTGTAGAACGCTGACGTTAAATTGTTAATTTAAAATCCCACTCTGTGTAAACATGGAGGAGAAGGGAATGTTATCAATTAATGTTGCTGAAAATACAATCTTCCTGTTATTGTAAGTTGATGGAAAAGTCCTTCCCGGTTACTGTTGGAGATGGGATTCTGCCAATCAGCAGCTCGGGCGCTTTCTGCGTGAACGCCAACCCATGTAAATATAAATAAATACAAAAATGTCCAGAGGATGTCAATGTAACCACAGTCGTGTAGAACTTGGCCCATAAATATAGTCAAATACTTAAAATTCAACTGAAAATATTGAACTTTGGCTTGCATATATCTGCCCTCATTTAATTCCAAGCCCGTGATTACCTTTACACCGCCCATATGGCTGCAGGTTAGAAATTTGCTACAGTTACGGATTTGTTTAATTGACTCAAGCCCGCAAGTACAGGCTCACAGCCCCGACACGCAAACCATGAACTCGTACGTAGCATTTCAGGGTATGATCATGATCAATTGAGCAAGCCCGTAAGTTACAATTTAGACAATAGTAAATGAGACCATCATCATGACATCAGTAAAACACGGAGTTTAGACTACAATTAAATAGTGTTTAAAAGTACGATTTGTGATCGGACTCACAATCCACAAATGTAGCAATCAATAAAAAAAAAAAACTGTTCTAGTCCATGAGAGTGCCATGGTATGTATTAACTACTTGATTCCCAGAATCCATATAACATGGCAATAAAACATTAAAAAAATATTTTTTTTATTGCAGTTTACGAGCTTGAGACTGTTGTGCCATTCATTCTAATGCCTTTCATAGCTTTCCCAGTGTTTTTAAGTACAATAATGTGTGTTTGTTTGCTTTTACAGTGTTACAAACAGATGTTTAAACCACTTGTGAGTCCTATCTGGTACTCGTAGGATTTTTTGATACATTTGCCATTTACGGGTTTGAAGGCAATTGCGGGCTACTTGAATTGTAATTAGATATGGATTTTTCATCTTTAGCACTGGTAACATTTACAGGCTTGAGACATCAAAGAAGTAATGTTTTTGACAACCACAGTGATTTTGGGGTACTGATGGGGGGATGCTGTTTATCTTGAGAACCTCTATAATAATGACAATTGATACATAAACATATATAATAACATCATATTTCCCAATTAACTTACATAATAATATTGACTGTATATAACATTATTTTTCCCAAAATGTTTATAATTACATTTATTGCATATGATAATCTAATCTGTATCCAGAAACAAGAAGAAGCTATTTAATAAAAATATTGTAAATATTATAATTTAATTTATTATAAACATTACATATTGGAAATAAGTACAATGGTACTCTTTAAAAAAAAAAGACAAAAAGATCTTTATCTCCTGGTTGTAGTCCATAATAATTACGCTATGCTCCTGAAAAGACAAATAGATTATACATCTCTGATCCTAATCTGTAAAAAATTCAGAGACATACCATCAATAAGCATATCAATGATTTACTCTCTAAACACTACAGTTATAAGACTCTAATAGGAATAACAAATTGGAGGTTACTATGGTAACATAAGATTATAAATAGTTGGACATTCACAGTGTCTACATTTCCCCCCCTTTGAAAAAGACGCCATCAGGGTGTTGAAACGTGCGTTAGGGCAGTACTTCCCGGGTCTGACGTCAGACGCCGGACCAGTATGTTTATAAGCGCGAACAGATAGCTGCGCTTGGTAGCATCTAGTGTTTATTCAGTAACAAAGTATCAAAGAATAACGTCATCCAGTAATTTAAACATCAAGGAATGCGGAACTTATAGGTATTTAGCCTTATGTAGGAATGAACCATACAACGATTAAACTATATAAATTATGAATAAGACACTGTACAAAATCAATGGCATGAAGGATAATAATAACTAAGATGAAAATAGCTGAACAGGGTATTAACCTCTAAGGATAAGGCTATACCTTTACAAAAATATCCTACATTTATCCTATACCAAAAAATCATTATTTTCTCAAACACATATTGTTAGTACCTGCCTCTATTTGATTTTTTTTCAAGCTTCTGAACACACATAAGGAAACAAAATATAGTGAAATGAATATAAAGAGTGTAATACTCTAACTCAAAAAAAGAGTCACTCTAAAACATCTGAAAAAAAGTAACAAAGGGTGATTCGGTTTCTAATAGTGTTTTAATTTATTATTATGTCGCCGCTGTTATCCAACATAATAAAAGTACAGTTTAAATTATTGTCCCAATTTATTGTGTTATAGTACTTAAGTCTAGTGTTATGCAATTTTTTGGTAAATTACATTTCCTATAAGTTTGTGAACTTACTGTATATATAGAGAAACTACATGTATGCTTCTATATATAGGTGTGTGGTCATTCCAGGGCGGGGTCACAGCAAAAGGTTGGGGTGAAGAGCCTCTGGGTCCTAGTGCAGCAGTTGTGCTTGACCTTGGAAATCTGTGACTGCTATATCCTAATGTCCATGTCAGGGGTCAGAGGCAACTGCCCGGTCCTTCAATTTATTGCCACAGTATCACTCATTTTGCGAGGCGCAGGAGGATACGGTGCACCATAGATACTATTTTTATGTAGAGCTACTTTATATATAATAAGTTTACAGGAGGATATTGGAGTGACCATCAATAGACAGCAAATCTTGCTGTATTTTACGATTAAAGCCAATGTCTCTGTCCATGTCTTTGGCCGGTCTGGTCCCTGAGTAGCTCCTGAAATGTGACTTCTTCAGGGAGGTTTTTAGATTGTTCTTTGATTGGACATAATGTTCTGTTATTGTGAAGTTCATGAAGTGCATAAGGGATCTGTGTACGGGGCCGGGATGATGGCAAAAACAAATTAACAGTAAATGAAATTTCATCAATTCAAACTTGACAAAAATAAACACTGAGCAGCGGTGGGCCGTGCGTCTAATTGATGTGATGCATAATATAATTGCCAGGGACGGCTGATTACTTCATAAACTTTGTAGCAATATGTCCAGATATAACCCCCTCCCATGAATTATACCCTGTATGCCCCACTTATACTGACTGACTGATTTGTACTAAGTGACTCTTCTAGATGTTTATTTTGCTCATATTTATTTATTTGCAAGTGAAATTCTTCTCTTTCTGCTGCGCATTAGTTATGAACAATACATATAAGTTTGGCTGGACACAATGCTGCACATCCGAGATTCACAAAAATTCAACTAAATTAAAATTGATTCATTTATATGGTTATCGGATTTTGCAAATATCAACACAATAAAATAAAATAAAAACAAGTGAACACATCTAGCTCTTTCATATTAATTCTATCCTTCAGATATAGAGCCAGCTCCTCATCATCACTTTTTTCAACTTCCCCCCGTCCCTTCTCTTACTCTGGTCCCCCACTCTATCATCTCTCTCACCCCCTGTCCCTCTCCTCTGGTCCCCCCACTCTCTCATTTCTCTCACCCCATGTCCCTCTCCTCCTCTGGTCCCCCCACTCTCTCATCTCTCATCCCATGGCCCTTTCCTCCTCTGGTCCCCCCAGTCTCTCATCTCTCTCACCCCCTGTCCCTCTCCTCCTCTGGTCCCCCACTCTCTCATCTCTCTCACCCAATGTCCCTCTCCTCCTCTGGTCCCCCACTCTCTCATCTCTCTCACCCCATGTCCCTCTCCTCCTCTGGCACCCCACTCTCTCATCTCTCTCACCCCATGCCCCTCTCCTCCTCTGCCCCCCCACTCTCTTATTTCTCTCATCCCATGTACCTCTCCTCCTCTGGTCCCCCACTCTCTCATCTCTCTCACTCCCTGTCCCCTCTCCTGCTCTGGTCCCCCATTCTCTCATCTCTCTCACCCCATGACCCTCTCCTCCTCTTGTCCCCAACTCTCTCATCTCTCTCATCCCATATCCCTCTCTTGCTTTGGTCCCCCACTCTCTCATCTCTCTCGCCCCATGCCCCTCTCCTACTCTGGTCCCCCACTCTCTCATCTCTCTCGCACAATGACCCTCTCCTCCTCTGGTCCCCCACTCTCTCATCTCTCTCACTCCCTGACCCTCTCCTGCTCTGGTCCCCCACTCTCTCATCTCTCTCACCCCCTGTCCCTCTCCTCCTCTGGTCCCCCACTCTCTCATCTCTCTCACCCCCTGTCCCTCTCCTGCTCTGGCCCCCCACTCTCTCATCTCTCTAACCCCATGTGCCTCTCTTGCTCTGGCCCCCCACTCTCTCATCTCTCTCACCCCATGTCCCTCTCCTCCTCTGGCACCCCACTCTCTCATTTCTCTCACTCCCTGTCCCTCTCCTGCTCTGGTCCTTCATTCTCTCATCTCTCTCACCCCATGTCTCTCTCCTGCTCTGGTCCTTCATTCTCTCATCTCTCTCACCCCATGTCCCTCTCTTGCTCTGGGCCCACATTCTTTCATCTCTCTCACCCCATGTGCCTCTCTTGCTCTGGCACCCCACTCTCTCATCTCTCTCACCCCATGTCCCTCTCTTGCTCTGGCCCCCCACTCTCTCATCTCTCTCACCCCATGTCCCTCTCCTCCTCTGGTCCCCCACTCTCTCGTCTCTCTCACCCCCTGTCCCTCTCCTGCTCTGGCCCCCACTCTCTCATCTCTCTCACCCCATGTCCCTCTCTTGCTCTGGGCCCCCACTCTCTCATCTCTCTCACCCCATGTCCCTCTACTCCTCTGGTCCCCCACTCTCTCGTCTCTCTCACCCCCTGTCCCTCTGCTGATCTGGGCCCCCACTCTCTCATCTCTCTCACCCCATGTCCCTCTCTTGCTCTGGGCCCCCACTCTCTCATCTCTCTCACCCCATGTCCCTCTCCTCCTCTGGTCCCCCACACTCTCTCGTATCTCTTACTCCATGTCCCTCTCCTGCTCTGGCCCCCCACTCTCTCATCTCTCTCACCCCATGTCCCTCTTTTGTTCTGGGCCCCCACTCTCTCATCTCTCTCACCCCATGTCCCTCTCCTCCTCTGGTCCCCCCACTCTCTCATTTCTCTCACCCCCTGTCCCTCTGCTGATCTGGCCCCCCACTCTCTCGTCTCTCTCACTCCATGTCCCTCTCCTGCTCTGGCCCCCCACTCTCTCATCTCTCTCACCCCATGTCCCTCTTTTGTTCTGCGCCCCCACTCTCTCATCTCTCTCACCCCATGTCCCTCTCCTCTTGTCCCCCCACTCTCTCATTTCTCTCACCCCATGTCCCTTTCCTCCTCTGGTCCCCCCAGTCTCTCATCTCTCTCACCCCATGTCCCTCTCCTCCTCTGGCCCCCCACTCTCTCATCTCTCTCACCCCCTGTCCCTCTCCTCCTCTGGTCCGCCACTCTCTCATCTCTCTCACCCCATGTCCCTCTCCTCCTCTGGCACCCCACTCTCTCATCTCTCTCACCCCATGTCCCTCTCCTGCTCTGGTCCCCCACTCTCTCATCTCTCTCACTCCATGTCCCTCTCTTGCTTTGGTCCCCCACTCTCTCATCTCTCTCACCCCATGTCCCTCTCCTGCTCTGGTCCCACACTCTCTCATTTCTCTCACCCCATGTCCCTCTCCTGCTCTGGTCCCCCACTCTCTTATCTCTCTCACCCCATGTCCCTCTCCTCCTCTGGCCCCCCACTCCCTCATTTCTCTCACCCCATGTCCCTCGCCTGCTCTGGTCCCCCACTCTCCCACCTCTCTCTCCCCCTGTCTCTCTCCTGCTCTGGTCCCCCACTCTCTCACCTCTCTCACCCTGTGTCGCTCTCCTCCTCTGGTCCCCCACTCTCTCATCTCTCTCACCCCCTGTCCCTTCTCTTACTCAGATCCCCCACTTTCTCATCTGTCTCACCCATATCCCTCACTTGCTCTGTCCCCCCACCTCTCTCATCTCTCTCACCCCCTGCCCCTCTCCTCCTCTGGCCCCCCACTCTCTCATCTCTCTCAACCCATGTCCCTCTCGTCCTCTGGTACCCCACTCTCTAATCTCTCTCACCCTCCGTCCCTGCTCTTACTCTGGCCCACGACTCTCCCATTTCTCTAACCCCATGTCCCTCTCCTGCTCTGGCCTCCCACTCCCTCATCTCTCTCACCCCATGTCCCTCTCCTGCTCTGGTCCCCCACTCTCCCACCTCTCTCACCCCCTGTCCCTCTCTTCCTCTGGTCCCCCACTCTCTCTTCTCTCACTCCATGTCCCTCTCCTCCTCTGGCCCCCCACTCTCTCATTTCTCTTACGCCATGTCCCTCTCTTGCTCTGGCCCCCCACTCTCTCATCTCTCTCACCCCATGTCCCTCTCCTCCTGTGGTCCCCCACTCTCTCATTTCTCTCACCCCATGTCCCCCTCCTGCTCTGGTCCCCCACTCTCTCACCCCTGTCCCTCTGCTCCTCTGGTCCCCCACTCTCTCATCTCTCTCACCCCATGTCCCCCTCCTGCTCTGGTCCCCCACTCTCTCACCTCTCTCACCCCTGTCCCTCTCCTGCTCTGGTCCCCCACTCTCCCACCTCTCTCATCCCCTGTCCCTCTCCTCCTCTGGCCCCCACTTTCTCATCTCTCATCCCATGTCCCTCTCCTGCTATGGTCCCCCACTCTCTCACCTCTCTCACCCCATGTCCCTCCCCTCCTCTGGTCCCCCACTCTCTCATCTCTCTCACCCCATGTCCCTCTCCTCCTCTGGTCCCCCACTCTCTCATCTCTCTCATCCCATGTCCCCCTCCTGCTCTGGTCCCCCACTCTCTCACCTCTCTCATCCCCTGTCCCTCTCCTCCTCTGGCCCCCCACTTTCTCATCTCTCATCCCATGTCCCTCTCCTGCTATGGTCCCCCACTCTCTCACCTCTCTCACCCCATGTCCCTCTCCTCCTCTGGTCCCCCACTCTCTCATCTCTCTCACCCCCTGTCCCTCCCCTCCTCTGGCCCCCCACTCTCTTATCTCTCTCACCCCATGTCCCTCTCCTCCTCTGGTCCCCCACTCTCTCATCTCTCTCACCCCCTGTCCCTTCTCTTACTCTGGCCCCCCTTCTCTCTCATCTCTCTCACCCCCTGTCCCTCTCCTCCTCTGGCCCCCCACTCTCTTATCTCTCTCACCCCATGTCCCTCTCCTCCTCTGGTCCCCCACTCTCTCATCTCTCTCACCCCCTGTCCCTTCTCTTACTCTGGCCCCCCACTCTCTCATCTCTCTCACCCCCTGTCCCTCTCCTCCTCTGGTCCCCCACTCTCTCATCTCTCTCACCCCATGTCCCTCTCCTCCTCTGGTCCCCCACTCTCTCATCTCTCTCACCCCATGTCCCCCTCCTGCTCTGGTCCCCCACTCTCTCACCTCTCTTACCCCTGTCCCTCTCCTGCTCTGGTCCCCCACTCTCCCACCTCTCTCATCCCCTGTCCCTCTCCTCCTCTGGCCCCCCACTTTCTCATCTCTCATCCCATGTCCCTCTCCTGCTATGGTCCCCCACTCTCTCACCTCTCTCACCCCATGTCCCTCCCCTCCTCTGGCCCCCCACTCTCTTATCTCTCTCACCCCATGTCCCTCTCCTCCTCTGGTCCCCCACTCTCTCATCTCTCTCACCCCCTGTCCCTTCTCTTACTCTGGCCCCCCACTCTCTCATCTCTCTCACCCCCTGTCCCTCTCCTCCTCTGGTCCCCCACTCTCTCATCTCTCTCACCCCATGTCCCTCTCCTCCTCTGGTCCCCCACTCTCTCATCTCTCTCACCCCATGCCCCTCTCCTCCTCTGGTCTCCCACTCTCTTATTTCTCTCATCCCATGTACCTCTCCTCCTCTGGTCCCCCACTCTCTCATTTCTCTCACTCCCTGTCCCCTCTCCTGCTCTGATCCCCCATTCTCTCATCTCTCTCACCCCATGACCCTCTCCTTCTCTTGTCCCCAACTCTCTCATCTCTCTCATCCCATGTCCCTCTCTTGCTTTGGTCCCCCACTCTCTCATCTCTCTCGCCCCATGCCCCTCTCCTCCTCTGGTCCCCCACTCTAGCATCTCTCTCGCCCCATGACCCTCTCCTCCTCTGGTCCCCCACTCTCTCATCTCTCTCACTCCCTGACCCTCTCCTCCTCTGGTCCCCCACTCTCTCATCTCTCTCACTCCCTGACCCTCTCCTGCTCTGGTCCCCCAGTCTCTAATCTCTCTCACCCCCTGTCCCTCTCCTCCTCTGGCCCCCCACTCTCTTATCTCTCTCACCCCATGTCCCTCTCCTCCTCTGGTCCCCCACTCTCTCATCTCTCTCACCCCCTGTCCCTCTCCTGCTCTGGCCCCCCACTCTCTCATCTCTCTCACCCCATGTGCCTCTCTTGCTCTGGCCCCCCACTCTCTCATCTCTCTCACCCCATGTCCCTCTCTTGCTCTGGCCCCCCACTCTCTCATTTCTCTCACTCCCTGTCCCTCTCCTGCTCTGGTCCTTCATTCTCTCATCTCTCTCACCCCATGTCCCTCTCCTGCTCTGGTCCTTCATTCTCTCATCTCTCTCACCCCATGTCCCTCTCTTGCTCTGGGCCCCCACTCTTTCATCTCTCTCACCCCATGTCCCTCTCTTGCTCTGGCCCCCCACTCTCTCATCTCTCTCACCCCATGTCCCTCTCCTCCTCTGGTCCCCCACTCTCTCGTCTCTCTCACCCCCTGTCCCTCTCCTGCTCTGACCCCCCACTCTCTCATCTCTCTCACCCCATGTCCCTCTCTTGCTCTGGCACCCCACTCTCTCATCTCTCTCACCCCATGTCCCTCTCTTGCTCTGGCACCCCACTCTCTCATCTCTCTCACCCCATGTCCCTCTCCTGCTCTGGTCCCCCACTCTCTCATCTCTCTCACTCCATGTCCCTCTCTTGCTCTGGCCCCCCACTCTCTCATCTCTCTCACCCCATGTCCCTCTCCTCCTCTGGTCCCCCACTCTCTCGTCTCTCTCACCCCCTGTCCCTCTCCTGCTCTGACCCCCCACTCTCTCATCTCTCTCACCCCATGTCCCTCTCTTGCTCTGGGCCCCCACTCTCTCATCTCTCTCACCCCATGTCCCTCTCCTCCTCTGGTCCCCCACTCTCTCGTCTCTCTCACCCCATGTCCCTCTGCTGATCTGGGCCACCACTCTCTCACCTCTCTCACCCCATGTCCCTCCTCTCCTCTGGCCCCCCACTCTCTTATCTCTCTCACCCCATGTCCCTCTCCTCCTCTGGTCCCCCACTCTCTCATCTCTCTCACCCCCTGTCCCTTCTCTTACTCTGGCCCCCCCTTCTTTCATCTCTCTCACCCCCTGTCCCTCTCCTCCTCTGGTCCCCCACTCGCTCATCTCTCTCACCTCATGTCCCTCTCCTCCTCTGGTCCCCCACTCTCTTATCTCTCTCACCCCATGTCCCCCTCCTGCTCTGGTCCCCCACTCTCTCACCTCTCTCACCCCTGTCCCTCTCCTGCTCTGGTCCCCCACTCTCCCACCTCTCTCATCCCCTTTCCCTCTCCTCCTCTGGCCCCCCACTTTCTCATCTCTCATCCCATGTCCCTCTCCTGCTATGGTCCCCCACTCTCTCACCTCTCTCACCCCATGTCCCTCCCCTCCTCTGGCCCCCCACTCTCTCATCTCTCTCACCCCATGTCCCTCTCCTCCTCTGGTCCCCCACTCTCTCATCTCTCTCACCCCCTGTCCCTTCTCTTACTCTGGCCCCCCACTCTCTCATCTCTCTCACCCCCTGTCCCTCTCCTCCTCTGGTCCCACACTCTCTCATCTCTCTCACCCCATGTCCCTCTCCTTCTCTGGTCCCCCACTCTCTCATCTCTCTCACCCCATGCCCCTCTCCTCCTCTGGTCTCCCACTCTCTTATTTCTCTCATCCCATGTACCTCTCCTCCTCTGGTCCCCCACTCTCTCATTTCTCTCACTCCGTGTCCCCTCTCCTGCTCTGATCCCCCATTCTCTCATCTCTCTCACCCCATGACCCTCTCCTTCTCTTGTCCCCAACTCTCTCATCTCTCTCATCCCATGTCCCTCTCTTGCTTTGGTCCCCCACTCTCTCATCTCTCTCGCCCCATGCCCCTCTCCTCCTCTGGACCCCCACTCTAGCATCTCTCTCGCCCCATGATCCTCTCCTCCTCTGGTCCCCCACTCTCTCATCTCTCTCACTCCCTGACCCTCTCCTGCTCTGGTCCCCCACTCTCTCATCTCTCTCACTCCCTGACCCTCTCCTGCTATGGTCCCCCAGTCTCTAATCTCTCTCATCCCCTGTCCCTCTCCTCCTCTGGCCCCCCACTCTCTTATCTCTCTCACCCCATGTCCCTCTCCTCCTCTGGTCCCCCACTCTCTCATCTCTCTCACCCCCTGTCCCTCTCCTGCTCTGGCCCCCCACTCTCTCATCTCTCTCACCCCATGTGCCTCTCTTGCTCTGGCCCCCCACTCTCTCATCTCTCTCACCCCATGTCCCTCTCTTGCTCTGGCCCCCCACTCTCTCATTTCTCTCACTCCCTGTCCCTCTCCTGCTCTGGTCCTTCATTCTCTCATCTCTCTCACGCCATGTCCCTCTCCTGCTCTGGTCCTTCATTCTCTCATCTCTCTCACCCCATGTCCCTCTCTTGCTCTGGGCCCCCACTCTTTCATCTCTCTCACCCCATGTCCCTCTCTTGCTCTGGCCCCCCACTCTCTCATCTCTCTCACCCCATGTCCCTCCCCTCCTCTGGCCCCCCACTCTCTTATCTCTCTCACCCCATGTCCCTCTAATCCTCTGGTCCCCCACTCTCTCATCTCTCTCACCCCCTGTCCCTTCTCTTACTCTGGCCCCCCTACTCTCTCATCTCTCTCACCCCCTGTCCCTCTCCTCCTCTCGCCCCCCACTCTCTTATCTCTCTCACCCCATGTCCCTCTCCTCCTCTGGTCCCCCACTCTCTCATCTCTCTCACCCCCTGTCCCTTCTCTTACTCTGGCCCCCCACTCTCTCATCTCTCTCACCCCCTGTCTCTCTCCTCCTCTGGTCCCCCACTCTCTCATCTCTCTCACCCCATGTCCCTCTCCTCCTCTGGTCCCCCACTCTCTCATCTCTCTCACCCCATGTCCCCCTCCTGCTCTGGTCCCCCACTCTCTCACCTCTCTTACCCCTGTCCCTCTCCTGCTCTGGTCCCCCACTCTCCCACCTCTCTCATCCCCTGTCCCTCTCCTCCTCTGGCCCCCCACTTTCTCATCTCTCATCCCATGTCCCTCTCCTGCTATGGTCCCCCACTCTCTCACCTCTCTCACCCCATGTCCCTCCCCTCCTCTGGCCCCCCACTCTCTTATCT
This sequence comes from Discoglossus pictus, assembly GCA_027410445.1. Classification (NCBI taxonomy): domain Eukaryota; kingdom Metazoa; phylum Chordata; class Amphibia; order Anura; family Alytidae; genus Discoglossus; species Discoglossus pictus. The sequence goes on from CM050170.1 coordinate 198,340,558, forward strand.
CTCTCACCCCATGTCCCTCTCCTCCTCTGGTCCCCCACTCTCTCATCTCTCTCACCCCCTGTCCCTTCTCTTACTCTGGCCCCCCACTCTCTCATCTCTCTCACCCCCTGTCCCTCTCCTCCTCTGGTCCCCCACTCTCTCATCTCTCTCACCCCATGTCCCTCTCCTCCTCTGGTCCCCCACTCTCTCATCTCTCTCACCCCATGCCCCTCTCCTCCTCTGGTCTCCCACTCTCTTATTTCTCTCATCCCATGTACCTCTCCTCCTCTGGTCCCCCACTCTCTCATTTCTCTCACTCCCTGTCCCCTCTCCTGCTCTGATCCCCCATTCTCTCATCTCTCTCACCCCATGACCCTCTCCTTCTCTTGTCCCCAACTCTCTCATCTCTCTCATCCCATGTCCCTCTCTTGCTTTGGTCCCCCACTCTCTCATCTCTCTCGCCCCATGCCCCTCTCCTCCTCTGGTCCCCCACTCTAGCATCTCTCTCGCCCCATGACCCTCTCCTCCTCTGGTCCCCCACTCTCTCATCTCTCTCACTCCCTGACCCTCTCCTCCTCTGGTCCCCCACTCTCTCATCTCTCTCACTCCCTGACCCTCTCCTGCTCTGGTCCCCCAGTCTCTAATCTCTCTCACCCCCTGTCCCTCTCCTCCTTTGGCCCCCCACTCTCTTATCTCTCTCACCCCATGTCCCTCTCCTCCTCTGGTCCCCCACTCTCTCATCTCTCTCACCCCCTGTCCCTCTCCTGCTCTGGCCCCCCACTCTCTTATCTCTCTCACCCCATGTGCCTCTCTTGCTCTGGCCCCCCCACTCTCTCATCTCTCTCACCCCATGTCCCTCTCTTGCTCTGGCCCCCCCACTCTCTCATTTCTCTCACTCCCTGTCCCTCTCCTGCTCTGGTCCTTCATTCTCTCATCTCTCTCACCCCATGTCCCTCTCCTGCTCTGGTCCTTCATTCTCTCATCTCTCTCACCCCATGTCCCTCTCTTGCTCTGGGCCCCCACTCTTTCATCTCTCTCACCCCATGTCCCTCTCTTGCTCTGGCCCCCCACTCTCTCATCTCTCTCACCCCATGTCCCTCTCCTCCTCTGGTCCCCCACTCTCTCGTCTCTCTCACCCCCTGTCCCTCTCCTGCTCTGACCCCCCACTCTCTCATCTCTCTCACCCCATGTCCCTCTCTTGCTCTGGCACACCACTCTCTCATCTCTCTCACCCCATGTCCCTCTCTTGCTCTGGCACCCCACTCTCTCACCTCTCTCACCCCATGTCCCTCTCCTCCTCTGGCCCCCCACTCTCTCATCTCTCTCACTCCATGTCCCTCTCTTGCTCTGGCCCCCCACTCTCTCATCTCTCTCACCCCATGTCCCTCTCCTCCTCTGGTCCCCCACTCTCTCGTCTCTCTCACCCCCTGTCCCTCTCCTGCTCTGACCCCCCACTCTCTCATCTCTCTCACCCCATGTCCCTCTCTTGCTCTGGGCCCCCACTCTCTCATCTCTCTCACCCCATGTCCCTCTCCTCCTCTGGTCCCCCACTCTCTCGTCTCTCTCACCCCATGTCCCTCTGCTGATCTGGGCCCCCACTCTCTCACCTCTCTCACCCCATGTCCCTCCTCTCCTCTGGCCCCCCACTCTCTTATCTCTCTCACCCCATGTCCCTCTCCTCCTCTGGTCCCCCACTCTCTCATCTCTCTCACCCCCTGTCCCTTCTCTTACTCTGGCCCCCCCTTCTTTCATCTCTCTCACCCCCTGTCCCTCTCCTCCTCTGGTCCCCCACTCGCTCATCTCTCTCACCTCATGTCCCTCTCCTCCTCTGGTCCCCCACTCTCTTATCTCTCTCACCCCATGTCCCCCTCCTGCTCTGGTCCCCCACTCTCTCACCTCTCCCACCCCTGTCCCTCTCCTGCTCTGGTCCCCCACTCTCCCACCTCTCTCATCCCCTTTCCCTCTCCTCCTCTGGCCCCCCACTTTCTCATCTCTCATCCCATGTCCCTCTCCTGCTATGGTCCCCCACTCTCTCACCTCTCTCACCCCATGTCCCTCCCCTCCTCTGGCCCCCCACTCTCTTATCTCTCTCACCCCATGTCCCTCTCCTCCTCTGGTCCCCCACTCTCTCATCTCTCTCACCCCCTGTCCCTTCTCTTACTCTGGCCCCCCACTCTCTCATCTCTCTCACCCCCTGTCCCTCTCCTCCTCTGGTCCCACACTCTCTCATCTCTCTCACCCCATGTCCCTCTCCTCCTCTGGTCCCCCACTCTCTCATCTCTCTCACCCCATGCCCCTCTCCTCCACTGGTCTCCCACTCTCTTATTTCTCTCATCCCATGTACCTCTCCTCCTCTGGTCCCCCACTCTCTCATTTCTCTCACTCCCTGTCCCCTCTCCTGCTCTGATCCCCCATTCTCTCATCTCTCTCACCCCATGACCCTCTCCTTCTCTTGTCCCCAACTCTCTCATCTCCTCATCCCATGTCCCTCTCTTGCTTTGGTCCCCCACTCTCTCATCTCTCTCGCCCCATGCCCCTCTCCTCCTCTGGACCCCCACTCTAGCATCTCTCTCGCCCCATGATCCTCTCCTCCTCTGGTCCCACACTCTCTCATCTCTCTCACTCCCTGACCCTCTCCTGCTCTGGTCCCCCACTCTCTCATCTCTCTCACTACCTGACCCTCTCCTGCTATGGTCCCCCAGTCTCTAATCTCTCTCATCCCCTGTCCCTCTCCTCCTCTGGCCCCCCACTCTCTTATCTCTCTCACCCCATGTCCCTCTCCTCCTCTGGTCCCCCACTCTCTCATCTCTCTCACCCCCTGTCCCTCTCCTGCTCTGGCCCCCCACTCTCTCATCTCTCTCACCCCATGTCCCTCTCTTGCTCTGGCCCCCCACTCTCTCATCTCTCTCACCCCATGTCCCTCTCTTGCTCTGGCCCCCCACTCTCTCATTTCTCTCACTCCCTGTCCCTCTCCTGCTCTGGTCCTTCATTCTCTCATCTCTCTCACCCCATGTCCCTCTCCTGCTCTGGTCCTTCATTCTCTCATCTCTCTCACCCCATGTCCCTCTCCTGCTCTGGTCCTTCATTCTCTCATCTCTCTCACCCCATGTCCCTCTCTTGCTCTGGGCCCCCACTCTTTCATCTCTCTCACCCCATGTCCCTCTCTTGCTCTGGCCCCCCACTCTCTCATCTCTCTCACCCCCTGTCCCTCTCCTCCTCTGGTCCCCCACTCTCTCATCTCTCTCACCCCATGTCCCTCTCTTGCTCTGGCACCCCACTCTCTCATCTCTCTCACCCCATGTCCCTCTCCTGCTCTGGTCCCCCACTCTCTCATCTCTCTCACTCCATGTCCCTCTCTTGCTCTGGTCCCCCACTCTCTCATCTCTCTCACCCCATGTCCCTCTCCTGCTCTGGTCCCCCACTCTCTCATCTCTCTCACCCTGTGTCCCTATCTTGCTCTGGTCCCCCACTCTCTCATTTCTCTCACCCCATGTCCCTCTCCTGCTCTGGTCCCCCACTCTCTCATCTCTCTCACCCCATGTCCCTCTCCTCCTCTGGCCCCCCACTCCCTCATTTCTCTCACCCCATGTCCCTCTCCTGCTCTGGTCCCCCACTCTCCCACCTCTCTCTCCCCCTGTCTCTCTCCTGCTCTGGTCCCCCACTCTCTCACCTCTCTCACCCTGTGTCCCTCTCTTGCTCTGGTCCACCACTCTCATATCTCTCTCACCCCATGTCACTCTCGTGCTCTGATCCCCCACTTTCTCATCTGTCTCACCCATATCCCTCACTTGCTCTGTCCCCCCACCTCTCTCATCTCTCTCACCCCCTGCCCCTCTCCACCTCTGGCCCCCCACTCTCTCATCTCCACTCTCCCACCTCTCTCTCCCCCTGTCTCTCTCCTGCTCTGGTCCCCCACTCTCTCACCTCTCTCACCCTGTGTCCCTCTCTTGCTCTGGTCCACCACTCTCATATCTCTCTCAACCCATGTCACTCTCGTGCTCTGATCCCCCACTTTCTCATCTGTCTCACCCATATCCCTCACTTGCTCTGTCCCCCCCACCTCTCTCATCTCTCTCACCCCCTGCCCCTCTCTACCTCTGGCCCCCCACTCTCTCATCTCTCTCAACCCATGTCCCTCTCGTCCTCTGGTACCCCACTCTCTAATCTCTCTCACCCTCCGTCCCTGCTCTTACTCTGCCCCCCGACTCTCCCATTTCTCTAACCCCATGTCCCTCTCCTCCTCTGCCCCCCCACTCTCTCATTTCTCTTACGCCATTTCCCTCTCTTGCTCTGGCCCCCCACTCTCTCATCTCTCTCACCCCATGTCCCTCTCCTCCTCTGGTCCCCCACTCTCTCATCTCTCTCACCCCCATGTCCCTCTCCTGCTCTGGTCCCCCACTCTCTCACCTCTCTCACCCCTGTCCCTCTCCTGCTCTGGTCCCCCACTCTCCCACCTATCTCATCCCCTGTCCCTCTCCTCCTCTGCCCCCCCACTCTCTCATCTCTCATCCCATGTCCCTCTCCTGCTATGGTCCCCCACTCTTTCACCTCTCTCAACCCCATGTCCCTCTCCTCCTCTGGCCCCCCACTCTCTTATCTCTCTCACCCCATGTCCCTCTCCTCCTCTGGTCCCCCACTCTCTCATCTCTCTCACCCCCTGTCCCTTCTCTTACTCTGGCCCCCCACTCTCTTATCTCTCTCACCCCCTGTCCCTCTCCTCCTCTGGTCCCCCACTCTCTCATCTCTCTCACCCCATGTCCCTCTCCTCCTCTGGTCCCCCACTCTCTCATCTCTCTCACCCCATGCCCCTCTCCTCCTCTGGTCCCCCACTCTCTTATTTCTCTCATCCCATGTACCTCTCCTCCTCTGGTCCCCCACTCTCTCATCTCTCTCACTCCCTATCCCTCTCCAGCTCTGGTCCCCCATTCTCTCATCTCTCTCACCCTATGAACCACTCCTCTCTTGTCCCTAACTCTCTCATCTCTCTCATCCCATGTCCCTCTCTTGCTTTGGTCCCCCACTCTCTCATCTCTCTCGCCCCATGCCCCTCTCCTCCTCTGGTCCCCCCCTCTCTCATCTCTCTCGCCCCATGACCCTCTCCTCCTCTGGTCCCCCCACTCTCTCATCTCTCTCACTCCCTGACCCTCTCCTGCTCTGGTCCCCCACTCTCTTATCTCTCTCACCCCATGTCCCTCTCCTCCTCTGGTCCCCCACTCTCTCATCTCTCTCACCCCCTGTCCCTCTCCTGCTCTGGCCCCCCACTCTCTCATCTCTCTCACCCCATGCCCCTCTCCTCCTCTGGTCTCCCACTCTCTTATTTCTCTCATCCCATGTACCTCTCCTCCTCTGGTCCCCCACTCTCTCATCTCTCTAATTTCCTATCCCTCTCCTGCTCTGGTCCCCCACTCTCTCATTTCTCTCACTTTCTGTCCCCTCTCCTGCTCTGGTCCCCCATTCTCTCATCTCTCTCGCCCCATGACCCTCTCCTCCTCTGGTCCCCCACTCTCTCATCTCTCTCACTCCCTGACCCTCTCCTGCTCTGGTCCCCCACTCTCTCATCTCTCTCACTCCCTGACCCTCTCCTGCTCTGGTCCCCCACTCTCTAATCTCTCTCACCCCCTGTCCCTCTCCTCCTCTGGTCCCCCACTCTCTCATCTCTCTCACCCCCTGTCCCTCTCCTGCTCTGGCCCCCCACTCTCTCATCTCTCTCACCCCATGTCCCTCTCTTGCTCTGGCACCCCACTCTCTCATCTCTCTCACCCCATGTCCCTCTCCTGCTCTGGTCCCCCACTCTCTCATCTCTCTCACTCCATGTCCCTCTCTTGCTTTGGTCCCCCACTCTCTCATCTCTCTCACCCCATGTCCCTCTCCTGCTCTGGTCCCCCACTCTCTCATCTCTCTCATCCTGTGTCCCTATCTTGCTCTGGTCCCCCACTCTCTCATTTCTCTCACCCCATGTCCCTCTCCTGCTCTGGTCCCCCCACTCTCTCATCTCTCTCACCCCATGTCCCTCTCCTCCTCTGGCCCCCCACTCCCTCATTTCTCTCACCCCATGTCCCTCTCCTGCTCTGGTCCCCCACTCTCCCACCTCTCTCTCCCCCTGTCTCTCTCCTGCTCTGGTCCCCCACTCTCTCACCTCTCTCACCCTGTGTCCCTCTCTTGCTCTGGTCCACCACTCTCATATCTCTCTCACCCCATGTCACTCTCGTGCTCTGATCCCCCACTTTCTCATCTGTCTCACCCATATCCCTCACTTGCTCTGTCCCCCCACCTCTCTCATCTCTCTCACCCCCTGCCCCTCTCCGCCTCTGGCCCCCCACTCTCTCATCTCCACTCTCCCACCTCTCTCTCCCCCTGTCTCTCTCCTGCTCTGGTCCCCCACTCTCTCACCTCTCTCACCCCCTGTCTCTCTCCTGCTCTGGTCCCCCACTCTCTCACCTCTCTCACCCTGTGTCCCTCTCTTGCTCTGGTCCACCACTCTCATATCTCTCTCACCCCATGTCACTCTCGTGCTCTGATCCCCCACTTTCTCATCTGTCTCACCCATATCCCTCACTTGCTCTGTCCCCCCACCTCTCTCATCTCTCTCACCCCCTGCCCCTCTCCACCTCTGGCCCCCCACTCTCTCATCTCCACTCTCCCACCTCTCTCACCCCCTGTCCCTCTCCTCCTCTGGCCCCCCACTCTCTTATCTCTCTCACCCCATGTCCCTCTCCTCCTCTGGCCCCACACTCTCTCATCTCTCTCACCCCCTGTCCCTCTCCTGCTCTGGCCCCCCACTCTCTCATCTCTCTCACCCCATGTGCCTCTCTTGCTCTGGCCCCCCACTCTCTCATCTCTCTCACCCCATGTCCCTCTCTTGCTCTGGCCCCCCACTCTCTCATTTCTCTCACTCCCTGTCCTTCTCCTGCTCTGGTCCTTCATTCTCTCATCTCTCTCACCCCATGTCCCTCTCCTGCTCTGGTCCTTCATTCTCTCATCTCTCTCACCCCATGTCCCTCTCTTGCTCTGGCACCCCACTCTCTCATCTCTCTCACCCCATGTCCCTCTCTTGCTCTGGCCCCCCACTCTCTCATCTCTCTCACCCCATGTCCCTCTCTTGCTCTGGCCCCCCACTCTCTCATCTCTCTCACCCCATGTCCCTCTCCTCCTCTGGTCCCCCCACTCTCTCGTCTCTCTCACCCCCTGTCCCTCTCCTGCTCTGACCCCCCACTCTCTCATCTCTCTCACCCCATGTCCCTCTCTTGCTCTGGCACCCCACTCTCTCATCTCTCTCACCCCATGTCCCTCTCCTGCTCTGGTCCCCCACTCTCTCATCTCTCTCACTCCATGTCCCTCTCTTGCTCTGGCCCCCCACTCTCTCATCTCTCTCACCCCATGTCCCTCTCCTCCTCTGGTCCCCCACTCTCTCGTCTCTCTCACCCCCTGTCCCTCTCCTGCTCTGACCCCCCACTCTCTCATCTCTCTCACCCCATGTCCCTCTCTTGCTCTGGGCCCCCACTCTCTCATCTCTCTCACCCCATGTCCCTCTCCTCCTCTGGTCCCCCACTCTCTCGTCTCTCTCACCCCATGTCCCTCTGCTGATCTGGGCCCCCACTCTCTCACCTCTCTCACCCCATGTCCCTCCTCTCCTCTGGCCCCCCACTCTCTTATCTCTCTCACCCCATGTCCCTCTCCTCCTCTGGTCCCCCACTCTCTCATCTCTCTCACCCCCTGTCCCTTCTCTTACTCTGGCCCCCCCTTCTTTCATCTCTCTCACCCCCTGTCCCTCTCCTCCTCTGGTCCCCCACTCGCTCATCTCTCTCACCTCATGTCCCTCTCCTCCTCTGGTCCCCCACTCTCTTATCTCTCTCACCCCATGTCCCCCTCCTGCTCTGGTCCCCCACTCTCTCACCTCTCTCACCCCTGTCCCTCTCCTGCTCTGGTCCCCCACTCTCCCACCTCTCTCATCCCCTTTCCCTCTCCTCCTCTGGCCCCCCACTTTCTCATCTCTCATCCCATGTCCCTCTCCTGCTCTGGTCCCCCACTCTCTCACCTCTCTCACCCCATGTCCCTCCCCTCCTCTGGCCCCCCACTCTCTTATCTCTCTCACCCCATGTCCCTCTCCTCCTCTGGTCCCCCACTCTCTCATCTCTCTCACCCCCTGTCCCTTCTCTTACTCTGGCCCCCCACTCTCTCATCTCTCTCACCCCCTGTCCCTCTCCTCCTCTGGTCCCACACTCTCTCATCTCTCTCACCCCATGTCCCTCTCCTCCTCTGGTCCCCCACTCTCTCATCTCTCTCACCCCATGCCCCTCTCCTCCTCTGGTCTCCCACTCTCTTATTTCTCTCATCCCATGTACCTCTCCTCCTCTGGTCCCCCACTCTCTCATTTCTCTCACTCCCTGTCCCCTCTCCTGCTCTGATCCCCCATTCTCTCATCTCTCTCACCCCATGACCCTCTCCTTCTCTTGTCCCCAACTCTCTCATCTCTCTCATCCCATGTCCCTCTCTTGCTTTGGTCCCCCACTCTCTCATCTCTCTCGCCCCATGCCCCTCTCCTCCTCTGGACCCCCACTCTAGCATCTCTCTCGCCCCATGATCCTCTCCTCCTCTGGTCCCACACTCTCTCATCTCTCTCACTCCCTGACCCTCTCCTGCTCTGGTCCCCCACTCTCTCATCTCTCTCACTCCCTGACCCTCTCCTGCTATGGTCCCCCAGTCTCTAATCTCTCTCATCCCCTGTCCCTCTCCTCCTCTGGCCCCCCACTCTCTTTTCTCTCTCACCCCATGTCCCTCTCCTCCTCTGGTCCCCCACTCTCTCATCTCTCTCACCCCCTGTCCCTCTCCTGCTCTGGCCCCCCACTCTCTCATCTCTCTCACCCCATGTGCCTCTCTTGCTCTGGCCCCCCACTCTCTCATCTCTCTCACCCCATGTCCCTCTCTTGCTCTGGCCCCCCACTCTCTCATTTCTCTCACTCCCTGTCCCTCTCCTGCTCTGGTCCTTCATTCTCTCATCTCTCTCACCCCATGTCCCTCTCCTGCTCTGGTCCTTCATTCTCTCATCTCTCTCACGCCATGTCCCTCTCCTGCTCTGGTCCTTCATTCTCTCATCTCTCTCACCCCATGTCCCTCTCTTGCTCTGGGCCCCCACTCTCTCATCTCTCTCACCCCATGTCCCTCTCTTGCTCTGGCCCCCCACTCTCTCATCTCTCTCACCCCCTGTCCCTCTCCTCCTCTGGTCCCCCACTCTCTCATCTCTCTCACCCCATGTCCCTCTCTTGCTCTGGCCCCCCACTCTCTCATCTCTCTCACCCCATGTCCCTCTCCTGCTCTGGTCCCCCACTCTCTCATCTCTCTCACTCCATGTCCCTCTCTTGCTTTGGTCCCCCACTCTCTCATCTCTCTCACCCCATGTCCCTCTCCTGCTCTGGTCCCCCACTCTCTCATCTCTCTCACCCTGTGTCCCTATCTTGCTCTGGTCCCCCACTCTCTCATCTCTCTCACCCCATGTCCCTCTCCTGCTCTGGTCCCCCACTCTCTCATCTCTCTCACCCCATGTCCCTCTCCTCCTCTGGCCCCCCACTCCCTCATTTCTCTCACCCCATGTCCCTCTCCTGCTCTGGTCCCCCACTCTCCCACCTCTCTCTCCCCCTGTCTCTCTCCTGCTCTGGTCCCCCACTCTCTCACCTCTCTCACCCTGTGTCCCTCTCTTGCTCTGGTCCACCACTCTCATATCTCTCTCACCCCATGTCACTCTCGTGCTCTGATCCCCCACTTTCTCATCTGTCTCACCCATATCCCTCACTTGCTCTGTCCCCCCACCTCTCTCATCTCTCTCACCCCCTGCCCCTCTCCACCTCTGGCCCCCCACTCTCTCATCTCCACTCTCCCACCTCTCTCTCCCCCTGTCTCTCTCCTGCTCTGGTCCCCCACTCTCTCACCTCTCTCACCCTGTGTCCCTCTCTTGCTCTGGTCCACCACTCTCATATCTCTCTCAACCCATGTCACTCTCGTGCTCTGATCCCCCACTTTCTCATCTGTCTCACCCATATCCCTCACTTGCTCTGTCCCCCCACCTCTCTCATCTCTCTCACCCCCTGCCCCTCTCTACCTCTGGCCCCCCACTCTCTCATCTCTCTCAACCCATGTCCCTCTCGTCCTCTGGTACCCCACTCTCTAATCTCTCTCACCCTCCGTCCCTGCTCTTACTCTGCCCCCCGACTCTCCCATTTCTCTAACCCCATGTCCCTCTCCTCCTCTGCCCCCCCACTCTCTCATTTCTCTTACGCCATTTCCCTCTCTTGCTCTGGCCCCCCACTCTCTCACCTCTCTCACCCCCTGTCTCTCTCCTCCTCTGGTCCCCCACTCTCTCATCTCTCTCACCCCATGTCCCTCTCCTGCTCTGGTCCCCCACTCTCTCACCTCTCTCACCCCTGTCCCTCTCCTGCTCTGGTCCCCCACTCTCCCACCTATCTCATCCCCTGTCCCTCTCCTCCTCTGCCCCCCCACTCTCTCATCTCTCATCCCATGTCCCTCTCCTGCTATGGTCCCCCACTCTTTCACCTCTCTCACCCCATGTCCCTCTCCTCCTCTGGCCCCCCACTCTCTTATCTCTCTCACCCCATGTCCCTCTCCTCCTCTGGTCCCCCACTCTCTCATCTCTCTCACCCCCTGTCCCTTCTCTTACTCTGGCCCCCCACTCTCTTATCTCTCTCACCCGCTGTCCCTCTCCTCCTCTGGTCCCCCACTCTCTCATCTCTCTCACCCCATGTCCCTCTCCTCCTCTGGTCCCCCACTCTCTCATCTCTCTCACCCCATGCCCCTCTCCTCCTCTGGTCCCCCACTCTCTTATTTCTCTCATCCCATGTACCTCTCCTCCTCTGGTCCCCCACTCTCTCATCTCTCTCACTCCCTATCCCTCTCCTGCTCTGGTCCCCCATTCTCTCATCTCTCTCACCCTATGAACCACTCCTCTCTTGTCCCTAACTCTCTCATCTCTCTCATCCCATGTCCCTCTCTTGCTTTGGTCCCCCACTCTCTCATCTCTCTCGCCCCATGCCCCTCTCCTCCTCTGGTCCCCCCCCTCTCTCATCTCTCTCGCCCCATGACCCTCTCCTCCTCTGGTCCCCCACTCTCTCATCTCTCTCACTCCCTGACCCTCTCCTGCTCTGGTCCCCCACTCTCTTATCTCTCTCACCCCATGTCCCTCCCCTCCTCTGGTCCCCCACTCTCTCATCTCTCTCACCCCCTGTCCCTCTCCTGCTCTGGCCCCCCACTCTCTCATCTCTCTCACCCCATGTGCCTCTCTTGCTCTGGCCCCCCACTCTCTTATCTCTCTCACCCCATGCCCCTCTCCTCCTCTGGTCTCCCACTCTCTTATTTCTCTCATCCCATGTACCTCTCCTCCTCTGGTCCCCCACACTCTCATCTCTCTCATTTCCTATCCCTCTCCTGCTCTGGTCCCCCATTCTCTCATCTCTCTCGCCCCATGACCCTCTCCTCCTCTGGTCCCCCACTCTCTCATCTCTCTCACTCCCTGACCCTCTCCTGCTCTGGTCCCCCACTCTCTCATCTCTCTCACTCTGTGACCCTCTCCTGCTCTGGTCCCCCACTCTCTAATCTCTCTCACCCCCTGTCCCTCTCCTCCTCTGGTCCCCCACTCTCTCATCTCTCTCACCCCCTGTCCCTTTCCTGCTCTGGCCCCCCACTCTCTCATCTCTCTCACCCCATGTCCCTCTCTTGCTCTGGCACCCCACTCTCTCATCTCTCTCACCCCATGTCCCTCTCCTGCTCTGGTCCCCCACTCTCTCATCTCTCTCACTCCATGTCCCTCTCTTGCTTTGGTCCCCCACTCTCTCATCTCTCTCACCCCATGTCCCTCTCCTGCTCTGGTCCCCCACTCTCTCATCTCTCTCACCCTGTGTCCCTATCTTGCTCTGGTCCCCCACTCTCTCATTTCTCTCACCCCATGTCCCTCTCCTGCTCTGGTCCCCCACTCTCTCATCTCTCTCACCCCATGTCCCTCTCCTCCTCTGGCCCCCCACTCCCTCATTTCTCTCACCCCATGTCCCTCTCCTGCTCTGGTCCCCCACTCTCTCACCTCTCTCACCCTGTGTCCCTCTCGTGCTCTGATCCCCCACTTTCTCATCTGTCTCACCCATATCCCTCACTTGCTCTGTCCCCCCACCTCTCTCATCTCTCTCACCCCCTGCCCCTCTCCACCTCTGGCCCCCCACTCTCTCATCTCCACTCTCCCACCTCTCTCTCCCCCTGTCTCTCTCCTGCTCTGGTCCCCCACTCTCTCACCTCTCTCACCCTGTGTCCCTCTCTTGCTCTGGTCCACCACTCTCATATCTCTCTCAACCCATGTCACTCTCGTGCTCTGATCCCCCACTTTCTCATCTGTCTCACCCATATCCCTCACTTGCTCTGTCCCCCCACCTCTCTCATCTCTCTCACCCCCTGCCCCTCTCTACCTCTGCCCCCCACTCTCTCATCTCTCTCAACCCATGTCCCTCTCGTCCTCTGGTACCCCACTCTCTAATCTCTCTCACCCTCCGTCCCTGCTCTTACTCTGCCCCCCGACTCTCCCATTTCTCTAACCCCATGTCCCTCTCCTCCTCTGGTCCCCCACTCTCTCATTTCTCTTACGCCATTTCCCTCTCTTGCTCTGGCCCCCCACTCTCTCATCTCTCTCACCCCATGTCCCTCTCCTCCTCTGGTCCCCCACTCTCTCATCTCTCTCACCCCATGTCCCTCTCCTGCTCTGGTCCCCCACTCTCTCACCTCTCTCACCCCTGTCCCTCTCCTGCTCTGGTCCCCCACTCTCCCACCTATCTCATCCCCTGTCCCTCTCCTCCTCTGCCCCCCCACTCTCTCATCTCTCATCCCATGTCCCTCTCCTGCTATGGTCCCCCACTCTTTCACCTCTCTCACCCCATGTCCCTCTCCTCCTCTGGCCCCCCACTCTCTTATCTCTCTCACCCCATGTCCCTCTCCTCCTCTGGTCCCCCACTCTCTCATCTCTCTCACCCCCTGTCCCTTCTCTTACTCTGGCCCCCCACTCTCTTATCTCTCTCACCCCCTGTCCCTCTCCTCCTCTGGTCCCCCACTCTCTCATCTCTCTCACCCCATGTCCCTCTCCTCCTCTGGTCCCCCACTCTCTCATCTCTCTCACCCCATGCCCCTCTCCTCCTCTGGTCCCCCACTCTCTTATTTCTCTCATCCCATGTACCTCTCCTCCTCTGGTCCCCCACTCTCTCATCTCTCTCACTCCCTATCCCTCTCCTGCTCTGGTCCCCCATTCTCTCATCTCTCTCACCCTATGAACCACTCCTCTCTTGTCCCTAACTCTCTCATCCCATGTCCCTCTCTTGCTTTGGTCCCCCACTCTCTCATCTCTCTCGCCCCATGCCCCTCTCCTCCTCTGGTCCCCCCCTCTCTCATCTCTCTCGCCCCATGACCCTCTCCTCCTCTGGTCCCCCACTCTCTCATCTCTCTCACTCCCTGACCCTCTCCTGCTCTGGTCCCCCACTCTCTTATCTCTCTCACCCCATGTCCCTCTCCTCCTCTGGTCCCCCACTCTCTCATCTCTCTCACCCCCTGTCCCTCTCCTGCTCTGGCCCCCCACTCTCTCATCTCTCTCACCCCATGTGCCTCTCTTGCTCTGGCCCCCCACTCTCTTATCTCTCTCACCCCATGCCCCTCTCCTCCTCTGGTCTCCCACTCTCTTATTTCTCTCATCCCATGTACCTCTCCTCCTCTGGTCCCCCACTCTCTCATCTCTCTCATTTCCTATCCCTCTCCTGCTCTGGTCCCCCACTCTCTCATTTCTCTCACTTTCTGTCCCCTCTCCTGCTCTGGTCCCCCATTCTCTCATCTCTCTCGCCCCATGACCCTCTCCTCCTCTGGTCCCCCACTCTCTCATCTCTCTCACTCCCTGACCCTCTCCTGCTCTGGTCCCCCACTCTCTCATCTCTCTCACTCCCTGACCCTCTCCTGCTCTGGTCCCCCACTCTCTAATCTCTCTCACCCCCTGTCCCTCTCCTCCTCTGGTCCCCCACTCTCTCATCTCTCTCACCCCCTGTCCCTTTCCTGCTCTGGCCCCCCACTCTCTCATCTCTCTCACCCCATGTGCCTCTCTTGCTCTGGCCCCCCACTCTCTCATCTCTCTCACCCCATGTCCCTCTCCTGCTCTGGTCCCCCACTCTCTCATCTCTCTCACTCCATGTCCCTCTCTTGCTTTGGTCCCCCACTCTCTCATCTCTCTCACCCCATGTCCCTCTCTTGCTCTGGCCCCCCACTCTCTCATTTCTCTCACTCCCTGTCCCTCTCCTGCTCTGGTCCTTCATTCTCTCATCTCTCTCACCCCATGTCCCTCTCCTGCTCTGGTCCTTCATTCTCTCATCTCTCTCACCCCATGTCCCTCTCTTGCTCTGGGCCCCCACTCTTTCATCTCTCTCACCCCCTGTCCCTCTCCTCCTCTGGCCCCCCACTCTCTCATCTCTCTCACCCCATGTCCCTCTCCTCCTCTGGCACCCCACTCTCTCATCTCTCTCACCCCATGTCCCTCTCCTCCTCTGGCACCCCACTCTCTCATCTCTCTCACCCCATGTCCCTCTCCTGCTCTGGTCCCCCACTCTCTCATCTCTCTCACTCCATGTCCCTCTCTTGCTTTAGTCCCCCACTCTCTCATCTCTCTCACCCCATGTCCCTCTCCTCCTCTGGCCCCCCACTCTCTCACCTCTCTCACCCTGTGTCCCTCTCTTGCTCTGGTCCACCACTCTCATATCTCTCTCACCCCAAGTCACTCTCGTGCTCTGATCCCCCACTTTCTCATCTGTCTCACCCATATCCCTCACTTGCTCTGTCCCCCCACCTCTCTCATCTCTCTCACCCCATGCCCCTCTCCTCCTCTGGTCCCCCACTCTCTCATCTCTCTCGCCCCATGCCCCTCTCCTCCTCTGGTCCCCCACTCTCTCATCTCTCTCGCCCCATGCCCCTCTCCTCCTCTTGTCCCCCACTCTCTCATCTCTCTCACCCCATGTCCCTCTCCTGCTCTGGCCCCCCACTCCCTCATCTCTCTCACTCCATGTCCCTCTCCTCCTGTGGCCCCCACTCTCTTATTTCTCTTACGCCATGTCCCTCTCTTGCTCTGGCCCCCCACTCTCTCATCTCTCTCACCCCATGTCCCTCTCCTCCTCTGGTCCCCCACTCTCTCATTTCTCTCACCCCATGTCCCCCTCCTGCTCTGGTCCCCCACTCTCTCACCTCTCTCACCCCTGTCCCTCTCCTGCTCTGGTCCCCCACTCTCCCACCTCTCTCATCCCCTGTCCCTCTCCTCCTCTGGCCCCCCACTCTCTCATCTCTCATCCCATGTCCCTCTCCTGCTATGGTCCCCCACTCTCTCACCTCTCTCACCCCATGTCCCTCCCCTCCTCTGGCCCCCCACTCTCTTATCTCTCTGACCCCCTGTCCCTCTCCTGCTCTGGTCCCCCACTCTCCCACCTCTCTCACCCCATGTCCCTCTCCTGCTCTCGTCCCCCACTCTCCCACCTTTCTCACCCCCTGTCTCTCTCCTCCTCCCCACTCTCTCATCTCTCTCACCCCATGTCCCTCTCCTGCTATGGTCCCCCACTCTCTCTCCTCTCTCACCCCATGTCCCTCTCTTGCTCTGGCCCCCCACTCTCTCATCTCTCCTACCCAAAGTCCCTCTCTTGCTCTGGCCCCCCACTCTCTCATCTCTCTCACCCTCTGTCTTTCTCCTCCTCCCCACTCTCTCATCTCTCTCACCCCATGTCCCTCTCCTGCTATGGTCCCCCACTCTCTCACCTCTCTCACCCCATGTCCCTCTCTTGCTGTGGTCCCCCACTCTCTCATCTCTTTTACCCCCTATCCCTCTCCTGCTATGGACCCCCACTCTAACACTTTCTGATATACATAAATACACATAAACCTATAACTTGGGATATAGAAAACCAATAGGACTAATTGCAACTAAAGGGTGGGCTGCTTGCGTATTTTATTTTAGAGAGAGGACACTACTCAGCAGTACAACAGTGAACAACGACCATAAACAGACATAATTGGCCTTCGGTAATGTTAATTTTGGATAAGAACACTTCAAGGAAGAGGAGCAAACAGCCAGTGACCCTGCACTCGGGGAGCAGAAGAAAAAGGTCAAAGAGCCAAATATGGATGCTTTCATTGGAGTAGAAAAAAATACCTAAAAATGTAAGTAATTACACTGAAATGTACCCAAACAATATGCAAAGGCTAGCGACAGGATACTTTGCTATTATTTCATATTGAGCCTTCTTCACAGTGTCTCTTTAAGTTGTTAGTCTGTTCATACTGAAGGAAGAGGCTTTATGTCTTGAGATTTGAGTGAACAAGACACCTGGTCTCAGAAGCTTTGCATATATGATTTATTTTAATGAAAAAAATTACTTTTAGAGTACAATTAGAGGACCACTGTGTAGATTGGGAAAAATGTCATATGTTTGTGAAGTTTGTAACAAATTAATAACTGTGAAAGCCATGAGCATAAAATAATTATTAGGTTAAAATAAAACTATTTGTTAATATTAGTAGACACTGCTTGTGCCTTAAGTGTGCCACATTTGACACCTTCCCCTCCCATAGGCTCAGTAGAGACAGTTTGGACGTGTACTTGCACGCCTTGCTTGCCCTGCTCCATAACCACCCTGTATGCCTTCACTGTCATGGCAGCTTCCATGCACTAGCAGAGTGCGCTAAAATAAAGATTTCCTCTTAAAATACTTTTCTGCCCAAGTCTTGCACAGCTGCTAATGTTAGATTATATCATAGTACACAAACATGTGACGTTTTTTCTAATCTACAGAAATCCTTTAAAGCTTAGAAACGGTTTATTTATTTGATAGAGACAGATGAAGTTCACCTGAAAACAACCCGGGACTGAGAGGAAATACTGTGAGTCTTGGAGAGAAATATATTGTGATTAGTGTAAGATATAGAGGGAGTCAGAGGATTCTGGGTAGGAACATATAAATATTATTTTCAATCAGAAAGACTCATTGCTCAAGCATTGACATATACAAGATGGACAAAACCAAGTCTGAGGCTTAAACCCACTTGTTATTGTATTCCTGAGATGCCCATACGTACAGGTTCCCACACCCTAGGGTACAATGGCGGGTTCATGTGGGTTATATATTGTATCACAGTTATAGGTGTCACATTATACTCCAGTTTGTCTTCTTCGCTCTGCTCCGGATGTCTCCTCGCTGTTCCGTGCAGTTCTAGAGCTCCTTCTGGCCCCTTTCACACTAGAAGTCCCTTCTCCTCTGCCTTGAGCATGATAACAAGAAAATCCCAAATATCATCACTTTAAAGACTCAACATAAAAATCACCTCTTTTTATATTCTTACCAAGAGCTACCTTAGTGAATATACTAAACGTACGCTCTATAACCCCTTTAGTTATACATTAAAGGGATTATGTTTTACTCCACTTTGTTCCAGAATCTTATTCTACATACTTAGTAACTTCCTCCCGTTCATATGCACTTACCCTCTTAATCCCAATATATCTGTATTCCTCTATAAGTATATTGTAGGCTCTTTGTGGCTGGCACTGTGTGCCCCATTGGTTATCTTTATGTTATATTATAGGTTGTCTATGTAATATTATACACTTATATCACATATATAGTTGTGAGCATACGAGTTGTTGCTAACGCTGGCGGGCTCGCGTAGGCGCTCCGTGCCATCAACTGCGACCCTCACAAACTACGTTGTAACGCAAACAAAATACAAGACATGTTACGACCCATTACGACCTCGCAAAAAACGGCCGCAACACGCGCACATCAAAACATCAAAAATCCAACAAATACACACAACAAATACATAAAAAGCTTACCTACAGCAAGAGGGAGCATCCGGCACCTCGAAAACTGGAGTTACACCTCAATTTAACTGAAATTAAAGCAGTTTAGACACTAAAAAATTATCTTAGCGAGAGAAGAAATGGCAGCCGAAAAAAACAAAAACGAGGCTACAGCAGTCTAAAGACGCAAAACACCACCAAACACCTACGGATTTCCCGAAAAACATCTATGAGATCCGAAAACAAGGATACAACCCGCGTGACCCCAAAAACATTACAAACACAACAAATACACACAACAAACACATAAAAAGCTTACCCACAGCAAGGGGGGGGGGGGGGGCACCGAGGACCTCTGCAAGTGAAGTTACACCTCCATTTAAGCATACATTTCGGAGTTTAGAGACCCGAAAATCACCTAAGTGAGACAAAAAATGGCCGCCGAGCAAAACGAAAACGAGGCTAAACACCAGCAAGCACCTATGGATATTCTGAAAAACTCGCACGACATAGAAAACGAACGACGCTACATCAGCCACATTATATAGACCAAACACCCTTAGCTCACTTACAATTCCATTGCCATCATTTTTTGACAGGCAATTCGCTAGTTAACATATAATTCCCTTGCGCCTTCTCTCTGTAGATACAAATGATACAATTTAGTATCTGGGACTTTCTTGAGAAGTGAGCCAAGTACACACGCCATTAGTCAAGGTCATACTGATTATATACAGCTTCTTGGTGTGTGTGTGGGGTGACATATATGACAGTTGGATAATATGAAGGCCTTGGAATTGTTAAATAAGAAACCCCACAAACAAATGAGTACACCAACGTATGACATAATGTAATGCATAGAATCTATAGCAGGTTATCGCGCTTTAGATGAAAGGGTCACCTGCTAGTAAACATCAGGATACATTCACCTTGAAATGCAGGACAGGGAGTAAACAACACAATATTTTGTCACGGCCAACCCAAGTTTCCAATAATGTCCTTCTCTATTTGACATTTTCAGACTTTTACATTGAACTCCTGGAAGACACAATAGAAGAAAAGATAAAAAAATATCAGACTAAGAAAGGTTATATAGGTGAGACAGAGAGAGAGGGATATAAACATAGAGTTTATTAAAAAAATGTAAAACCCATTCACAAAATGTATAAACACAGATGGGGCAAAGTGGAGATTTAGCATAAAGTGCCAGCTGAAGTTCTGAGCTTCAACCTTGACGGCTTCAAGGGATTTCAAACAATGGATAATAACCAGAATGGTAGATAAGTCATAGAATAAGGATAGTGGAGTATCTTAAACCAGTTATTATAAAAACTCTAAGTTAAAGCACTAGATACTGACTTAAAGTGTAAAGACAAGAGTGGGAAGTCACTTCCATCAATGGATCAGGTTCAGTTAAAGAGTGGTTTAGATGAAACACCAAAGAGCATGCATCGTTGAGTGTTAGGCATCTGAAGATGGATCACGTAATCACTGGTCACATAATCCTTTGGTCCAACATTACTATCCTGATGATCTGCCTACAAGAAGCAATAACTAGGCAATTACCAATATGTGTCATGGACATGTTGCTGGATACAACCATAGCATGGCCTTGGAATATTGGGTTTCTAAGAAATGTTCCAAAACAGAAATGATTACCATTGTGTCATTTGGGGAACTAATGACATAATATTTTCATGCAATGTTATCATTATTAATCACTTATTTTATATATAACTATAATAGACTAGACAACTCGTTCATGAATGACTTCTTGATAATCACCCAATATGAAACCATTTGCTTATTATCTACTGTACCATATCTATGAACCCAGTGAAATTTCAGAAACAATATCCATGCAGCCCCATTAAATTCCCCCAACGTGTAAAACCGTAGCCCGTAACGTAGACCGCAAGACATACGGATATTAAATTGCCCTCTTAAATCTACCTGCAGATGAGCTCTGACTCCACTCTCACCATCTGTCATATACAATGTTTTTGCCAATCACAAAGCATCTACATGAAGACGTCATCAGATCATGATGGGGATCCCTCCAGCTTTTACTGTCTTACAGCCCTATTAAATTACCCCAACATGGAAACCCAGAGCCCGTAACAGAGCCTGCTAGACTTGCGGCTATTACATTGGCCTCTTAAAGCTACCCACAAATGATGTGCGGGTTACAGGCGTAAAAACCGTACAGGATGTCGAAATCTGAACTTCTTAACTGTTACGTTCTAAAATCGCTATTACATTGCTATGAGTTCCCGAAGACGCCATGTCGTTTAAGCCCGTAACCCGCAAATGGAGGCAAAAATGTTACGGCCTCCAAATAGAACCCGCAAAGGGTTTACAGACAAGTTCTCAACACCGTAAAAGACAATATAAACACACCAGTGGACTTTAAAATATGAGGAAAGCAATAAAAGGCATTACAATGTTGCACAATAATCCCCAAATAAAAAATAGGCATTTAAAACATTTTTTATATCATCATATGTTGGAATGGCCATGCACATGCCCATATGAATATGCTGCAACATGCAGAAAGCAATTAAAGACACACTACCTGATAAATACCAACACAAAAACATGAAACTGATGCCATATTAACCCTTTCTCATTTACAGAGGATCTAATGTGGACCCTGCAATATATATATGATTGCATAGACATCTCGCTCATCACATCTACATTGGGAAAACAGATAGTGGCCAAATTACACCGCCACATCACATAGATCAAGTACCCAGGGAATATTTTATTATTTGTTGTTCAATCATAGGGAATTGCAAAGTGGTGGTGGTGGAGGGGCTTGTCTTCAATGAAGCTGTGAGCTATACCATGTAGCGTCATGCTAGGTGGGCAGGTAATATCAGAGAGGTCAGAAAAATTACAGTCCACTAGAGAAGGAACTGGCAACACACTCCAGTATCACCTGTCATATTCCTATCAGACCATCAGAGGAATGTTGATACTCCACAGTATCACTAATTGGACTTTGCATGTGTATTAACCCTTTATGTTGATTATCACATATATAGTTGTGAGCGTACGAGTTGTTGCTAACGCTGCGGGCTCGCGCAGAGAGCCGAGGCCCTCGCGAAGCGAGGTCACTGCCCGAGGGTCTCAGTTGCTGCAAGGAGCGCCTAAGGCGCTCCTTGCCAGCAACTGAGACCCTCGGGCAGTGCCCTCGCAAAGCGAGGGCACTGGCCGAGGGTCTCAGTTGCTGGCATGGAGCGCCGAAGGCGCTCCTTGCCAGCAACTGAGGACCCTCGCAATATATAGTTGTGAGCGTACGAGTTGTTGCTAACGCTGCGGGCTCGCGTAGCGAGCCCGCGGCCCTCGCGTAGCGAGGGCCGCGGCTCGCGCAGCGAGCCGAGGCCCTCGCGAAGCGAGGTCACTGCCCGAGGGTCTCAGTTGCTGCAAGGAGCGCCTAAGGCGCTCCTTGCCAGCAACTGAGACCCTCGGGCAGTGCCCTCGCAAAGCGAGGGCACTGGCCGAGGGTCTCAGTTGCTGGCATGGAGCGCCGAAGGCGCTCCTTGCCAGCAACTGAGGACCCTCGCAAAGCGAGGGACTCAGTTGCTGGCATGGAGCGCCGTAGGCGCTCCATGCCAGCACCTGAGGACCTCGCAAAGCGAGGGCCGCAGTTGCTGGCATGGAGCGCCGAAGGCGCTCCATGCCAGCAACTGCGACCCTCGCAAACTTCACGTCGCAACCCAAACAGTACGACACACACATTACGACACTCGCAAACAACATACGACACACGTTCACACACATTACGGACTCGCAACACTCGGACGCAACTCGCGAACATTACAAAATTTAAAACACAATACATACACACACCACATACATAAAAAACTTACCTACACCAAGAGGGAGCACCCAGCACCTCAAAAATACAACTTACACCTCGATTTTACTCCAAATAAAACAGTTTAGAGACTAAAAAAAATTTGAAGCGAGAGAAAAAATGGCCGCCGAACAAAACGAAAACGAGGCTACAGCACTCTAAACTCGCAAAACACCACAAGAAACTCGCAAAACACCACAAAACACCTACGGATATTCCGATACAAACGTATACCACACATTACTCGCCATTTTACGCCAATGCGGAAGTACACGACAACGGTTTGGGCTCGCGCACGCACAGTGTTATACTGCACACATTCAGCACGCTTACACAGCAGATCCACACCACTAATGCTGCAGCAACATCAAAACACATTCACAGCTCTTCCACACAATGCTTTAAAATAGGTAAAGTATATTCATTTATTCATGTATTATATATTTCATTATTACACACTGAACAGCATTAGCTACCTTACAATTTCATTGCCGTCATTTTTTGACGGGCAATTCGCTAGTATATGATATATATGATTATATGATATCTAATGTTATTATGACTATTATTATTGTTATATATATATATATATATATATATATATATATATATATATATATATATATAAATATATATATTGATCTATGGCATAGTAACTAGGGCTAATTAGTTTACATATATAGGAATGTGACACAAATGTGATGTATGCGGATGTCCTATAACCCCAACCATTGAAAACACACTGACATGGTAAGAACGGCATAACAAAGCTTCATTTCATACACAGAGCACAATCAGAAATTGACAAGACCGTGCATTAATATCATGGGTGTGGTGTGGGCGGATCCCAGGAGAGCAAGAGGCTTGTGGGAAAAAGGGGATACCTAAAGGGGGTAATGTGATAGTCTAGAATAATCATGATGCATAGCACCTACCAGGGTCACATGCGGTCACTACACCGCTGCAGCCGGAATCTGATGAAAAAAAGGACCATCACAAATCACTCCATTTAATTGAAGAAACCATTATTGTGCATAACACTTACAACTTGTCTAGATCTGCTCAGTGAAACAGATGATTCAACCTCTGAACTGTGTAATCCAATCCAGTTTCACACATACAGTGTGGTGACAAAACCAAAATCTGAAAAAAAGATTTTTTATCACAGTGCATGTACATTACAGTGCTAAATACTGTACCAATATACCAACTCACCTGATTCCCATCTGCAAGCATTACTATCTATTAGCTAGGTCTCCGGATAATCAGCAATATGGGAAAATACCCATTAATACGGCGAGGACACAAAGGTCAGCAGCCAGTTTCACTGTCACTTACATCTCACACTGATATTGAGGTCAGGATCACATGCGTCAATAGTGCATATATTAATGCTGGCTGACATTAACATTTCATTGTTGGACTTTGCAAGTCCACCGCCATAGCGGTATTAGTCTAAATTTGAGCTAACAACGATCATGTCTGAGATATCTGGCTATATGATAGCTTTAATAGTGTGGGAGCTTTATGTTGGGGAGAGGGGGGGGCTGTCATTGAAGGAATGTCTACCTGAGAGGCACTGGGAAAACCTTACACCTCTTACATTTCCTTCACAATGCTTGCCGATGCAGAAGATGCCTTCATGGACCTGAATTGTACCTAAAAAAACAAAGAAATACAACACCTACAAAATAAGGTCGTTAAAAAAATCATAGGGACTGCAGCATCTCTTCTCAACAGCATTCCTCAGTGACCATCAATTGGTGACATGTTCAACAGAACCCTACGTGTCTGCAGAGAAGAGGATCATGGACCATGTGATGGGAGGTCGCCATCTGCATACAAAATATCACCATCACATAGGCCAAGATCCAAGACTCTGTAGCCAGGCTAGATTAGGATAACACTGTGACCAATAGATTGTCACTGAGATGTGCTGTTGAGAAGGCACAAACATCTACACAGCCCCTAGGTCCTCCTCCACCTAGGCACAGGGCCCAAACCCCCTGTGGCTGCCCGCCATCTCCCTGGTGGTGTTGTTGGGGTGGGGGGCAGGGGAAGGCAATCCCCCAGGAGGCAGCAGCACCTGCAATGGTGGAGGCATGGTGGGAGGAGACGAGGGGCCCACCTAGAGTACACATGGTATATACATGGTATAGCTCACAGCTTCATTGAAGTGCACAAGCCCCTTCACCAGCACCAGTTTGCAATCCTGAAGGGGACCAGGGGAACATACACCACATTAATCTACTCTAACCCAACTCTAACCCATCAGGCCAACTCACCTCCATCAGCGATAATCTCTGCTATGCCCATCATGGAAAGTCCCATGCCAGTGCTGGTGGCCATGTATCAAGATGTATAGCCATTCCCATGTGGTGACCTCCTATTACCTGAATGAAGCTGTGAGCTATACCATGTAGGGCCACTGTAGGTGGGCAGGTCATAGCAGAGAGGTCAGACAAATCACAGTTCACTAGAGAAGGAACTGGCAACCCACTCCAGTATCTTTGGCATGCAAACCTTGTGGATACGGATAGACAGAGACATTAGTAAGTGTGCTGCAGTCCATAGAGTCACAGAGAATCGGACACAACTGAGGGGCTGAACAACTATATGTGAAATGTTCCCCTTATACTTGATATATGTGATGGGGAGGTGTAATTTGGCCACTATTTGTTTTCCCAGTGTAGATGTGATCAGCGAGATGTATATGCAATTATATATATATATATATATATATATATTTATATATATATATATACATATATTCCAGGGCCCACATTAGAGCCTCTGTGAATAAGAAAAGGTTAATATGGCATCAGATTTTATGTTTTTGTGTTGCTATCTAATCAGGTAGTATCTCTTTAATTGCTTTATGCATATTGCAGCATGGCTTTTCATATTGGCATATGCATGGCCATTCCAACATATGATGAAATAATAATTATTCTAAATGCCTGTTTTTTATGTGGGGATTGTTGTGCATGTAATTGTAATGCCTTTTATTGCTTTCCCATATTTTAAAGTCCATTGGTGTGTTTATATTGTCTTTTACAGTGTTGTGAACTTGTCTGTAAACCCTTTGTGGGTCCTATTTGAAGGCCGTAACATTTTTGCCTCCATTTGCAGATCACAGGCTTCAACGACATGGCGTCTTTTGGAACTCATAGCAATTTAATGGCCTTTTTAGAACGTAACAGTTAAGGAGTTCAGATTTCGACATCCCGTTGGGTTTTTACGTCTGTAACCCGCAGATCGTTTGCGGGTAGCTGTAAGAGGCCAATTCAATAGCCGTATGTCTAGCTGGCTAGGGGTTTTCACGTTAAGGAAGTTTAATAGGATGTAAGACAGTAAAAGCTGAGGGTTCCCCATCATGATCTGTTTATCTAGATGCTTTTTAATTGGCAAGAACATTGTATAGGACCGATGGTGAGAGTGGAGTCAGCGCTCATCACTCTCAGTCCAAGCAGCTCTATACAATCCAGCCCTTCAATTCCGCCAAGTGTTATATAAACTTGCTACAATGTTACATAACAGTCCATCTCAACTGATATATCCACTGATGGATGACAATAATACAAAACATCTGGTTAAATTATTACTGGTCTGACTCTGGCTGTACACACACTATCTGCCTTCTACAATGCTCCTACCAATTATAATATACTAGCGAATTGCCCGTCAAAAAATGACGGCAATCAAATCGTAAGGTACCTAATGCTGTTTGGTGTGTAATACTAAAATATATAATACATTAATAAATGAATATACTTTACCTATTTTGAAGCATTGTGATGAAGAGCTGGCAATCTGTGTTGATGTTGCTGCAGCATTAGTGGTGTGGAGCTGCTGTGTAAGCATGCTGAATGTGTGCAGTGTAACACTGTGCGTGCGCGAGACCAAACCGTTAGCGTAGTCGTGTACTTCCGCATTGGTGTAAAATGGCGAGTAATGTGTGGTATAGGTCTGTATCGGAATATCCGTAGGTGTTTTGTGGTGTTTTGCGAGTTTATAGTGCTGTAGCCTCGTTTTCGTTTTGTTCGGCGGCCATTTTTTCTGTCGCTTAGAATTTTTTTAGTCTCTAAACTGTTTTATTTCGCGTAAAATCGAGGTGTAAGTTGCATTTTTGAGGTCCTGGGTGCTCCCTCTTGGTGTAGGTAAGTTTTTTATGTATGTGCTGTGTGTATGTATTGTGTTTTAAATGTTTGTATGTCGGCGTGTTGCGTCCGATGTTTGCGAGGTCGTAATGTGTGGTAACGTGTTTCGTACGTTGTTTGCGTTCCTCGTAAAATTTAGTGAGTGTCGTAATTTGTGTGTCGTGTTTTTTGAGTAGCGACGTGAATTTTGCGAGTGTCGTAATTTGTGTGTCGTGTTTTTTGAGTAGCGACGTGAATTTTGCGAGGGTTTGAGGCCCTTGCCCAGTGACCTCGCCAGCAACTGAGGCCCTCGCTTCGCGAGGGGCCTCAGTTGCTGACATGGAGCGCCTTCGGCGCTCCATGCCAGCAACTGAGGCCCTTGCCCAGTGACCTCGCCAGCAACTGAGGCCCTCGCTTCGCGAGGGGCCTCAGTTGCTGACATGGAGCGCCTTCGGCGCTCCATGCCAGCAACTGAGGCCCGTGCCCAGTGACCTCGCCAGCAACTGAGGCCCTCGCTTCGCGAGGGGCCTCAGTTGCTGGCATGGAGCGCCTTCGGCGCTCCATGCCAGCAACTGAGGCCCTTGCCCAGTGACCTCGCCAGCAACTGAGGCCCTCGCTTCGCGAGGGGCCTCAGTTGCTGACATGGAGCGCCTTCGGCGCTCCATGCCAGCAACTGAGGCCCGTGCCCAGTGACCTCGCCAGCAACTGAGGCCCTCGCTTCGCGAGGGGCCTCAGTTGCTGGCATGGAGCGCCTTCGGCGCTCCATGCCAGCAACTGAGGCCCTTGCCCAGTGACCTCGCTACGCGAGGGCCGCGGCTCGCTGCGCGAGCCGCGGCCCTCGCTTCGCGAGGCCCGCGGCTCGCTACGCGAGGGCCGCGGCTCGCTTCGCGAGCCACGGCCCTCGCTTCGCGAGGGCCGCGGGCTCGCTACGCGAGCCCGCAAGCGTGAGCAACGACTCGTACGCTCACAACTATATATGTGATGGGACGTGCTGCGAGACAGCTTAAAATCAATCTAAATGAACACAGAAGAATTTTGGTAAACAGACTCTAAACAGCCAGTGTATTAACACTTTTGTCTGAGACCTAGGCCATTGCTTTTAAATATATATTTTCTCAACAGTTAAAATACAACTAGTGTACCTAAGTGAAGCTGTGAGCTATACCATGTAGGGTCACCCAAGATGGCAGGTCATAGTAGAGAGGCCAGACAAATTGTGGTCCACTGGAGAAGGACCATGAAAACCTTATGGATGAGTACAATCAGACACAAGATGTGCCTGGTTTCATGCGGTCCATAGGGTCATGGAGAGTCAGACACAACTGAATGATTAAACAATGGGCTGACCATTTATAAGTCTTGTGTTTATCATATGCCATAAAGTCTATGAGTCTCATTTAATTGAGCCCTCGGGAGATCCGGGCTTCGGAAATGGAGGTATTAAGTTATTTTGCTATTCAATTGGCGTAATTTTCAGGCTCCGATCAGGTTACGGGCTTCAGCCTCCGATTCCTTGCGATGTTTCACACCGCAAGTTAAGGCCCCCCCAAGCCTTTGATCTTTCACAGCTGCAAGAGTTACAATGGCTAAAATCGCAAATCGCTATTCAATTGCTCCGAGTCCCCCTCGCTAAGCAAGCCGCCAAGGCCGCAAATTGCAAAAGTCGAACCGCAGGTTATGGGTACCCAGGAGGACTTGCAAAGGGCTTAATGTCATGTCCGGAACACTTTAAATGCACATATACACACACTACTGTCCTTTTATTAAAAGGGTAGGTGATATTGGATCTTAGAATTAATAGCACAACATTCTCAAGCCCGCAAATCGGCAATAAAAAATACTTTATTTCATATTTAGCTTCCGTGTTATATTGATCCCGGCAATCAATGTTTTAATACATATAATGGAACTCGCATGTGATAGAATATCATATTTACTGATTTATCAATATTGCAATATTTCAGGAATGTAGGTCCGATCGTAACTCGTAATTGAAGCCTGTAGTACTTTGAAATCCAACCTCCATTTTTCATTGATGTAATGATGACAATCTGTGTTTCCATTGGCTGTTTCCAACTCTGGAGTTACGGCGTTGCTTAATTGATCATGTTCAAGCTCGCAAATGCTACATACGATAGCATGTTTTACGATATGCGCTATCAGGTCGGGACTTGCGGGCTTGCAATTGAATGAGGCTCATTGTTTTTGTGTTCCTTATTCAGCTTCTACATGGGTAGGTTTCCTAACTTGTGCAAATTATATTTGATTCAAAGCTGTGCAATACCATGTATAAAGTGGGGTCATTTGCATGACCCTGCCCAGTCTCCCAGAGTGCCGTGCAATAACTGTATTTCTTGAAATTCTGAGCAGGAAATCCATTTTTACACTTTTAGCTGTCCAAATGTGAACACAAATGTACTATTTATGTATTATGTTCAGCACTAAAGGATTTCAAGACGATATTTAGAATCACAATGCCAATACTGCCTTATAATACTGTCTTATAGAAGTGTAAATCCAATCAGGAAGCAGAGACAGCAAGTTCCTGACAGTGATTTACAAGGACCAATGACCGTGTCAGTCCTCACATGTGAAGTTGGGATTATCTTAATTATATGATCATATTTATATACTGCATAGTTATCTAAGACAACATCATGGGGCAGACTGGGTGGGCCAAGTCTTATCAGATGCGGCATTGTATGGTGTTATCTGTCCCATGTGTTGTATACGAGTCCAGCACTGACTGAGTTAATTAACCAGAGGATCTGCAGTTGTGCTGTAGGCAGCTGTGTGTGTGTGTGGGCTGATCCTTGTACACAAGCTGAAAACCTATCCAGTTTCACACACGTGCTTCGCATTATTATATTTACATTTTCCTGTTTTCAGAGATGGGAGTCAGCAAAGGTGAGGCAGGACCTGAAACCTTAAACCCACCCGGACTCATTGATTTTATGGTCCTACTGGGGACGGTGTTTACCCTGATCACACAACATCTGGATTAGATAATTTGTTAGGAGTTAGCGTGTCTTGATCTTATCGGCCTTCTGTGATTATACTGGAAAGAGACATTGTTCTTTTATTCGAAAATAATAGCTGGGAAATGTTACCGCATTGATATTCTGGGTTGTTTGGAGACTCTCAATCCTCGTATGATCGAGCAAAACTAATCCAATCTCTGTGATGACACGGGTAGCTGATGTTCAATGGACGGTTTACTTATAAATAGATCTGTACTCATGGCCTTGGGGTCTTGGAAGTATAAACTAAAATACCATTCACTTGTATCACTCAGAATTAAGACTTCCGAGGTCTCTTCTCTATTTGTGATGGGCTCAACGGAGAATATTTATTTCCACGACTTCTGCTGAAAAAAAAAATGTTCTATCAAGTTCAACCTTTTCGATCTCCGCTGATATTCGTATTATGTGAATTAACGACTGATCGGAGAAAAGCAACCAATAAACTCCATTGAAACATTGTCAGTTACCTAAATATGGAAAACAAAGCCACCAGTTGGATTATTCCCCGGATGAATATGTCCCTATTGTATCTAAATAGCTTGTATGCCATTTGTATTAAAAAAATATCCAACCACCTGTAAAGTTATCCATTGAATATTTGGTAGCAAGTCCTACAATCTGATGGTATTTAGGATTATATATGTTTTTTCTGTCTATCACCAAGATGTTATCCTTAACCTGACCCTACTTGGTTAGATTTTTTCCCCTTATTAATTTTTCTGTTTTTCTCTGAAATTTTTCTTGCTCTACAATGTCATTTTTTGGAGTGGTGTCTAAAACCGTACTCATATTCTAAATTAGATCTAAGTTATATATTGGCAGAATTATATGTTACTAGAATATTGCCCGTCAAAAAATGACGGCAATGAAATTGTAAGTGAGCTAATGCTGTTTGGTGTCTGGTAATCAAATAAATAATACATTAATCAATGAATATACTTTACCTATTTTCAAGTAATATATGCAGCATTGTGTTGAAGAGCTGGCAATCTGTTTTCATGTTGCTGCAGCATCAGTGCTGTGGAGCTGCTGTGTAAGCGTCATGAATGTGTGCAGTGTAATAGTGTGCGTGCGCGAGGAAAATCCGTTAGCGTAGCTGTGTACTTCAGCATTGTATAAGTTATTGTTCTAAAATGGCGGCTAATATATAGTATGCGGCTGTGGCTGATTTAGCGTGCTTCGTTTCGCATGTCGTCCGACTTTTTCAGGAAATCCGTAGGTGTTTGGTGGTGTTTTGCGTGTTCAGGGACCTTTTAGCCTCGTTTTCGTTTTGTTCTCGCTTAGGTGATTTTTGGGTGTCTAAACTCCGAAATTTGGAGTTAAATGGAGGTGTAACTTCACTTGCAGAGGTCCTGGGTGCCCCCCCCCCCTTGCTGTGAGTAACCTTTTTATGTGTTTGTTGTGTGTATTTATTGTGTTTGTAATGTTTTTGGGGTTGCGCGGGTTGCGTCCTTGTTTTCGGATCTCGTACGTCTTTTTCGGGAAATCCGTAGGTTTTTGGTGGTGTTTTGCGTCTTTAGACTGCTGTAGCCTCGTTTTGTTTTTTTTCGGTGGCCATTTTTTCCCTCGCTTAGGGGATTTCTGAGTGTCTAAACTCTTTTATTTGGAGTTAAATTGAGGTGTAACTACAGTTTTCGAGGTCCTGGGTGCCCCCCCTTGCTGTGGGTAAGCTTTTTATGTATTTGTTGTGTGTATTTATTGTGTTTTTCATGATTTCATGTGCGCGGGTTTCGTAATGGGTCATAACGTGTCTCGTATTTTGCTTTCGTAACTGCGTAAATTTTGCGAGGTCCGCGTGCTCACAACTATATATGTGATTCTATTTCATGCAGCTGTTGCCTGGTATTAAGCAGTTACATAGATGATCCACAAATATCTATCCTTAATACTCCTAGTTTTGTATGTAGCATTGCATGATATAGAGCCAGATGTACTAAATGGTAAAGTGTTGAAGAACCGTCTCTTTTCCATGTTTCAGACTTTGATGTACTTAGATTTGACGTCTTAAAAAGTCCCCCATCATTTTGGTTTGTATGACACAAGGTTGAGCCATTTTGGTATATTATCAATACTGGAGGTTGGTGTTACTATGTGTACATAGATAAGAAGAGGAACGGAGACCTGGGAGGGACAATGCAAATAAGAGAGGAGAAAGAGAGAGAGCAGTCTCAGAAAATCCCTTCACCTCTCTCAGTTTTTTGTGATGAGCTTTTCCAGCATTAATAAAGAACATGACTAATAACTCCGATTGTCTGCAGCGTGTGTTAGTTTAGCCCACACTAGGTGTTGGCCTTCACTTCACCTCTCTTATCTACCTCTTCAGTGAAGACATTAATGCAACTTTGAGATGAATAAGAAAAGACTTGTCAATATGTATTTTCCATACAAAGAACCATGTGAATACAATATGTATCTCTCCAACTCCTTAGAAGATGAACGCTCTTTGAGGCTCCTTTGTATTTAGTTGTGAAGAGATCTTGTACAGTAACCAGGTTTATTGTTAGAGCTTCATGTCCAAACCCAGAGATAAAATGTCAACCGGCCATTGAGCGAGCAAAACAAACACATTAATAGACTCAGCTGTTGGCATCTCCTGCATTCATGTAACCTCCTCATTTATAATGTATGTTCTGCCTTGATGTGTCTTATCCAGACAAAAATACCCAAGACTGTAAGACCCCTTATCTGTATTTATCAGAGTGGTGATCCATTGACATAGAGGTCAGTCATATTATAGACTATAAAGTGTCCACTTTGTGCCATTTTACATTTGTGGATCTGTATATATGTAGTATCCAGTTGGACTGCTCTATTGTTAGGAACTATACCTTTAGTGGCTCTCAGCTTTACATTTAATTCAATACATTTTCCCCATTATTGTATTTTATTTTCTTGACAATTTTGCATTACATAAAACATTATACAATTCAAGGAGCATTGTTCTTACAGAAACTCAACTCAGTTTGCTATAATGTCCCCCCTAACTTGTCCCCCTTCCTCTCCCACTTCCCTCCCCCTCTTCCTCCTCTCAATAATATTGCTTTATCATTTTCTGATTATACCCCTCTCTTCCTGTCCACCACTTTTCAATATAATCTATAAAATACTAAAAAAACTTAGCTTAAACTCACTTTTTAAGCTAACAAGATTGTTCCTAAACAAAGAAGATCCACATTTTACAGTTACATATTTTATCAGGTCTTTTAAGACAATTTTATTTATCAATATCATAGTTTACCTTTAAGTCGTTAATGCCTATGGATATTCCCGACCGGATTTACTTGATGAAAAGAACTTTAGTGACCTACTCAATGGTGCGACAGAGAATGCACCAGCTCTTTCCCATTTTATGTTCACTTATTATGTTTATTACCAGTTATCTTTATATGTAAATTATAATGTTTTGAGTTGGTTTTCTTGGGAGCTTCTTAATTCCAAGCTGATGGAAATAGAGCAGTTAAACGACCAAGTACAGAACTTCATATAATGGGTCTAAACCGCTTCACAGTGCATATAATTACCTAGTAAACTAAAGCAAAAAGTGAGTCTTTACTGTGTGTTGTTGTTTATTTTATGCTATTTTATTATAGTTTTATGGAAAAAACAGTTTTTAAACAAGGTAATATTTGATCAGAAAGCGTCGCCTTTTTTCACAGTTTGCTAAATAAACCATATTTTGGTATCACTGCAAACTGCACCACATTAAATAATGAAAATAAAAAATAAAAAAAAATATTTTAAACTTTGATTTGGCTCCCAGGATTTAAAATAATGTCTGACCCTCTGTACTAAGGGGTGACGTGTCGTAGATATCAGATCTTGGCACGTTTGTCCTACAGTATAACATATAACATATCACATAGACATGGAGAAGTTACCTTGGAACATTTATCTGATGTAAGAGGGGAGCTCGTCCTCAGTTCACATATTTCCCAAATCTTTGGAAACAATTTTTTATTTTTTTTAACTAAAATTCCATCACTTTTAGAGAAGCTCCAGCAGTACAGGAAACTTTTAACCTGAAACTTAGAAATACATCATGGAGCCAGATATTTAAATCATTTACAATTGGCTCATTTTCTCTGTATCTCGGCTGACATCACCCTGAGGTTTGGGGGGACACAGCAGCCCCTAGTGTCCAAAACAAAATATTAACACAAAGAATATATTTTCTGAATGATGTTTGTTAGAATTATTATTATTATTAGTATTATACTTTTATTTGTAACGCGCCAAAATATTCCGTAGCGCTATACAGGAGAAAAGAAGAAGGAAAAATATAATTTTAACAAACTGCAGAAAATGGAGGGCCCTGTTTTGAGCTTAGAATCTTTGTAGAAAGTGTTTTTTTCCCCAAAGCATCCTAGAAGATTGAAAACTCTCTACTTACAATCTAAAGAAATTGATTCATTTCCTATTTATAGATTATTATTATCATTCCTCAGAGAATATGAGGTTAATTAACAAAGGACAATAACACTGGTGGTTTTGCTTTATTGCACTGCATTTAAATAGGACTCCACGTCCAATTATTATTATTATTATCTTTTATTTGTATCGCGCCAACATATTCCGTAGCGCTGTACAGGGGATAAGAACAGGGGAAATACACGTTTAACAAAATTCAAAAGTTGAAGGGCCCTGTTTTGAGCTTAGAATCTTAGCAGAAAGTGCTAAGTCCAATAATGTTGTATCAATTTTTATTTACCTTTTATTATTATGTACAATAGAATAAAATTATTTTTGAGTGTCTCATTTACCAATATTCTCTCACCAATAGCAGACAGGTGGTTAAGAATATCTTAATCCAGTGATTAATAATTACCATTTATTATAAATTATATTACGCTATATTATAAATTATGTTATACTATATTATAAGTGATATCATACTATATTATAAATTATACTATATTATAAATTATGTTATACTATATTATAAGTGATATCATACTATATTATAATTTATATTATTCTATATTATAAATTATGTTATACTATATTATAAGTGATATCATACTATATTATACATTATATTATTCTATATTATAAATTATGCTATACTATATTATAAGTGATATCATAATATATTATAAATGATATGATAGTATATTAGAAATTATACCAAACTATATTATAGCTTATACCATACTATATTCAAAATTATATCATACTAGCAAATTTCCAATCTTGTAGGGTGCTTTGGAAAAAAACACTTTTTACAAGACTAGAAGCACAAAAACAGGGCCCTCCATTTTCTGCAGTTGTCAATATAGTATATAATATATTTCTTTGTTCTTTTCCCCTGTATTGTGCTACGGAATATGTTGGAGCATTACAAATAAAAGTTAATAATAATAATACTATATTATAAATGATATTATAGTATATTATACACTATGTCATACTATATTATAAATTATTTCATACTATATCATAAATGATATTATAGTATATTATAAATGATACCATACTATATTATAAATTATATTATACTATATTATATTATAAATGATACCATACTATATTATAAATTATATTATACTATATTATATTATAAATTATACCATACTATATTATAAATTATATCATACTATTTTATAAAATATATTATAGTATATTATAAATTATATTATGTTATATTATAAATTATACTACACTATATTATAAATTATATTATAGTATATTATAAATTATATTATACTATATTATAAATTATACCATACTATATTATAAATTATATTATAGTGTATTAGAAATTATATTATAGTATATTATAAATTATAAGATACTATATTATCAATGATATTATAGTATATTAGAAATGATATCATACTATATTATAAATTATACCATACTATGCTATAAATTATATTATACTATATTAGAAATCATGTTATACTACATTATAAATTATATCCTTCTATATTATAAATTATATTATACTATATTAGAAATCATGTTATACTACATTATAAATTATATCCTTCTATATTATAAATTATATTATACTATATTAGAAATCATGTTATACTACATTATAAATTATATCCTTCTATATTATAAATTATATTATACTATAGTAGAAATTAGACCATGCTATATTTGCAATGATATTATACTCCATTAGATATTATGTTATACTATATTATAAACCATACTATACTATATAATAAATTATCTTATACTATATTATAAATTATATGATACTATATTGTAAATTATATAATATCATTTATTATATTGTTTTGTAAATAAGAAATATAAGTAAAATAAATAAACTGTGAAACAACAATGTAATTACCCTTCCACTGATCTTTTTTTAAACTAGATTAAAAACTAGAGATTTACTAGTCACCTTCTGGTTCTTAATTGCAATTAATTAATAATTAGATTTTTTTTAGACTGTGGGATTTAATGAAATTCATAACTTTAGCAGCAAATGTGTTGTATATTGTGATAAAAAATCCCATTAAGTAATAAAAAATAATCTAGAGAAGATTTATCACATTCTGACAAATCAAGTGCATGATCAATAAAATTAGGTGAGTGAGCACTCGAGAGGCTTTTTAATAAAATAAAACACTTAAGAACAAGAGTGTTGTAAGAATCCAGAGACAGTGATCATCTGGCAAAATGTACATTCAAGTAGTATTGATAAAAGCCTCATACTTCAAAGCATCAAAACTCACCATTTATACTATATATAATTCCCTTTACAAATATAGACACTTGTGTGGGTAATCATATGTTTTCTTTAATATCTCTGAG
>CM050170.1:198381188-198446188 GCA_027410445.1 Discoglossus pictus
AACACAAATGAGACCCAAAGGCTTTGATGCCTCTGTTTGGACACAAGCAATTATCTCTAATTATTGTTTTTCTTTTCAGTTTGCCCAACTTAAAGGGTCCTGAATGGAGGAGTAAAGAGGACTCAGTGGAGTGAATAACACTCTTCTCTGAGAGCCCCCTCCTGCAATCATTTTTTCCCCTCTTCTCTCCCATATTGAGGGGGAAATCTTAACAAATGTTTAAGGCACAATATGGGTTGGAGAAGAAGATTTCTATAGACACAGAACATTAGTACAAATAAGGCGCAGATGGGATACAATGAGAGAAAAACGTTGGGCTCAGTGTTTAATAGGAAGGTAAAATGATTTTCATCTGGAAAGGAAGCGGGAGCCGAGATTATTCCTCTCCCAAGAATCCAGCCGCTCTCATAAATAAAACATTAACGATTTCTGCAAACTCTCCTGTAGGTGTGAGAATGGAGGAAGCTGCTCAATGGAAATCCATGGCGGACAAACGGCCAAAACTGGCACCAATGACTGACGAATGGAGTTTATCTAACACTGGTGACCATTCTGATGTGGGAGTAGACTTCATCTGGTTTAATATATATTTTGGTATAAATGTAAATATGTTTGGGACTAATTAAACTATATATTTATAGACATATAGTTATCTATAGATATATAAAATCAACATCGAACCTGTGTAGAAACTATGTATCTGTATAGAAATATCCTAAGAATACAAGTTTTGAGTTTTGGAAGGTGCTACGGAGACACTTACAGTCCAATTAAATTTGAAGCCCGTAGCGGCATCGTCACACACGCAAAGGGTGCGGGCTTGAAATTCGGCAACATTACAGAGCTATTAAATTGAACCATGGCGCGAGTTAGGGGCCGTAGACGCACACCTGTAAACCATTCTTGCACACGTTAGATGCGCGCACATGAACAAGATCAATTTGTCAAACCTGTAGTTACGGGTTTAGACGGAGCCATTTAATGAGATCATCATCATTATGTCATTGCAAAATGGAGATTAGATTTCAAAGCCTTACGGGTTTCAATTACGAGTTTCAATCATACCCGCATTCCAGAAATATGCAATATTAATAAATCAGTAAATATGATGTTCTAGTCCATGTGAGTTCCATTATATGTATTAACACATTGATTACCGGGATCCATATAACATGGTAATTAAATATAAATAAAAGTATTTTATATTGCAGATTTGCGGGCTTGAGAATGTTATGATATTCATTTTAATACCTAACATCACTTTCCCTTTCACTATAAGTACAGTAGTGTATTTACAGTGCTACATGTAGGACTTTAACCCCCTTGCGGGTCCTCTCTAGTACCCGTAGGCTTTATGGCTCCATTTGCGGCTTATGGGTTTGAACTCCATTGGATCTGTAGCAATTTAATAGCGTTTTTCGAAAGTAACAATTACAGGATGGACAGATCAAAGGATTTGCGGCCGCGGAGTTCAAATTTCGACGTCCCGTAGGGTTTTTCCGCCTGTAACCCGCAGATCGTTAGCGGGTTGCTTTACGGTTCCAATTTACTAGCTGTAACTCTTATGAGTTACCATATGGGCTACGGTTTTACACGTTGAGGGAATCTAATAGGGCTGATGGTACTTTAGGTTGTGAGCTCAAGGACAGGGCATTCGCGTCTTTGTTACAACTCTATGGAATGTGGCATATTACACATGAATAATAATACAAATATATCAGTGCACTTGTGAATAACGGCAGGTCGTACCATGTTCAATGTTAATAATATAATCATCTAATTTCATGATAACAATCTGCGATATTGTAAATGTAACATCTTTTTATTATTGATTTTTTTCAATGTATTACTTTTTTACTATGTTCTCGAATTGAGATATATAACACATTTCGTGATGAATAGGAAATAAAATATAACTAATTTAAACATAAACCATCATAACATGCAATTAAATTATAATATTTACTAAAATGTTTAATATTTGCTGTAATTGCCCAAACATGAAGCAACACACGATGAGGACTCTCCCCAGGTAAGTGGATAATTTGGGGCATTTTACTTTCCAACTACTGTATAAAAATCCCATATGATGAATATAAGCTTCATATTGGCCTAAACTGCTCCAAATGATGACTTTATGAGCTTATGTGAACAACACATGTTCTGGGGCAGGATGGGAGGAGGCCAGTAGGGCAAGAGTGAGCAGGCCCTAAGTGTAAGGGTACCGTGTGGGGTGACCTAATGCCCAGGGTCAGAATGCACGCTCTATAGGGTGGATGGTAAGTACCACGTCTGGATAATGACCGGCACGGCTCAGATGTGTGGGGTCCAAAAACGTAACTACTAATTGAACTTCTTCACAGCCACTGGATTAATGCAGATAGCTAAAAATCAACTGTGGCTGTAGAAAACCCCACTTCTCATGTACCCCTTGAGACCACACAGAAACACTGAGGAGAAAAGGCTTTTGTGTGACACAAAGAGGCTGCACATTGTGAGCAGTGACAATAAAAATCTTTGGTAAACACGAAGGCTGCAACTTATAGAAACAACGACTCAATCTGTTGTCCAGCGGAGATCAAAAGTTGGAAACAACTGAGGCTTAGATGGGTCTAGTTAAATGGTGACTCACTTCAATTGAAAGGGAACACAGAATCTAACTGTCCATGTAGTGCGAGGCTCACAGGGGTCGTGTCATGGAATTGGCTGAGTTCATTGGCATGTTTTATCTTTCATTTAACTAAAAATGGGTCTTTAATCCATTCACATCCATTCCAAGTCATTTAGAGAAGCGCAACATTTTGTTTCCATGCGCTTTTTTTACATGAAACATTAGAAATAAAGAAATATAGATGAGAGAACCAATAGACCGATCTGACAACATGCAACATGTGAGTCCAGAACATTCCTGAATTCCATTACTGTATTGGTCCATGACAGGTCCTCTGGAAGGCGGCGCCATCATCTACCGCCAGGTCTGTAAAGCAGCATTGGGACATATTATAGAAGTTCATAAGTGTCAAAAGCTTAAAATAAACTTCCAATCTCACAAGTCAATGGATAAAACCAAGTGATTGGTCCAGTCTTATAATGGTTTGTGGAATCAAAGAGATCAGTAAAAAGGCTCTTGGGACAAGTTATTATTATTACTACTATATACTTATACTAATTACCCAGCGCTTTATTGTTTGCAGTTGTTACATGTTGTATAGAGGTCGGCCAACCCATAGTGTAGGGTGGGACGGTCCTGCTCTTGGGGGCTCACAGTAAAAATATACCTGGAGAAACTGTACAGGAGCGTATTTATGATGAAGAAGGAGTCAGGAGATTGTTTTGAGGTTTTTTAGTTACTTTTATAATTGCCAGAAATAAATCTTTACAATCGTGTTATATACTTAGCAAGAACACACCAACAAACACTCCTAAAAATCATGTATTTAATGGCAGGTGATTTGGTGACACAGATGAGTTCCCAAGACGGCTCAAGCATAATTATACAGGGGAAAAAATAACCAAATATTGCATTCATTTGTTTGCTTTTTTAAATAGTTTTTATTGATGGAAACATGAACATTACAGGTAAAACATAACCGGTGCGGACATAACACTTGGAGAATGGAGAAATACTCTTATTTGCATTTAACTCTGTTAGATAGAATGTAGAAGGAAGCAAAAAGGATAGATAAAGGGAAGGAGAGAGAAGGGGGATAGGGATGGAGGACTGGAGGTTATATTGTTTGTATTGTCCTTTTTTCTTGTGTTACTACTCAATGCGTTGGGTCCAAGTATCCCAACATGATTGTTTTTCATTAGAATGAATATTGACTATTGAATAAAATGCACATGTTCTACACCCCTCACTGAAGCATGTCCTTTAATTTCTTATTTGAATATGTTACACCCACCTTATCCTCTGAAATACACACCGCCATGGAAAGAGGAAGTGTATCGTTGGTTCTACCAGTTTTGACCTCACTGTGCAGGTTACAATGTACTATTGTGTGATTGAAGGTTATCGAGGAGCGATATGTAAAACCTTGTTGTGTTTGATAAATAGGGGCCTCTATTCAATTGCAAGCCCGCAGTTGCCTTCATACCGGCCGTAAGTCTGCAGGCTTGAAATTTGCTACAGTTACAGAGAGCGATTCAATTGAACAAGCCCGCAAGTTATGGGTCGAAAGCCGAAACCGTAAACCATGCACCCCTATTTAGCATTTAAGAGCGTGATCATGAACAATTAAACAAAGCGGTAACTACCGATTTAGAAACAGGCAATAGTAGATGAGACCGCCATCATTACGTCAGTAAAACATGGAGGTTACACGTCAATCAATTAGTGTTTAGAGGTCCGATATGCAATCGGACTCGCAATATGGCAATGTAGAAAATAATAAAAATGAATTGCGATACTGTTCTAATCCATGTGGGTGGCCTGATATGTATTAACTCCTTGATTCCCGAGATTGATTTGTCATGGAAACGAAACATAAACATTTTTATTTTTGATTGCAGATTTACGGGCTTGAGACTGTTGTGCAATTAATTCTAATGTCTGTCATTGCTTTCTCCATCTTTTACAGTGCAGTATTGATTTTTTTATTTGCATTTACAGTGCGACGATCAGGTGTTTAACCCCTTGTGAGTCCTATCTGGTAGGATTTTCTTCTACATTTGCCATTTTCGGGTGTGAGAAGATTTGAGGGCTTGTAGAATGATAGCAATTAAATAGTGATTTGTGATTGTAACATTTACGGGCTTGAAAGATCAAATGCTTAGCTGGGTTGGAGTTACAATTTTAACAATCCTAGGGATTTTCAGCCTGTAACCCATAAATTGTTTGGCGCAAGCAAAAATAATCCAGTCGAATAGCAAATTAGTCTACGGGCTACATTACAGGCTCCATTAACCAACAATTGCTCAAATGAATAGGGGCCAGGGGTCACTGTATATTATCACAATGGTAACAAAGTGATGTGGAGGCAAACAGACCCCACCTAAATGACAATGTGCCACCCCATTGATAGTACATCTTATTCAGAAGAAGGGTACGATCTGGCATTTTTTTTTACCCAGCAACAAAATAACAATAAGTTCTGGGAATACATAGAGAGAACATGCAATGGCAAAACTTATTGTTATTTTATTGCTTTTTATTTTATTAACTACATAATAGATGAATGGATTATTTAGCAACAATCAGGATCATGGTATTTCAGTATTTATAACAGATATTTTATTAACATTTGTATTATCAATACAGAAAAAAATATGTTTCCTATTGAGGAGCTCTGGTTTCAGGTACAATATTTACACTTAATTTATTCTGAACACAGCAATATTTTGTCTCGCTTACATTTGTTGGAACCTTTTTGAATTGTAAAGCTCCGGGACACTGAGCGTATTCTTGTTTCTGACAAATATTATCTTTTCATCTCTGTTTTTCTTAGATATGGATTACAGATGCTTTCTCTTGTGTTATTATATTCTGTAGCAAAAAAAGTTACAAAAAGTCACAAAGCCAAACTATAAATCAATGAGCAAAAAAAAAGGTAATAAACAGCAGAAAGAACAAAACATTATGGAATAAATCAAAATATCAACTCACAAAGTATCGGATCTGACATGTACTATGTGATATATGGGGTCATACAAGGAGCGTCCCATGTGTTATATCAATATCAATAACAGACAATGCTTTTATTAGTTATTAGGGCGTGTTTGGAAAGCGTCCTGTCTGGGGTTCCATGGCGGGGTGAGCCAAAAGGATCCTCTGTTTTATTCTATATTTAAATCAATGGAAACCACTGCAGAGAGAGTTATCCGAGCTTTGGGAATCGCACTGAGGTTTTGGGGGAAGTGGTTTTACTTGTTACTCTCGTTATATAAAATATTATCCTCTACAGGGAAGAGTCGGAGAGTCAGACAAAGAGGAAGATCTAAGTGTTTCTTTGACTCTACCACAAGCCTCTCATGAAGCCCACTGTCTTAAGATCATGAAAATAATGTATTACAAAGTCATCTAGGGACAGAACCCACATTGCAAGAAACAGAGAGGATCGTAATGCCCCGGCTAACCACGATTCATCAACATAGGTCAGATCCACACCCACAATTGGACACCAATGAGGGTGGACGGGCCATACTGACATATATCTGTATCAGTACTCATTGGCTGAATACTTTCAGTTTATTTAACCGTGGGATCTTGTAATTAATATTTGATATCCAAGGATGGACAACAATGATGTGAAAGAATGCAGTATTAGGTGATTTTACCTCCATTTTGTAACATGAGTAAACTGTATAAGATTTAGACATGCTAATCTACATACAAACATGTTTTGTAAATCAAAAGTGCTCCAGATTTTAATTATTGAACTGGATAATTAGGAGCTATAAAAATATATGTCCAGATTTTTTATATTTCTACACATTATACATAGCTCTAGGTGGCACAGGTTGGTACAGGCTGGCGCATACTGTACCTACACAGAAACAATACTTGAAAAGGTGCAATTGATAGTTTTCTGAGATTCACAGTCTTTCTTTCTTTCCAAGACAACAAATAAATACACATTTTGACAGCAAACAATAAGTTATAACTGTGCTTGAACAGCTCATCCGCTCTACATAAAATATAAAATTATTACTATTACCTATTACTCATAAATCCTCCTAATTCAAGTCATGAGATCTCTCAAACTAAGGTACTGAAGATCAGTGAGGAGAAGGCATGGTCCTGGCAGCAGGTAGTATGTGTAGAGTGTGGATTATTGGGGATAAATGAGGTTACGCAAGCCATTTGTAAGACCAATGTAGTGTTTTATGAGCCAAAACCTGGAGTGTAGAACAAGATGTCAACCAATGACCAGAGTGACCGGACCACCATTACTGACAATGACCAGAACTGGCAGAGGGATCCAGAACCACAGAGACCAATAGGTTCATTTCAGAACAGTGTAAAGGAGTACTGATAAATACTATGGACAGGCAACACTGAAGACCAGAATGACACACTAAACCACTGGACAGGACAACGTGAGCCATGCGCTGCCTTCATGTACGTACGCGTGTCAGTACAGACCAACCAGTTAACTCAATTAATATTTTATACACATATCAGCATACAATGCAACTTAGTAGAACAATGCCTAGATTTCAGCAACTGTTGGCCAAATAACCCTCCTACCCCTTTCTGACTGATATGATATATATATATACTAGCGAATTGCCCGTCAAAAAATGACGGCAATGAAATTGTAAGGTAGCTAATGCTGTTCAGTGTGTAATAATGAAATATATAATACATTAATAAATGAATATATTGTACCTATTTTGAAGCATTGTGATGAAGAGCTGGCAATCTGTTTTGATGTTGCTGCAGCATTAGTGGTGTGGAGCTGCTGTGTAAGCGTGATGAACGTGTGCAGTGTAATAGTGTGCGTGCGCAAGACCAAACCGTTAGCGTAGTCGTGTACTTCCGCATTGACGTAAAATGGCGGGTAATGTGTGGTATGCATCTTAGTGGAATATCCGTAGGTCGTTTGTGGTGTTTTGCGGGTTTCTTGTGGTGTTTTGCGTGTTTAGAGTGCTGTAGCCTCGTTTTCGTTTTGTTCTGCGGCCATTTTCTCTCTCGTTTATCGAATTTTGTAGTGTTCAAACTGTCTCCGAGGTAAAGTTTGCGAGGGTCGTAGTTGGTGTGGCGTGTTGTTTGCGTTGCGATGTAAAGTTTGCGAGGGTCGCAGTTGCTGGCAAGGAGCGCCTTTAGCGCTCCATGCCAGCAACTGAGGCCCTCGCTACGCGAGGTCCGCGGCTCGCTTCGCGAGGCCCGTGGGCGAGGGCCTCAGTTGCTGGCAAGGAGCGACGGCTCTGGCTGGCTCGCCTGCTCACAACTATATATGTGATAGTTTTATTATACAAAGAGTGTGTATTTGTATCAATACAGTGTTTTCATAGAAAATCATATATCTGTAAAAAACAAGAGGAGAGAGGGGAGGGGGGGGGGAGAGAGGAGAGAAGGAGAATGAGAGGGGAGGGGAATGAGAATGAGAGGGGGAGAGAAGGAGAGGGGAGGGGGAGAGAAGGAGAGGGGGAGAGAAGGAGATGGGAGGGGGAGAAGAGAGAGGAGGGAGAGGAGAGAAGGTGGAGGGGGAGGGAAGGGAAAGGAGAGGGGAGGGAGCGGGGGAGGGGGATAGAGAGCGAGAAGGGGATAGAGGGGGAGCGAGAAGGAGAGGGGAGGGAGAGTGAGAAGGAGAGGGGAGGGAGAGCGAGAAGGAGAGGGGAGGGAGAGCGAGAAGGAGAGGGGAGAAGGGGGGAGAGAACGGGAGAAGGGGGAGAGAAGGAGAGAAGGGGAGGAGAAGGGGCAGAGAAGTGGAGGAGAGGGGGCAGAGAAGGGGAGGAGAGGGGGCAGAGAAGGGGAGGAGAGGGTGGGAGAGAAGGGAAGGAGAGAAGGGGAGGGGGAGTGGGAGGGAGAGGGGAAGAGAGAAGGGGAGGGAGGGGGAATGAGAAGGGGAGGGAGGGGGAGAGAAAGGGGGGAGAGAAGGGGAGGAAAGG
Source organism: Discoglossus pictus (assembly GCA_027410445.1). Classification (NCBI taxonomy): domain Eukaryota; kingdom Metazoa; phylum Chordata; class Amphibia; order Anura; family Alytidae; genus Discoglossus; species Discoglossus pictus. The sequence continues at coordinate 198,389,742 of CM050170.1, forward strand.
GGGCAGAGAAGGGTAGGAGAGGGTGGGAGAGAAGGGGAGGAGAAGGGGGAGAGAAGAAGAGGGAGGGGGAGTGAGGGGAGGGAGAGAGAAGAAGAGGAAAAGGGGGGAGAGAAAGGGAGGAGAGAAGGGGAAGAGAGGAGGGAGAGAAGGGGCAGAGAAGTGGAGGAGAAGGGGCAGAGAAGGGGAGGAGAGGGGGCAGAGAAGGGGAGGAGAGGGGGGAGGAGAGGGTGGGAGAAGAGGGTGGGAGAGAAGGGAAGGAGAGAAGGGGAGTGGGGAGTGGGAGAGAGAGGGGAAGAGAGAAGGGGAGGGAGGGGGAATGAGAAGGGGAGGGAGGGGGAATGAGAAGGGGAGGGAGGGGGGATAGGGGGAACAAAGGGGGAGAGAAGGGGAGGAGAGGGGGGAGAGAAGGGTAGGAGAGGGGGGAGAGAAGGGGAGGAGAGGGGGAGTGAAGGGGAGGAGAGGGGGCAGAGAAGGGGAGGAGAGGTTGGGAGAGAAGGGGAGGAGAGGGTGGGAGAGAAGGGGAGGAGAGGGGGAGAGAAGAAGAGGGAGGGGGAGTGAGGGGAGGGAGAGAGAAGAAGAGGAGAAGAAAAGGGGGGAAAGAAAGGGAGGAGAGAAGGGGAGGAGAGAAGGGGAGGAGAGGGGGGAGAGAAGGGGCAGAGAGGGGGGAGAATTAGTGTGGAGGTTGGTAGAAGGAGTGTGGGGGGAGATAGATGGGATAGAGGAGGGGGAGAAGATAGGGGAGATATGAGTTGGGTTAGGAGGATTTAAGATAAAAAGAGAAGAGGTTAGAGGGGTAAAAGTCAGAAAGGGAGAGGGTAGTGTGAGGAGAGTGGGCGAAGATATAGGATGAGAGACACGGGCGGGGCTATCGCCGGTGCAGCCCTTTATCTCCTGGGGGCCCCAGTCTCAGCCTCCCCCCAGGCCATATCCCGAAATTGCTGGTGCAGTGCCATTGTGTATAGAAATGTCTATGTACAGACCCATTGCAATATACTATTAATGGCATTCCCTCTCAATTTCTTGATCACTTTTCTGCCTGGCTCCCTCACTTTCTCTCCTCCAATGTTCCTTCACTGGTACTTGGAGATTTTAACATTCCCATTGACACTCCCACCTCCCCGGCAGCAGCCAAACTGCTTGCACTCACCTCTTCCCTTGGCCTCTCACAACAGATTCTTGTACTCATCATGCTGGACATTCTCTTGACCTTATCCTTACCAATCTCAGCACAGCCTCCAACCCAGTCATCCACCCACTCCCTCTATCTGACCATCACTTACTTCCCTTTAACCTCACCTCTTCTTCCTCCCACCACCCCTCTCCAACCCCTGCCACCATCACGAACAGAAACCTGTTAGCACTTGACCCTACTCAGCTCTCCATTAATATCCAAGCCCTTCTCATCCCCACCCCCTACCTCAACTGCCCTGACACTGCCATCTCACTCTACAACTCTACTCTCTCTTCCATCCTTGATACCCTCGCCCCCATAACCACACGAAGATGCCCTCGCTCTCTTCCACAACCTAGGCACACAACTCAAACATGATACATCCAGAAGTGTTCCCGCACCGCTGAACGGCTCTGGAGGAAATCACACACTTGAGCAGATTTCCTCCACTACAAATGTATGTTACGCTCCTACTCCTCGGCCCTCAACCTCGCCAAACAACACTACTTCACTTCACTAATATCAACCCTGTCCTCTAACCCAAAGTGTCTGTTCGCCACTTTCAAAACTCTCCTCCACCCACCACCTCCTCCCATCCCTTCCTCTCATCTCACAGTGGCTCACTCACTCTACCATCTCAACTATATCCAACCACACCTACTCTTCTCCCTCCCCCAACTGATTTGACCCAGCTACAGAGGATGAAGTCGCTAGCCTGCTATCATCCACTCGCCTCACTACATGTCCTCAGGACCCTATTCCATCTCAGCTCATCTCTCCCCTCTCTACCACACTAATGCAAGCTCTCACACACATCTTCAACCTTTCCCTAAATACCGCCAGGTTTCCATCTTCTCTAAAACATGCCACAATTACACCCATCCTCAAAAAGTACTCATCTGACTCTGACTTGCTTCTAACTACCACCCTATCTCTCTACTTCCCCTGGCTTCCAAACTGCTGGAGCAGCTCGTCTATACCAGCCTTACCAGCTTTATTTCCTCTAACTCCCTTCTTGACATCTTCCAATCCGGCTTTCGGCCCCAACACTCCACTGAGACAGCTCTCACTAAAGTCACCAATGACCTGCTTACTGCCAAGTCAAAAGGTCACTTTTCTATTCTCCTTCTTCTAGATCTCTCTGCTGCCTTTGACACTGTGGACCATCCACTTCTACTCCATATCCTCTGCTCCCTCGGTATTCGAGACACTGCTCTCTCCTGGTTCTCATCATACATACAAAATCGATCATTCACTATCTCCTTCTCTGACACTTCTTCTTCTCCTTACCCCCTGTCTGTTGGCATACCCCAAGGATCTGTCCTAGGCCGCCTCCTCTTCTCCATATACACTTCCTCACTTGGTACCCTTATAAACTCTTTTGGGCTGCAATATCATCTCTATGCTGATGACACCCAAATCTACCTCTCAGCCCCAGATCTATCCCCCTCTCTTCTAACACATGTCTCCAACTGCCTCTATAGTATATCCTCTTGGATGTCCACCCACCATCTCAAACTCAACATGTCTAAAACTGAACTCCTATCTTCCCTCCCTCTCCCACTGTGTCAATTCCTCACATCTCTCTCACTGTCAATAATGACATCATGACCCCCACCTCCCAAGCCCATTGTCTTGGAGTTCTACTGGACCCCGCCCTGTCTTTCATCCCTCACATACAATCACTAAAAAAATCTCCAGAATTTGTCACTTTCTTACACAAGACACAACTAAAATCCTTATACACTCTCTCATCATCTCTCGACTGGACTACTGCAACTCGCTTCTTGCTGGCCGACCCACCACCCGACTATCCCCACTTCAATCCATTATGAATGCCTCTGCTAGACTCATCTTCCGTACACAACGTTCAGTGTCGGTATCACCTCTCTGTCAATCTCTCCACTGGCTTCCCTTAGAATCAAGAATAAAATTTAAAATCCTGACCCTAACTTTCAAAGCCCTCAACAAGAGCGCCCCCCCATACATTTCTGGTCTCATCTCCAAATACTCCCCCACCCGCCCTCTTCGTTCTGCTGATGACCTTCTTCTTTCCACAACTCTTGTCACCTCCTCTCACTCTCACCTTCAGGACTTTTCTCGTGCTGCCCCTATTCTCTGGAAATCATTGCCTCGCTCCACCAGATTATCCTCCAGCCTCAAAACATTCAAAACCTCTCTAAAAACACATCTCTTTAAAGAAGCGTATCACCTTCCACCCTAACACACTCTCACCTCTCTCTCCCTCCTTTTCCTCACACAATACCTTTAGGTTGTAAGTCTGCGAGTTTCAATCCCACAAGGTGTTTTAGGGAAAGCTCTATGGACACTATGGATTTAAGGCTCAAAGACAGGGCCCTCCTTGCTTTGCTATGTTTAATTTGTATGTATCTTTGTCTTGAACTTATCCTATGTACAGCGCTACGGAATATGCTGGCGCGTTATAAATAAACGATAATAATAATAATAATTAATGAATACATAATTAGTAGCTGAATTATTAGTATTATAATTATACTGGACTTGCTTTTTCTGCTCTGATTTGATTCTTACCTAGAATATTAGCTTCTATTGAGTTTCCCAGTGATTTTTTTCAGTACAAACTCCCAGTTTCCACAAACATGGAGCAGTAAAATAGACAATTTCTGTTTAAGTGAAACTCATTTTTTTTTTCATTGTGAAAACATTTTATATAAATAAAAAATTTGTCTTCATGTTCAAGAAGGGTAATCACCTGTGACATGCTGTGACATATGTGACACTGGGAGTTTAAGCAAAGCTACATGTTGTTACAATGTATTCCTCTACTGTAATAGTGAAAATGAAAATCCTATTTTTAAAAGGTTATTTGTTATGAAAATACCCAATTTATATTAATACTAGGAAATTGCTCGTCAAAAATGACGGAGTAAAATTGTAAGCCTGCCAATGCTGGTTGCTACACAATGTGAGGTTATGGCCCCTCTGAGCACCTTCGGCGCTCATTGTGAGCCGCAACTTTCCTGGTTTGCAATGATCACCTTTGGCGCTCATTGCAAGCCTCTCTCCCTGTGTACTTTATAGGCCTCGCGCTTGAGTGTTACTGGCTTGTGTTAAGTGTTACTGATTAGGGGTAGTTTTTATGTCCTTCAAACTAGTTTTCCGTCCTTTGGCCTAGTTTTCGTCGCGTTTTTTCGGCAGCCATTTTTATTCTCGCTTAGGCGATTTTCGATCGCGAAAAAACTGCAAATATTCCTCAAATTAACTTGCAATCTCACTCACAGGCTCCCTGCCTGTCCCACTGTGGTGTGTGTAAGTTAATTTGAGGCATATTTGTAGTTTTTTTCAGGTCTTTCCAGTTCCATTATTCGGCCGTTGAAGTCGTAATTTTACGAGGCGCACAGTGCATGTACGGGTTTCGGGCCTAAGTTGTATGGGTCGTAAGTTCTGCGTGCCTCAACTGCTCGCGAGGTTGGCAGTTGCGGCTAAGCCCTTCGGCACTTATTGTAGCCACGGGCCACACACTTGGGCGTCAACTGCTATGCGAGGGCCGCAATTATCTCTCAGTCGGGGGTCAATGGCTTTGTGAGGCTCGCAGTTGCGGCCCTCGATATGCGAGGGACGCATTTATTTAACATTGCGTGACCAGCACCGCAACGGGACCAACACTGACAACTATTATAGTGATTATATTTTTTTCACTATGCAGAACTTATCTTAATAAACAGAAAACAATCAGTTTTTTCCTATGGTTTCCAAACACTACCAGGATCATTTTTGTGCATCATGTAGGCATTTCATAAAAAAATAATACTATTATTTAATTATGGGACAGAAATCAGCATTCCTGAAGAGTTTCCCACTTGCTATGATCATCTGTTAAACACTAAGGGACTCATTCAATTGCGATTTGGCCAATTGAATAGGGCTCTATATAAGCACACAGCATATTTTATTTACAGAAGTTTTTAGTTAGTGAAGACCTCGCTTTTGGATAGAAGATCACTAACTAAAAACTTCTGAAAAAAATATGCTCTGTGCTTATATAGAGCCCTATTCAATTGGCCAAATCGCAATTGAATGAGGCCCTAACAGTTTTGGATTAACTAAATATATTGTAAAAGGCTTAAATAAAAACTGGGCCACAAGGCCGCGCAGGTGAGGTGCCTGCTCCACCCATGTCATACACGTGAAACATCAGTGAGTATTGGTAATAAATAAAGCTCCGGTGTAAGCTGCGTGTACTTATTGCACAATGTTTATATTTATTTATACGTTACATGAGTTTGTTCCTTAGACAGTTTTTCTGTGTCTTTGGGATTAGGTTTATTCTGTGCCAGAGATTAGGATTTGTAAGGAGGCAGATCCGTTGTGAATAGCCCAGCGCTGTGAATTGAAGCCGCAGGGTTCCCGCTCGCTGTGTTTCAGACTCACTGGTTCGTGTGATCAGATGGACTCCATGTCTTGGTCCTCCAGCCCAGCTCAGGGTAATGGGATTGTAACAAGCTAAACGATCTGCTGATTAGCACAATAAATCTGTCTACATCACACTGGCACGTCAGGCCGGCTCTCCCAGAAGGATTTACAAATCACTGGTAATTAGTCCATGTCCTAATCAGCATCACAAAGCTCTAAGGATCAGGTTAAAGCATCAGCTCCACAGAGCGGCTGGAGGAGCAGCGAATGCGCTCAGCCATGTAACGTGCGCTCTATCTATTGCTTCTATCAGGTGTCTTATCTCTGGCACTTACTGCTTTGGAGAACACACAGGTGATATGGCAACACCGGCTTATTCCGTATACAGTATATATAGTAAATAAACAATACATTTGTGTTCACAGTTAAAAAACATGTTTTCTGCTCAGAATTCAGAGAAATACAGTTATTGCACTGCACTCTGGGAACCTGGGCAGCGACATGCAAATGAGCCCACAAAGGCTTTGCTATTTAATCTGAATATATATATATATTTTATATGTGGGGATATTTATGGCCTCTACTCCTATTATTATTTTTATTATTAACCTTTATTGGTAATGTGCCAACATATTCCATATCGCTGTACAGGGGATAAGAACAAGGAAGAATACAATCTTAACTGTAGGAAATGGAGGACCCTGTTTTGAGCTTAGAATCTTTGAAGAAAGTTCTTTATTTCCAATGTACCCTACAAGATTGGAAACTCACTACTTGCAACCTAAGAACTTATAAAGGCACATGCACACAACTGAACAGAACATTATTCATAATGTTTGTTAATTTCAATCTCTGCTCTGGATTCCACTGCCCACAGTGCCTTGCAAAAGTATTCACCCCTTTGATTTTTTGCCTGTTTTGTTACATTACAGCCTTAAGTTCAATGTTTTGTTATCTGAATTTCATGTGATGGATCAGAACACAATAGTCTAAGTTGGTGAAGTGAAATGGGAAAAATATATACATAAAACAATTTTTTTAGAAAATTGTCATGTGCGTATGTATTCACCCCCTTTGTTATGAAGCCCATAAAAAGCTCTAGTGCAACCAATTACCTTCAGAAGTCACATAATTAGTGACACGATGTCCACCTGTGTGCAATCTAAGTGTCACATGATCGGTCATTACATATACACACCTTTTTTAAAAGGCCCAAGAAGCTGCAACACCTAAGCAAGAGGCACCACTAACCAAACACTGCCATGAAGACCAAGGAACTCTCCAAACAAGTAAGGGACAATGTTGTTGAGAAGTACAAGTCAGGGTTAGGTTACAAAAAAATATCCAAATCTTTGATGATCCCCAGGAGCACCATCAAATCTATCATAACCAAATGGAAAGAACATGGCACAACAGCAAAGCTGCCAAGAGACGGCCGCCCACCAAAACTCACGGACCGGGCAAGGAGGGCATTAATCAGAGAGGCAGCACAGATACCTAAGGTAACCCTGGAGGAGCTGCAGAGATCCACAGCAGAGACTGGAGTATCTGTACATAGGACGACAATAAGCCGTACGCTCCATAGAGTTGGGCTTTATGGCAGAATGGCCAGAAGAAAGCCATTACTTTCAGCAAAAAACTAAATGGCACATTTTGAGCTTGCAAAAAGGCATGTGGGAGACTCCCAAAATGTATGGAGGAAGGTGCTCTGGTCTGATGAGACTAAAATTTTAATTTTCGGCCATCAAAGAAAACGCTATGTCTGGCGCAAACCCAACACATCACATCACCCAAAGAGCACCATCCCCACAGTGAAACATGGCGGTGGCAGCATCATGCTGTGGGGATGTTTTTCAGCAGCCGGGACTGGGAAACTGGTCAGAGTTGAGGGAAAGATGGATGGTGCTAAATACAGAGATATTCTTGAGCAAAACCTGTACCACTCTGTGTGTGATTTGAGGCTAGGACGGAGGGTCACCTTCCAGCAGGACAATGACCCCAAACACACGGCTAAAGCAACTTGAGTGGTTTAAGGGGAAACATGTAAATGTGTTGGAGTGAAGCTGTGGGGCATGATGAGTGAAGTTGTGGACATGATGAATGAAGCTGTGGGACATGATGAGTGAAGCTGTGGGACATGATGACTGAATTTGTGGACATAATGAATGAAGCTGTGGGACATGATGAGTGAAGCTGTGGGGCATGATGAGTGAAATTGTGGACATGATGAATGAAGCTGTGGGACATGATGAGTGAAGCTGTGGGACATGATGAGTGAAGTTGTGGGGCATAATGAGTGAAGTTGTGGACATGATGAATGAAGCTGTGGGACATGATGAGTGAAGCTGTGGTGCATGATGAGTGAATCTGTGGGACATGATGAGTGAAGCTGTGGGACATGATGACTGAAGTTGTGGACATAATGAATGAAGCTGTGGGACATGATGAGTGAAGCTGTGGGACATGATGACTGAAGTTGTGGACATAATGAATGAAGCTGTGGGACATGATGAGTGAAGCTGTGGGGCATGATGAGTGAATCTGTGGGACATGATGAGTGAAGCTGTGGGGCATGATGAGTGAATCTGTGGGACATGATGAGTGAAGCTGTGGTGCATAATGAGTGAAGCTGTGGGACATAATGAGTGAAGCTGTGGGGCATGATGAGTGAAGCTGTGGTGTATGATGAGTGAAGCTGTAGAACATGATGAGTGAAGCTGTGGACATGATGAGTGAAGCTGTAAAACATGATGAGTGAAGCTGTGGGGCATGATGAGTGAAGCTGTGGTGCATGATGAGTGAAGCTGTGGGACATGATGAGTGAAGCTGTGGGACATGATGAGTGAAGCTGTAGAACATGATGAGTGAAGCTGTAGAACATGATGAGTGAAGCTGTTGACATAATGAGTGAAGCTGTGGACATGATGAGTGAAGCTGTGGGGCATGATGAGTGAAGCTGTGGGGCATGATGAGTGAAGCTGTGGGACATGATGAGTGAAGCTGTGGGACATGATGAGTGAAGCTGTAGAACATGATGAGTGAAGCTGTTGACATAATGAGTGAAGCTGTGGACATGATGAGTGAAGCTGTGGGACATGATGAGTGAAGCTGTGGGGCATGATGAGTGAAGCTGTGGGACATGATGAGTGAAGCTGTGGGACATGATGAGTGAAGCTGTGGGGCATGATGACTGAGGTTGTGGACATGATGAGTGAAGCTGTGGGACATGATGAGTGAAGCTGTGGGGCATGATGAGTGAAGCTGTGGGACATGATTAGTGAATCTGTGGGACATGATGAGTGAAGCTGTGGGACATGATGAGTGAATCTGTGGGACATGATGAGTGAAGCTGTGGGACATGATGAGTGAATCTGTGGGACATGATGAGTGAAGCTGTGGGGCATGATGAGTGAAGCTGTGGGACATGATGAGTGAAGCTGTGGGGCATGATGAGTGAAGCTGTGGGACATGATGAGTGAATCTGTGGGACATGATGAGTGAAGCTGTGGGACATGATGAGTGAATCTGTGGGACATGATGAGTGAAGCTGTTTGGCATGATGAGTGAATCTGTGGACATGATGAGTGAAGCTGTGGGATATGATGAGTGAAGCTGTGGGACATGATGAGTGAAGCTGTAGAACATGATGAATGAAGCTGTGGGACATGATGAGTGAAGTTGTGGGACATGATGAGTGAAGTTGTGGGACATGATGAGTGAAGCTGTGGACATGATGAGTGAAGCTGTGGGACATGATGAGTGAAGCTGTGGGACATGATGAGTGAAGCTGTGGGACATGATGAGTGAAGTTGTGGGACATGATGAGTGAAGCTGTTTGGCATGATGAGTGAAGCTGTGGGACATGATGAGTGAAGTTGTGGGGCATGATGAGTGAAGCTGTGGGGCATGATGAGTGAAGCTGTAGAACATAATGAATGAAGCTGTGGGGCATGATGAGTGAAGCTGTGGGGCATGATGAGTGAATCTGTGGGACATGATGAGTGAAGCTGTTTGGCATGATGAGTGAAGCTGTGGACATGAAGAGTGAAGCTGTGGGACATGATGAGTTGGCGCTGTACATTTATTGCTGACGTTTTGTATGTACAACTGAGTAATAAACACAGATAAATGACTGTACTTCCCAAGGCTCCATACTCATAATGATCCTGTTTCTCACAGATAATCACACTCACATTCAGCAATGTGTAACTTATCCTGGTCTGTAAGTGCCCCTGTGGCGCCAGCATGTTATCGTAGGCTGGGCAAACTGTTGTCAGTTGGTGCGTCTCCCACAATAACTATGAACTGATGAGACCCAGCATCATAAAATCCTAAATCATCATTAAAATGATGGCTAAACAAATGTTTGAAGCCTTCAGTTCCTATAATGTTTAATCCCGATGTTGGACCTCTCCCCATTCAGTAAACTGGACATTATATGACATAAGGTGAGAATGTTTGTGCTCGTTGGGTGGGACATCTCAAGATCTTTTATTGTTCTATGGGGCTGAGGAGAGAGCTTTCAAAATGTAAAAATATCTCCAATGATAAACAGAAGAAACCTAGAGGTCTCAAAAGAGAAAACTCGGATCTGATCATATATTTACATATTCTATACAGAGATTACAGAATGAAAATAAGTCACTAAAGGTCAGATTGCGCCTAGTTTGGACATACATTTTCAACACTTCGCACCTCGGTTTATCCCCTGCTGTCTCTGGCTGTCTGTTGCAATCTTCCTTTCTGTCTTTCTCGCTCTCTCTTGTTTTCTATAGCTTTCCTGTTATTACTGCACCTGACTGTCTCCATATTTCTCTTTCTTCTATGGGGATTATTTGCTAAGCATTGCAGGGGCTGTGTTGTCCTTCCAATTGCTTTGAAGAACTCTATTTCCTATGGAGAAATTTGCCCTCACAGCCCTTCACACCAGATCTGTTTTCTTCACCTGTCTCTTTCTGCATGACTCTTGATACACTCACCCTCTCTCTCTCGTCACATTCTCTCTTATCTCTTTTTCTCGTCTCTCTCTCTCTCTTGTCTCTTTCTCTTGTTTCTCTCTCTCTTTCTTCCCCCTGTCTCTTTCTGTGTGACTCTTGATTCTCTCTCTATCATCTCGCTCTCTCTCTTGTCTCTGTCTCTCTTGTCTCTCTCTCTGTCTCGTCACACTCTCTCTAGTCTCTCTTGTCTCTCTCTTGTCTCTCTCTCTCTTGTCTCTCTCTCTCGTCACACTCTCTCTTGTCTCTCTCTCTTGTCTCTCTCTTGTTTCTCTCTTGTTTCTCTCTCTCTCTTCCACCTGTCTCTTTCTGCGTGACTCTTGATACACTCTCTTTCTCGTCTCTCTCTCTTGACTTTGTCTCTCTTGTCTCTCTCTCCTTCACCTGTCTCTTTCTGTGTGACTCTTGATACACTCTCCTGTCTCTCTCTCTCTTGTCTCTCTCTCTCCTGTCTCTCTCTTGTCTCTCTCTCTCTCTTGTCTCTCTCTTGTCTCTCTCTCTCTCTCTCCTCCACCTGTCTCTTTCTGCATGACTCTTGATACACTCCCTCTCTCTCTCTCGTCACACTCTCTCCTGTCTCTCTCCTGTCTCTCTCTCTTGTCTCTCTCTTGTCTCTCTCTCTCTCTCTCTCTTGTCTCTCTCTCTCTTGTCTCTCTCTTTTCTCTCTCTCTCTTCTCTTTCTCTCTTGTCTCTCTCTCTTGCCCCTCTCTCTCCTGTCTCTCTCTCTCTCTTGTCTCTCTCTTGTCTCTCTCTCTCTCTTGTCTCTCTCTCTCTTGTCTCTCTCTTTTCGCTCTCTCTTTTCTCTTTCTCTCTTGTCTCTCTCTCTTGCCCCTCTCTCTCTCTTGTCTCTCTCTTGTCTCTCTCTCTTTCCTCCACCTGTCCATTTCTGCATGACTTTTGATACACTCCCCCTCTCTCTCTCTCTCGCCTCTCTCTCTCTCTAGTCTCTGTCTCTCTTGTCTCTCTCTCTCTGTCTCGTCACACTCTCTCTTGTCTCTCTCTCGCCTCTCTCTCTCTCTTGTCTCTGTCTCTCTTGTCTCTCTCTCTCTGTCTCGTCACACTCTCTCTTGTTCCTCTCTCTCTTTCTTCCACCTGTCTCTTTCTGTGTGACTCTTGATTCTCTCTCTATCATCTCTCTCTTTCTCTCTCTCTTGTCTCTGTCTCGTCACACTCTCTCTAGTCTCTCTTGTCTCTCTCTCTTGTCTCTCCCTCTTGCCTCTCTCTCCTCCACCTGTCTCTTTCTGCATGACTCTTGATACACTCACCCTCTCTCTCGTCACACTCTCTCTTATCTCTCTCTCTCGTCTCTCTCTCTCTTGTCTCTTTCTCTTGTCTCTCTCTCTCTTTCTTCCACCTGTCTCTTTCTGTGTGACTCTTGACACTCTCTCTCTCATCTCTCTCTCTCTCTTGTCTCTGTCTCTCTTGTCTCTCTCTCTGTCTCGTCACACTCTCTCTAGTCCCTCTTGCCTCTCTCTCCTCCACCTGTCTCTTTCTGCATGTCTCTTGATACACTCTCTCTCTTGTCTCTCTCTCTTGTCACACTCTCTCTTGTCTCTCTCTCTCTCTCTCGTCTCTCTCTCTTGACTTTGTCTCTCTTGTCTCTCTCTCCTCCACCTGTCTCTTTCTGTGTGACTCTTGATACACTCCCCCTCTCTCTCTCATCACACTCTCTCCTATCTCTCTCTCCTGTCTCTCTCTCTTGTCTTTCTCTTGTCTCTCTCTCTCTCTTGTCTCTCTCTCTCCTCCACCTGTCTCTTTCTGCCGGACTCTTGATACACCCCTCCCTCTCTCTCTCGTCACACTCTCTCCTGTCTCTCTCTTGTCTCTCTCTTGTCTCTCTCTTGTCTCTCTCTTGTCTCTCTCTCTCTCTCCTCCACCTGTCTCTTTCTGCGTGACTCTTGATACACCCCCTCTCTATCTCACCACACTCTCTCCTGTCTCTCTCTACTGTCTCTCTCTCTTGTCTTTCTCTTGTCTCTCTCTTTCTCTCTCTCTCTCTCTTGTCTCTCTCCTCCTCCACCTGTCTCTTTCTGCGTGACTCTTGATGCACCCCCCCCTCTCTCTCTCGTCACACTCTCTCCTGTCTCTCTCTTGTCTCTCTCTCTTGTCTCTCTTGTCTCTCTCTCTTGTCTCTCTCTTGTCTCCCTCTTGTCTCTCTCTTGTCTCTCTCTCTCTCTTGTCTCTCTCTTATCTCTCTCTTGTCTCTCTCTCTTGTCTCTCTCTCCTCCACCTCTCTCTTTCTGCGTGACTCTTGATACACCCCCTCTCTATCTCATCACACCCTCTCCTGTCTCTCTCTTGTCTCTCTCTCTCTTGTCTCTCTCTCTCTTGTCTCTCTCTTGTCTCTCTCTTTCCTCCACCTGTCTCTTTCTGTGTGACTCTTGATACTCCCCCTCTCTCTCTCTTGTCTCTCTATCTTGTCTCTCTCTCTCTTGTCTCTCTCTTGTCTCTCTCTCCTCCACCTGTCTCTTTCTGCGGGACTCTTGATACACTCCCCCTCTCTCTCTCGTCACACTCTCTCCTGTCTCTCTCTTGTCTCTCTCTCTCTTGTCTCTCTCTTGTCTCTCTCTTGTCTCTCTCTTTCCTCCACCTGTCTCTTTTTGCGTGACTCTTGATACTCCCCCTCACTCTCTCTTGTCCTTCTCTCTTGTTTCTCGCTTGTCTCTCTCTTGTCTCTCTCTCTCTTGTCTCTCTCTTGTCTCTCTCTCTCTCTCTCTCTCTCTCTTGTCTCTCTCTCTCTTGTCTCTCTCTTGTCTCTCTCTTTCCTCCACCTGTCTCTTTCTGCGTGACTCTAGATACTCCCCCTCTCTTGTCTCTCTCTCTTGTCTCTCTCTCTCTTGTCTCTCTCTTGTCTCTCTCTCCTCCACCTGTCTCTTTCTGCGAGACTCTTAATACACTCCCCCTCTCTCTCTCATCACACTCTCTCCTGTCTCTCTCTTGTCTCTCTCTCTCTCTTGTCTCTCTCTTGTCTCTCTCTCTCTCTCTCTTGTCTCTCTCTCTCTCTTGTCTCTCTCTCTCTCTTGTCTCTCTCTCTTGTCTCTCTCTTTCCTTCACCTGTCTCTTTCTGTGTGACTCTTGATACACCCCCCTCTCTCTCTCGTCACACTCTCTCTTGTCTCTCTCTCTCGTCTCTCTCTCTCTTTTGTCTCTCTCTCTCGCCTCTCTCTCTCTCTTGTCTCTGTCTCTCTTGTCTCTCTCTCTCTGTCTCGTCACACTCTCTCTTGTCTCTCTCTAGCCTCTATCTTTCTCTTGTCTCTCTCTCTTTCTTACACCTGTCTCTTTCTGTGTGACTCTTGATTCTCTCTCTTTCATCTCTCTCTCTCTCTCTTGTCTCTGTCTCTCTTGTCTCTCTCTTTGTCTCGTCACACTATCTCTAGTCTCTCTTGTCTCTCTCTCTTGTCTCTCTCTCTCTTGTCTCTCCCTCTTGCCTCTCTCTCCTCCACCTGTCTCTTTCTGCATGACTCTTGATACACTCACCCTCTCTCTCTCTCTCTCGTCACACTCTCTCTTGTCTCTCTTGTCTCTCTTGTCTCTCTCTTGTCTCTCTCTTGTCTCTCTCTTGTTTCTCTTCCACCTGTCTCTTTCTGCGTGACTCTTGATACACCCCTCCTCTCTCTCATCACACTCTCTCTCTTGTATCTCTCTCTTTCCTCCACCTGTCTCTTTCTGCGTGACTCCAGATACACCCCCTCTCTCTCTCGTCACACTCTCTCCTGTCTCTCTCTCCTGTCTCTCTCTCTCTTGTCTCTCTCTTCTCTCTCTCTTGTCTCTCTCTCTCCTCCACCTGTCTCTTTCTGCGTGACTCTTGATACACCCCCTCTCTCTCTCTTGTCACACTCTCTCCTGTCTCTCTCTTGTCTCTCTCTCTCTTGTCTCTCTCTTGTCTCTCTCTCTTGCCTCTCTCTTGTCTCTCTCTCTTGTCTCTCTCTTGTCTCTCTCTTTCCTCCACCTGTCTCTTTCTGCGTGACTCTAGATACTCCCCCTCTCTTGTCTCTCTCTCTTGTCTCTCTCTCTCTTGTCTCTCTCTTGTCTCTCTCTCCTCCACCTGTCTCTTTCTGCGAGACTCTTAATACACTCCCCCTCTCTCTCTCATCACACTCTCTCCTGTCTCTCTCTTGTCTCTCTCTCTCTCTTGTCTCTCTCTCTCTCTCTTGTCTCTCTCTCTCTCTTGTCTCTCTCTCTCTCTTGTCTCTCTCTCTTGTCTCTCTCTTTCCTCCACCTGTCTCTTTCTGTGTGACTCTTGATACACCCCCCTCTCTCTCTCGTCACACTCTCTCTTGTCTCTCTCTCTCGTCTCTCTCTCTCTTTTGTCTCTCTCTCTCGCCTCTCTCTCTCTCTTGTCTCTGTCTCTCTTGTCTCTCTCTCTCTGTCTCGTCACACTCTCTCTTGTCTCTCTCTAGCCTCTGTCTTTCTCTTGTCTCTCTCTCTTTCTTACACCTGTCTCTTTCTGTGTGACTCTTGATTCTCTCTCTATCATCTCTCTTTCTCTTGTCTCTGTCTCTCTTGTCTCTCTCTTTGTCTCGTCACACTATCTCTAGTCTCTCTTGTCTCTCTCTCTTGTCTCTCTCTCTTGTCTCTCCCTCTTGCCTCTCTCTCCTCCACCTGTCTCTTTCTGCATGACTCTTGATACACTCACCCTCTATCTCTCTCTCGTCACACTCTCTCTTGTCTCTCTTGTCTCTCTCTTGTCTCTCTCTTGTCTCTCTCTTGTTTCTCTTCCACGTGTCTCTTTCTGCGTGACTCTTGATACACCCCTCCTCTCTCTCATCACACTCTCTCTCTTGTATCTCTCTCTTTCCTCCACCTGTCTCTTTCTGCGTGACTCCAGATACACCCCCTCTCTCTCTCGTCACACTCTCTCCTGTCTCTCTCTCCTGTCTCTCTCTCTCTTGTCTCTCTCTTCTCTCTCTCTTGTCTCTCTCTCTCCTCCACCTGTCTCTTTCTGCGTGACTCTTGATACACCCCCTCTCTCTCTCTTGTCACACTCTCTCCTGTCTCTCTCTTGTCTCTCTCTCTCTTGTCTCTCTCTTGTCTCTCTCTCTTGCCTCTCTCTTGTCTCTCTCTCTTGTCTCTCTCTTGTCTCTCTCTCTTGTCTCTCTCTCTTGTCTCTCTCTTGTCTCTCTCTCCTCCACCTGTCTCGTTCTGCGTGACTCTTGATAGTCCCCCTCTCTATCTCTTGTCTCTCTCTCTTCACACCCTCTCCTGTCCCTCTTTTGTTTCTCTCTTCTCTCTCTCTCTTGTCTCTCTCTCACTTGTCTCTCTCTTGTCTCTCTCTCTTGTCTCTCTCTTTCCTCCACCTGTCTCTTTCTGCGTGACTCTTGATACCCCCCCTCTCTATCTCTTGTCTCTCTCTCTCTTGTTTCTCGCTTGTCTCTCTCTCTTGTCTCTCTCTCTCTCTTGTCTCTCTCTTGTCTCTCTCTCCTCCACCTGTCTCTTTCTGCTGGACTCTTAATACACTCCCCCTCTCTCTCTCGTCACACTCTCTCCTATCTCTCTCTTTCTTGTCTCTCTCTCTCTCTCTTGTCTCTCTCTCTTGTCTCTTTCTCCTCCACCTGTCTCTTTCTGCGTGACTCTTGATACACTCCCCCTCTCTCTCTCGTCACACTCTCTCTTGTCTCTCTCTCTTGTCTCTCTCTCTCTCTCTCTCTTGTCTCTCTCTCTTGTCTCTCTCTCTTGTCTCTCTCTTGTCTCTCTCTCCTCCACCTGTATCTTTTTGCGTGACTCTTGATACACCCCTTCTCTCTCTCTTGTCACACTCTCTCCTGTCTCTCTCTTCTCTCTCTCTCTCTCTCTCTCTTGTCTCTCTCTATTGCCTCTCTCTCTATCTTGTCTCTCTCTTCTCTCTCTATCTTGTCTCTCTCTATCTCTCTTGTCTCGCTCTCTCTCTCGTCTCTCTTTTTCATCACATTCATTCTCACACGCACTCTCTCTTGTCTCTCTCTCTTTCCTTCACCTGTCTCTTTCTGTGTGACTCTTGATACACTCCCCCTCTCTCGTCACACTCTCTCCTGTCTCTCTCTCTTGTCTCTCTCTTGTCTCTCTCTCTTTTGTCTCTCTCTTGTCTCTCTCTCCTCCACCTGTCTCTTTCTGCGTGACTCTTGGTACACCCCCCTTCTCTCTTCTCTCTCTCTCTCTCTTGTCTCTCTCTCTTGTTTCTCTCTTGTCTTTCTCTCTTGCCTCTCTCTCTTGTCTCTCTCTTGTCTCTCTCTTGTCTCTCTCTCTTGTCTCTCTCTCTCTCTTGTCTCTCTCTTGTCTCTCTTTCCTCCACCTGTCTCTTTCTGCATGACTCTTGATACACCCCCCTCTCTCTCTCTCGTCACACTTTCTCCTGTCTCTCTCTGTTGTCTCTCTTGTCTCTCTCTTGTCTCTCTCTCTTGTCTCTCTTGTCTCTCTTGTCTCTCTCTCTTGTCTCTCTCTCTTGTCTCTCTCTCTCCTCCACCTGTCTCTTTCTGCGGGATTCTTGATACACTCTCACTCTCTCTCGTCACACCCTCTCCTGTCTCTCTCTTGTCTCTCTCTCTTGTCTCTCTTTTCTCTCTCTCTCGTCTCTCTCTCCTCCACCTGTCTCTTTCTGCGTGACTCTTGGTACACCCAACTTCTCTCTTGTCTCTCTCTCTCTCTCTTGTCTCTCTCTCTCTTGTTTCTCTCTTGTCTCTCTCTCTTGCCTCTCTCTTGTCTCTCTCTCTCTTGTCTCTCTCTTGTCTCTCTCTCTTGTCTCTCTCTCTTGTCTCTCTCTCTTGTCTCTCTCCTCCACCTGTCTCTGCGTGACTCTTGATACCCCCCTCTCTCTCTTTTGTCTCTCTCTTGTCTCTCTGTTCTCCCTCTATCTTGTCTCTCTCTCTCTCTTGTCTCTCTCTTGTCTCTCTCTCCTCCACCTGTCTCTTTCTGCGTGACTCTTGGTACACTCCCCCTCTCTCTCTCTCTCTCTTGTCTCTCTCTCTTGTCTCTCTCTCTCTTGTCTCTCTCTCTTGTCTCTCTCTCTCTTGTCTCTCTTTCCTCCGCCTGTCTCTTTCTGCGTGACTCTTGATACTCCCCCTCTCTCTCTCTTGTCTCTCTCTCTTGTCTCTCTCTCCTCCACCTGTCTCTGCATGACTCTTGATACCCCCTCTCTCTCTCTTGTCTCTCTCTTGTCTCTCTGTTCTCCCTCTATCTTGTCTCTCTCTCTCTCTCTTGTCTCTCTCTTGTCTCTCTCTCCTCCACCTGTCTCTTTCTGTGTGACTCTTGGTACACTCCCCCTCTCTCTCTCTCTCTCTTGTCTCTCTCTCTTGTCTCTCTCTCTTGTCTCTCTCTCTCTCTTGTCTCTCTTTCCTCAGCCTGTCTCTTTCTGCGTGACTCTTGATACTCCCCCTCTCTCTCTCTTGTCTCTCTCTCTTGTCTCTCTCTCTCTTGTTTCTCTCTTGTCTCTCTTTCCTCCGCCTGTCTCTTTCTGCGTGACTCTTGATACTCCCCCTCTCTCTCTCTTGTCTCTCTCTCTTGTCTCTCTCTTGTCTCTCTCTCTTGTCTCTCTCTCTCTTGTCTCTCTCTTGTCTCTCTCTCCTCCGCCTGTCTCTTTCTGCGTGACTCTTGATACCCCCCTTTCTCTCTCTTGTCTCTCTCTTGTCTCTCTCTCTCTTGTCTCTCTCTCTCTTGTCTCTCTCTCCTCCGCCTGTCTCTTTCTGCGTGACTCTTGGTACACCCCCCCTCTCTCTTGTCTCTCTCTTGTCTCTCTCTCTTGTCTCTCTCTCTTGTCTCTCTCTCTTGTCTCTCTCTCTTGTCTCTCTCTTGTCTCTCTCTCCTCCGCCTGTCTCTTTCTGCGTGACTCTTGGTACCCCCCCCCCCTCTCTCTCTCTTGTCTCTCTCTTGTCTCTCTCTCTTGTCTCTCTCTCTCTCTCTCTCTTGTCTCTCTCTCTTGTCTCTCTCTCTCGTCTCTCTCTTGTCTCTCTCTCCTCCACCTGTCTCTTTCTGCGTGACTCTTGATACCCCCCCCCCCTCTCTCTCTTGTCTCTCTCTCTTGTCTCTCTCTCTCTCTCTTGTCTCTCTCTCTTGTCTCTCTCTTGTCTCTCTCTCTTGTCTCTCTCTCTCTCTCTTGTCTCTCTCTCTTGTCTCTCTCTCTTGTCTCTCTCTTGTCTCTCTCTCCTCCACCTGTCTCTTTCTGCGTGACTCTTGGTACCCCCCCCCCTCTCTCTCTCTTGTCTCTCTCTTGTCTCTCTCTCTTGTCTCTCTCTCTCTCTCTTGTCTCTCTCTCTTGTCTCTCTCTCTCGTCTCTCTCTTGTCTCTCTCTCCTCCGCCTGTCTCTTTCTGCGTGACTCTTGATACCCCCCTCTCTCTCTCAGGTAATATTGTCAGCAAACAGATCTAAAGTCTAATTTCCTCAGCTTTGGTATTTTTACAGCGCAGTGACCTTGAGGTTCCTGGATACACCTTTACAGGTAATAAACCCCGAGCCGTAATGGAGAAGACGCCGCCAATAAAACCCCGTCTGTTTATCCACAAACCAGAGGTAATTAGGCAAGAAATGATGGACAACGAATAAAACTCATTTAAAGACTTTGTTGACAAATTCTGTGTTAATTCCACGTCTCTTTTTAACCCTTATTTACCCCCAAGTTTATACCTATTTTATTGCTCCTTGTATATTAACGAAGAAAATCCTTATAAACATGACCTTAAATACATAGGCACAGGCGGTCCCCGGGTCGCAGACGACTCGGGGTCAGGAGCAGGATTCCCAGGCGTTTTGTAGGATTTTATCTTCTGTTTGATTGAATTAAAAGAAATAACATAAGAGTCTCTGTAACTTCTTATTACAGCACTAGCGACTTGCCCGTCAAAAATGGCGGCAATAAAATTGTAAGCCTGGAAATGCTGTTTGCCACCCAATGCGAGGCTATGGCCCCTCTGAGCACCTTCGGTGCTCATTGCAAGTCTCTCCCCCTGTATACTTTTTAGGACTCGCACTTGAGCACCTTCAGCACTCATCACAAGCCCCACGATGAGGGCTCCGTTTTACGTCCTTCGGCCTCGTTTCCGTCGTGTTGTTTTTTTGTCCGCCATTTTTTTCTGACTTAGGCGATTTTTGATCGGGAAAAAACGCCAAATATGCCTCAAATTAACTTGCAACCTCACTGAAGGCTCCCTGGCTCTCCCCCTGTGCTGTGTGTGAGTCTATAAGTTAATTGGAGGCATATTTTAGTTTTTTTGGTGGTCTTGTCAGTTACGTGGTTCGGCCCTTAAAGTCGTACTTTTTCCGACGTCCGCAATTTTAAGTCCTGCGCTGCTAGCGAGCCTAAGTGCTGTGCCGCTGGCAATGAGCGCCTGTGGCGCTCATCGCAAGGCCTGCAATGAGCACCTTCGACGCTCATTGCAGCCTAAGTCCCGCGTGCCTCATGGTTACGGCCCGTAATGGTTCGCCTCGTTTCGCTCGCCTCGCAATTGACTGCTCGCCTAGCTTTGCGTTACCAACAACCTTGGGCAACCCCGCAATTCCCCAGTATTATTATTACCACATATAAGCCATTATAATATTGTTATTATTTTTATTGTTATTATTATTATTATTATTATTATTATTATTATTCAGGGATCCGTGTTACATATAAATCTAGTTTAAAGACTTTGGGCCCGATTCAATTGCAAGCCCGCAACTCGATCACAAATGGCCGTATGGCTGCGGGTGAATTGTGGGCTCCCGTTCATCACTGGTTCAGAGCAGTTCAAGGCGGGAACATGATTAATTAAGCAAGCCCATAATCGCCCATTAAGAATCAACCAATAGAAAATGAGACCGTCATTATTACGGCAGTAAAACATGGAGGTTATTGCAACCTGTCCTACGCCGGAGGTTACGTGTCAATCGATTCGGTTTGGGGGTCCGGTATACTATCAGACACACAAACACTCAAATTAAAGAATTATGAAAATGATTGCCAATACTGTTCTAGTGCATGTGGGTGGCCTGATATGTATTAACTCATTGATACCGGAAATCGATTTAACCCCGAAATGAAAGGGCTGTAAGTTACGGGTTTAACCATCGCAATTTTCTCAAGGCCATAACCCGTTTGGAGCCAGCAAAAAGATGCAAGTTGAATAGCAACTTGCGACCTCACTTACGGGGCTACCGGATCAACCTGGAGCTGAATTGAATTGGGCTCTTTATCAGGAAAGTATTTTGTCTTTAACCTCTCTCTCACCTCTGTGTCTTTTTCCCCACCTCTCTCACCCCTGAGGTGGTCGTCTTTTGGGGGTCTTCTGAAGGCTTCAGAGTTACAGCCTTAAAAAAAATGGCGGCCGTTAAATCCGTTATTTTTTTGAAGCCTGTAACTCGTCATCTGTTTTGAGCCTCTCCCCCCGTCAGGCCAGTCACGTACGGGCCTCGCAATGAGAGCCTTTGGAGCTCATGGCGAGCCCCGCAATGAGGGCCTTTGGCGCTCATTGCAGGCCCGTCAAGCCAGTCACATACTTAAATACTACATTTGTGTTCACATTTGAATGTCTAAAATAAGTTAAAAAACCTGTTTCCTGCTCAGAATTCAGAGAAATACAGTTATTACACTGCACTCTTGGAAGCTGAGCAGGGACATGCAAATGTGCCAACAAACGCTTTGTTCTTTTAACCATAACCATGTTTAAAATGGTTACGGAAAGAAGAACTAAGCATTCGTGGGCACATTTGCATGTCCCTGCTCCGCTTCCCAGAGTGCATTGTAATAACTGTATTTCTCGGAATTCTGATGAGTGACTGAAATATGTCATACCGTGAGGTTGGCACGTGTGAGTTGGCATTTTTACCAGCATTCTGTGTATCTATTTAGTTTAGTATTTATTTGCGCTAGGTTTTGCGCCTCTTCCCCTCCCTTTCCTCTCTTTCATTGATTTCACGCGTACCCCACGAACAGTGGCGTCTGAGGGGCAGCAATTTTCAAGTGATCCCCAATATACCAATTCCATCAAGGAGGACCCCTTATTAATTAGGACTACCGCTTACCGCCCTGAACGTGAGTCCCCATATCAGTCGGGGGTATATGGGACACCCAACTATTTCTTCATTCTACTTTGGGCCCATATTGGCTCTGGAGCGCTCCGGTTTTTAGACCTTTCATTGGTCTTATTTCCTGTTTGTACTGACCAGCACTTTGTGTACGGGATACATCCATTAATCGAGAGGCAATATAAAATCAGGCGAGTAAAGGTCATCTTGAAACCTGGGTTGAGATGGCATCTTTCTGGCCAATCTGGTTCTGTCTTGTGCCCAAAATAATGTCTAATGTAAGAAAGTCTTGGAATACGTAGCACAGCCAAAGTAATACATTATATTTATTCACATTAATATGACCTATCCTATGTAAGGAACATTTATTTTTTACGCTATGGAAGAATAAGCATGCAACACAATAAAAATTTAATTAGATTGCACTGGGGCCCCCCAGATGAGGGCCCTGGTGTATGGCACTGATGTTTTACACCGGGGCTCTTCATTCACCAACTCTGCCACTAATAATGATAAATTAATAAATAGCTAAGACAGAAGCAGAACTCGTGTGATATTTGTTCTCTGTTGACATTGTTTGTGTTTTGTTTGTTGATGAAAACAATAAACACAGATTATAGCAAAACAAAATTCTAACCTTTGTCTGTGTCACTGAATGAGCGCGTGTTAATGTTTTCTTTTCTATTAAAGTTAGGAAAATAAAAAATGCGTCCTTATAAGAGCTATTTCTTGAGTGTTTTTCTCTGGGTACACACGGGGCGCAGATATAAACAGTCTCTGTGTAAACATAGGTGCCCTCTGATGCCTTTGGGTCGGCTCCAATCAGGCAGAGATGTCACTTGGCGCCAGCTGCGATTGTATTCACAGGAGCTGAGAACTCGTCATATGAAAGGATCGCGGCTGCTGCCAGGTTTTAACTGGGTTATAAAATCATAGCATTTAAAGGGACGTGGACACAAAAACAGCTACAGAGTTAAGTGATTGCTCCTCCTTTGTCCTGGCCTGATAAATGGATCATTGGATAAATGTATCTGCATGTGTAACTATAATTAATTTTTATACACTTCAATAGACATTTCTTTTAATTAAATTACCTCCATGTTATCAATCAGGAGAAGGACTAGTGATGTCGCGAACATCAAATTTTGACAGCGGACGCAAACTTCATCAAATGTTCGCGAACGGGCGAACATCGGCGAACCGCCATAGACTTCAATGGGCAGGCGAATTTCAAAACCCACAGGGACTCTTTCTGGCCACAATGGTGATGTGAAAGTTGTTTCAAGGGGCCTAACACCTGGACTGTGGCATGCCGGAGGGGGATCCATGGCAAAACTCCCACGGAAAATTACATAGTTGATGCAGAGTCTGGTTTTAAGCCATAAAGGGCATAAATTACCTAACATTCCTAAATTGTTTGGAATAACATGCTTTAAAACATCAGGTATGATGTTGTATCGATCAGGTAGTGTAAGGGTTAGGCCCGCTTCACAGTAACAGACCAATCTCCCCGTTTAATGCACCGCAAACAAACAAAAAACAGTCCCTTTGGACAACCGCAAACTCCCCATTTGCACAAGGTTGGATACCAAGCTAGCCATGTCCCGTTCCTTGTCCTCACTGATGTCATTGAAGGTCTCTTCCTCCACCCAGCCACCAAGGGTCCCCGAAAGGTGACAACAAGCCCCCTGGGACGCCTGCTGTGTTTGGTCTTCCACCTCCTCAAAGCCACCTTCCTCCTCTGACTCCTCTTCTTCAGACTCCCAGAGTCTGGGGGCTTCCACTGCCCAGCATGGAATATTATACACAGGTCAGAGTCTGGGGGCTTCCACTGCACAGCATGGAAGATTATACACAGGTCAGAGTCTGGGGGCTTTCACTGCCCAGCATGGAAGATTATACACAGGTCAGAGTCTGGGGGCTTCCACTGCCCAGCATGGAAGATTATACACAGGTCAGAGTCTGGGGGCTTCCACTGCCCAGCATGGAAGATTATACACAGGTCAAAGTCTGGGGGCTTCCACTGCACAGCATGGAAGATTATACACAGGCCAGAGTCTGGGGGCTTCCACTGCCCAGCATGGAAGATTATACACAGGTCAGAGTCTGGGGGCTTCCACTGCCCAGCATGGAAGATTATACACAGGTCAGAGTCTGGGGGCTTCCACTGCACAGCATGAAGGATTATACACGTTGCCTCTGTCTGCGTTATTATAAGGTGTGTACTGTTAAGTAGTACTATTCCTATCGGTTTAATCCCTGTTACGTCCACTATCAGGGGACGTGTATATGGCATGGATTTTTGGAAGCGGGAGATGGAAAAAGATGCTTGGTCGGTCCTCCCGCTTCAAATTTGGGGCACTGCACGTGCAATCTAAGGTGCCACCAGATATGAGTGTCACTGGGCACTGGCAAAAGTTGGCAGAGTAGATGCAATAGGCTTCACACACACGCCTGTAGGCAGGCAACTGATAGTCAATCTATTACAGTCAAAAAAGTGTTGTTTTATTTCACTGAGCACAATATAAGCTGTTAGGTGTTAGCCTGTCACACACACACGCTGGCAGACAGGCATATGCAATTAGATTACACAGAAAAAAATTATAAAATATAATAAATGATGTTCTAGCCCTAAAAAGGGCTTTTTGGGTTGCTGTCCTTCAGGTGGAAGGCTCTGGAAGGGAGTGAATGCTGCTGATTGGCTGGAATGTGTCTGCTGACTGTGAGGTGCAGGGTCAAAGTTTCCTCAATGATAAAGAATAAGGGCGAACCGAAAATCGCATATGACCGCCGGTCGTTGCGAGCACGAACATGCCAAAATCGCTGCGAATAGTCCGCGGACGAACTGTTTGGGACATCACTAAGAAGGACTTCCTGACGAGTGACTGAAATATCTCATAGCGTGAGGTTGGCACATGTGACATGTTGGCATTTGTACCAGCATTCTATGTATTTTTTTAGTTTAGCATTTATTTGCGCTAGGTTTTCCTCTCTTTTAGTACCAGTCTCAATGTGGTGATTTTATAAATTGAGGTGGTCATCCAAATTAGATCTCTGAGACTCTAACTGTTCCTTCTTAACATCGATCCACTTCATTTACCCTCTTTGTTTAACCAATTTCATTTAGATTTAATTAATACAACAAGATGGCCAATTCCCTCCCAGGGCACATTGGTAAGCCAAGGTGTCTCATACATTATTATAAGAGGTAATGGCACAAACAATGAAGACTCACTTCAATCTGATCCACTTGCATTCTCCGAGACATCAAAGCTCTGAGGGCCAAGGATATCAAGCCACCTTGCCATAAACCAATAAGAATGACACTCACCTTGGAATTTTCTTTCAGAAGTCATATTAGTTCTCTTTCTATTTCAAGTGTTCAGGTCAGATCTTCTTCCATACTCTTAATACTTTAGAATTCTTCAAGGTAACTCTTGAAGGTCCAAATGTCATAATGAAAAAGAAGCCTTGGCCAGGAAATCATATTTTTTACTCATACACAAAAAAATTGTTGGGAACATTGTAACCCTTGATAACCTTTCCAAAGAACTCTGAACCCCAAAAGTTACCTGTCATGTTTGTTATTTACTTGTATTGGCGTACGTGAGGGCGGCGGGCAATAAGGTGAGGTTATAAGCACACATGGTCAACCTGACATAGGCAGGATATTATGTTACCTTTCTCTAGTGCCAAGTATTAGTCCATCGCTCTTTCATGGAAACTTAACCAAGGAATAGGTAGGGAAGTGTCTGTCCACATGACCTTGGGAAAGGTTTGAAGTTTCATACATGGAATCCTCAAGCCTGGGTTCCCCAGTATGTCTTGTCCACATGGGTGCCACCTGATTGGCCACCCATAACAGAGGAGGGCAGTATGTATGTGGCCAAACCTCGTGCATTGTTTATCTTATGTACAACTAGCGACTTGCCCGTCAAAAAATGACGGCAATTAGATTGTAGGGCAGGTTATGGTGTTTGGTTCAGACATTAATTTTGTTGGTGTTCCAAGATGCTTCTGCGCTCATTTTGTTGTTTGTTTTTTTCAGCTGCCATTTTTTCTCTCGCTTAGGCGATTTCCGGGTGTCTAAACTCTTGTATTTCAACTTAAATGGAGGTGTAACGTCAGGTCCTGGGTGCCCCCCTTGCTGTGGGTAAGGTTTTTATGTATTTCTTGTGTGTATTTATTGTGTTTTTAATGTTTTCATGTGCGCGGGTTTCGGGCGGTAAGGTCGTTTTATTGCGAGGTCGTAATGTTTTTTTTTCTAAGTCCAGTGTCTCGTATTTGGTTCTTGTAAGTTCGTACATTTTGAGAGGTCCGCAGTTGCTGGCAAGGAGCGCCTAAAGGACCGGATAAGCCGGTCCTGTAGGTTAACACAAATATTTAATGCACAGGCATTCAGAAGGGCATAGAAAGGAGCGTTACATAGTGATGGAGACTTGGAAAGGAATAACATATAACTTACAGCTTATTTATACATTATGGCTCAATTGAAACCTGTTATAAATGTAATAATCCAATGGATTTCCAGAAGAAAGGGTCCGGAGGTTCTGATTCAGACCCAGGTCCACTAATTGTTTATCCCTGTTTTGGGGGGTGGTAGAAGCCGACCTTCATGAATCTGCAGTTTTTGAAGATTACATTGGTTTATTACCCTGTTTTGCCATTTTATAAAATAGGTATGGACCAGATGTAATAAAGTGAGAAGACTTAGAGAAATGTCTTGTAGGACACCAAAGAAATGGAGAGAGGATCCAAGAAATCAAAAAAAGACTTCCAAGCCTCCCACTTTAACATTTATGGCCCCAAGTTTTATAGATGCTTCCTATTTTATAAAAAAAGGAGTGACCCAAAGTGAAAAAATACCATACATTTTAAGTGAAAAGCTCCACCCTTCCTCTAACTGACGCATTGGTTTCATTTTGTTCAGCCAATCAGAACCTGACAATTGCCAGCGCAGCTCATCAGGCCTGGGGCAGACACCGGGCTTCAGCTTTTGGCCTGTAAAGCCAAACCTGTCCAGCAAGATTGCAAATAAGCTAGAAATATACATGGCTGCAAGGCCAAGCTGGTGTCCAGGACACTATGATAAGGGCTGTAAGGGGTCACCCGTTGGGAGATGTCCATTGTAGCCACCGTGGTGCTTATCTCCTCCCCCTTCTAAAGCTCATAAGCACATAAACACGTCTGCAAGTCCAAATCCCACCTACTCTCCCTCTCTCTCTTTCTTCTGCTGGCTTCTTGGGACATACCTCCTAACACAGGCCCTTCACCTCCCAGTCGCAGATTAAACTACTAGGGGCAGATAACATATTACATACTAGAATCACTTACCAAATTACTTTCTCAGATGCTTTCCTTTTCCTTCTATATGAAAAAAACATTCTAACTTTGCATACCTTCCTACCAAAGGAAACTTCACTTTCTTCCTGACCCTTGCTATTTCTTATCTGCCTCTTCCATCCCCTTTGGATTGTAAGTAGAGAGTTTTCAATCTTGTAGAGTGCTTTGGGAAAAAACACTTTCTACAAAGATTCTAAGCTCAAAACAGGGCCCTCCATTTTTTGCAGTTTGTTAAAATTATATTTTTCCTTGTTCTTTTCCCCTGTATAGCGCTACGGAATATGTTGGCGCATTACAAATAAAAGTAATAATAATTATATCTCCGCCATATCTCATACCGCTTTATACAAATATACCAGGGGAATCTTTGCCACTTTGCAAATTGAAGTAATATCTTTAGTCAAATGTAATTTTACTTTTGCTGCACTGCAGGGACACAGATCGACATTTCCCACAATGCTGTGTGTCAATTTTCACTGTTAAGGACCTTGCAAATGACAATAAAACTCTCATTGCTGCCACGAAAAAACAAACAAAATAAAACGTATTCTATTGGGTCTAATTTCAGACGGTTACAATGTAGAATTTATTATTTCAGTAAAGTCAATTATGGGCATTTAGAGAGATGTTTTAATTTATAGCTCATGATACCGGCATGGTTTGAGGTTAAATCAACAGTTTGAGTCATAAAAGTTCTCACTGCAGAAAATGGTGGGAAAAGCTTAAAAAAACCTGCAGATTATTGCATCATATAACAGAAAAACATAGCACAGTATTGCAGCCATCAGAGCATTGCACAATGTGGGCACTAGTCTACAACGTATTGCACAGCGTGGTGAAGGAGGATGCAGAGTATTGCACAATGTGTATACTATCTTATATAGTATTATATACAATGTAGAATAGGACAATGGGAAGTACTGCACAGTATGTACGCTAGTCTGCAGATTATTACACAGTGGATGTAGAGTATTGCATGTCTACACTAGGCTATAGAATATTGCAGAGTATTGCACAGTATTGTCAAGTGCATGCAGATTATCACACAATGTGGTACAGGAGCCTGCAGAGCAATGCACTTATTTACAGGAGCTGAACAGCATTGTGGTTCAGGAGTCTTGCATATTATTGCACAACTGTGATATATAATTGTCTGCACAGCATTGCACATACAGAAACATACATGGGATTGCACAGGAATAGTGTATATATACTATAGTATAGATATAGGCCTGCAGAGCATTGCATTATATTATACTGTCGATAAAATCAGCCAGATCATTATACTATAGTATAGATAAAAGCCTGCAGAGCATTGCATTATATTATACTGTAGATAAAATCAGCCAGATCATTATACTATAGTATATATATAGGCCTGCAGAGCATTGCATTATATTATACTGTAGATAAAATCAGCCAGATCATTATACTATAGTATAGATATAGGCCTGCAGAGCATTGCATTATATTATACTGTCGATAAAATCAGCCAGATCATTATACTATAGTATAGATATAGGCCTGCAGAGCATTGCATTATATTATACTGTCGATAAAATCAGCCAGATCATTATACTATAGTATAGATATAGGCCTGCAGAGCATTGCATTATATTATAGTGTAGATAAAATCAGCCAGATCATTATACTATAGTATAGATATAGGCCTGCAGAGCATTGCATTATATTATAGTGTAGATAAAATCAGCCAGATCATTATACTATAGTATAGATATAGGCCTGCAGAGCATTGCATTATATTATACTGTAGATAAAATCAGCCAGATCATTATACTATAGTATAGATATAGGCCTGCAGAGCATTGCATTATATTATAGTGTAGATAAAATCAGCCAGATCATTATACTATAGTATAGATATAGGCCTGCAGAGCATTGCATTATATTATACTGTAGATAAAATCAGCCAGATCATTATACTATAGTATAGATATAGGCCTGCAGAGCATTGCATTATATTATAGTGTAGATAAAATCAGCCAGATCATTATACTATAGTATAGATATAGGCCTGCAGAGCATTGCATTATATTATACTGTAGATAAAATCAGCCAGATCATTATACTATAGTATAGATAGAGGTCTGCAGAGCATTGCATTATATTATATTATAGTGTAGATAAAATCAGCCAGATCATTATACTATAGTATAGATATAGGCCTGCAGAGCATTGCATTATATTATAGTGTAGATAAAATCAGCTAGATCATTATACTATAGTATAGATATAGGCCTGCAGAGCATTGCATTATATTATACTGGAGATAAAATCAGCCAGATCAGTATACTATAGTATAGATATAGGCCTGCAGAGCATTGCATTATATTATGCTGTAGATAAAATCAGCCAGATCATTATACTATAGTATAGATAAAGGCCTGCAGAGCATTGCATTATATTATACTGTAGATAAAATCAGCCAGATCATTATACTATAGTATAGATATAGGCCTGCAGAGCATTGCATTATAATATACTGTATATAAAATCAACCAGATCAATATACTATAGTATAGATAAAGGCCTGCAGAGCATTGCATTATATTATACTGTAGATAAAATCAGCCAGATCAGTATACTATAGTATAGGAATAGGCCTGCAGAGCATTGCACATCAGTGTGGTACAGAAAGCGGCAATGCAGAGGTTAAGTCAGGGCCCCTGATCCAAATGTCTTTTCAATCAGATTTTGACACGTAGACCACCCAAAGGAGCCGCCTGGGGTCCGGTTACACTAAATTGGAGGATTTTTTTTCTGCGTATAAACAGATGGTTTGATGTGGGAGCCGAAGTTAAACTTCACTTGAAGGAATTTACACTTCTCTGTCTCTTCCTGCTGAGACACCCTGACAGCAGGCCCTGCACTCTCATTAGACAGTCAGGATATGGAGAATTCCACCAGAATACTGGAAGAGAGAGGAGAGAAGGAAGGAGAAAGAGGAGAGAGGTGATAGAAGAGAGGACAGAAGAGAGAAGATAGAAGGGAGAAGAAAGGAGGGCGTGTTGTTTTATTTATAGATCACACTGACATCATCATTTGAAATAAAACATTTTTACAAAATAACTATTTTAGATGTTTTGTTGCTGTTTGTTCACAAAATAATAGTAAAAGTTCCAACAAATCCAAGCGTTGGCGCCCAGGGGTGAATTTCTCGTGATGTAACCCGGCAGATGCCTAAGGCGTCAGAGAAACACCTGTGTCATACTGTGTGCCGCAGGGGAGGTTATAGGTGACCACATAGCAATGACACTGTAATTATCACTGATTGGTTAGTATAAGACACAGCACATCCAGTATTACCGACTCTAGGGCCCCCATTCAATTCCAAGCCCGCAACTCAATCGCAGACGGCCGTATGTCTGCGGTTGCGCTGCGGGCTCCCGTTGGTCTCCGATTGCGATGCTATTCCATTTGTTACAAGTGAGTTAAGGGCCCCAAGCCAAAACGATAAACCATGCACTGGTTCGGATCATTTCAGGGCGTGAACATGGTCAATTCAGCAAGCCCGTAACCGCCCATCAAATCAGCCAATAGGAAATTATTATGTCATTATTAGCCGTAAAACATGGAGGGTACATGTCAATTAATTAGGTTCTGGGGTCCGATATACAATCAGACTCACAAATGCAAAAAATAAAGAATTATGAAAATGAATGCCAATACTGTTCTAGTCCTTGTGGGTGGCCTGATATGTATTAACTCATTGATACCCGAGATCGATTTAACCCCAAAATTAAACATAAAAATAAAGTTAAATTCCTGGCGATTTGCGGGCTTGAGACTGTTGTGCAATTAATTCTAATGTCTGTCATCACTTTCCCCGTTATTTACAGTGCAGTAGTGATTTGTTATTTGCATTTACAGTGCTACAATCAGGTTAACACCTTGCAAGTCCTCTCTAGCACTTTCTCCTCCATTTGCTATTTATGGGTGTGGAAACATTTGCGGGCTTGGGGAAATTGAGCAATTGAATAGCTATTTGCAATTTTAGCCTTGAGAAAGTGAAAGATCAAAGGCTTCTGGAGGCTGTAAGTTACGGGTTTAACCTTCCCATTTTTTCAAGCTCGTAACTTGGAAGCCATTCCGAGCCCGCAAAAAGACACCAATTGAATAGCCAAATAGCTTGCGACCTCACTTACTGGCCTCCGGATCTCCCGAAAGCTAAATTGAATGGGGGCCCATGTCTGTATAAACTGCAGAGTGCAGACCCATACAGGCACTATTTGTATGATTTTACACAGCAAAAATATGTTATAAGCACTTCTTAATAAAATAAAGTACATAAATGTAAATAGGTACACAGGCATACTATATACCTACAGCCTTATTAAATTGCAATTCGGCCAATTAAATAGGGCTCTATATAAGCAAAGCGCATATTTTTTTACAGAAGTTTTTAGTTAGTGAAGACCTTACTTTTGGATAGAAGATCACTAAATAAAAACTTCTGTAAAAATATATGCTCTGTGCTTATATAGAGCCCTATTCAATTGGCCGAATTGCAATTTAATAAGGCTGCTAGTAACCAGTATCCAGGAACTTTCCCTTTAAATTTTGTGTGTATTGTACACTTTAGGAATTTTAATTCTGTTAAAATATCTGCTTAAAGTAATTTGTCCAAAAATGTGTATATTTTTATTTCAAAATATATATAGTTATATTAGGCTAAATAAAATTAACCTGCCTTTGTATTAATGCAAACAAAAACATATGTTTAATCTTCAGATCAATGGGGGTTTTGTCACTGTTTTGGTTCTGAGTTTGTTTAAAGGGAATTTCACATTAATATCCAACTTAAAGTTTATCTTCACTTCATACTTACCTTGCAAGGAATTACAGAAATGTAATTATTTCTAATATGTTTTAAAAGTTTAGTAGTTATTAATGTTTCTGTTTTACTTCTTAACAAGTCTTACAAGATCAAATCAGACAATCCCCAGGAATTTCAACTAAATGTGTATTTTTAGAGCCAGGAGACATTAACCCTTTATGTATCTGATGTGAATTCAGTATGACGTGACAGACTGTATACTTTACAAGCAGGGCTGGATTTACCACTAGGCAGAATAATCAGGTGCCTAAGGG
This sequence comes from Discoglossus pictus, assembly GCA_027410445.1. Lineage (NCBI taxonomy): Eukaryota > Metazoa > Chordata > Amphibia > Anura > Alytidae > Discoglossus > Discoglossus pictus. The sequence continues at coordinate 198,421,726 of CM050170.1, forward strand.
TCCGCGCCTACAGAGGGGGTACATATTGGATTGCTATGACTTGGGGTGGGAATAATAAAGCTCCTCTCTGATTGGCTGAATATTACTTATTCTCTTCCTTACAAAGCATGCTGGGAGGTGTCGTCTCAACTACACACAAAATAACAACCACCTCCACTATTCTCCCTGCATGTCTCTCAGAGCCGCGTTCCAGGGAGGTTGCAGTGCTGTGAGACGGTGACACCCAGTAATGTGATTATAAATCATTACCTGCATCTTACCCCATCTCTGTCAGAAACGTTTGTTTCTTGTTTCACTTTTTGATTTGTTAATTAACATTCAATACTTAATAACTTTTATTTTGCCACAATCACATCTATAGTTGTGAGCAATACGAGTTGTTGCTAACGTTGAGGGCTGCAGTTCAGGCACTCCTCCCTACGTCCCGCGGGACAGACAGTATGGGCCGCAACTGTGAGGTGAGTTGTTTGCTGTCCATACGGCTGCAACTGCGGCCGGTAACCACGAGGCCCGCGGCACTACCTGTTTCCTCCCAGGGGAGAACTTGCAATGAGTGCCTCAGCGCTCATCGCGAGGCCCCTTAGCCTTGCATCACCCACAAAGTGTCTCCTCCTTCCCCTCATCCTCTTCCTCATGCCTTTCCCCCTCTACAATTACCCCCCACTTACCTTCATTAGCTGCTCCTTCTGCTCTCCATTGCGTCTTCCGGCTGTGTCGGGATTCGGCATATGCTAATGACGTGACGTCACATGCGCGTCATGTCATTAGCATATGCCGAGCGGATGCAGCAGGAAGAAGCGATGGAGAACAGAAGGAGCAGCTGATGAAGGTAAGTGAGGGGAGAGGGGCATCACCCCCAGTGTTTCCTCATTCCTTCCCCTCCTCCTCCTTCCCCTCCTCCTCCCTCCCCCATCTTCCTCCTCCCTCCCTCCCCTCATCCTCCTCCTCCCTCCCCTCATCCTCCTCCTCCCTCCTCCCTTTCACCCTCTCCAATTAACCCCCCTCCCCTCACTTACCTTCATTGCGCTCCTCTCCATCGCGTCTTCTGTGTCAGGACCCGGCATATGCTAATGACGTGACGACACATGCGCGTCATGTCATTAGCATATGCCGGGTCCCGACACAGCCGGAAGACGTGATGGAGAGGAGCAGGAGCAGCTGATGAAGGTGAGGAGAGGGGGAAAAGGGAGGAGGAGGGTGGAGGAGGGGAGGAAGGAGGAGGAGGAGAGGAGGGAGGATGAGGGAGGATGAGGATGAAAAGGGGAAAGGGGGGAGGAGACACAGGGGAGGGGTGGGAAGAGACACAGGGGAGAGGGGTAAGAGACACAGGGAAGGGTGGAAGAGACACATGGGATGCAGGTAGAAACAGGGGAGGGGGGAAGAGACACAGGGGAGGCGGGACACAGGAGATTGGGGAAGAGACACAGGAGAGGGGGAAGAGACACAGGGGAGGGAAAGGGGGGGAGAGATGCAGGGGAGCGAGAGGGGGAACAGACATAGGGGAGGGAGAGGGGGAAGAGGCACAGGGGAGCGAGGGGGTGAAGAGACACAGGAGAGGGGGAAGAGACACAGGAGAGAGGGGAAGAGACACAGGAGAGGGAGAGCAGGGCAAACAGACACAGAGGGAGTAGAGGGGATAAAGACAGGGGAGGGAGAGAGGGGAAAATGACAGGGGAGGGAGAGGGGGGAAAAGACACAGGGGAGAGAGAGGGGGGCAGACACAGGGGAGGGATAGGGGAGACAGACACAGGAGAGAGGGGAAGAGACACAGGGGAGGGAGAGGAGGGGTAAAGGAGACACAAGGGAGGGAGGGGTGGGTAGAGACACAGGGGAGGGGGGTAAGAGACACAGGGGAGGTTGGAAGAGACACATGGGACGCGGGTAGAAACATGGTAGGGTGGAAGAGACACAGGGGAGGCGGGACACAGGAGATTGGGGAAGAGACACAGGAGAGGGGGAAGAGACACAGGGGAGGGAGAGGGGGGGAGAGATGCAGGGGAGCTAGAGGGGGAACAGACATAGGGGAGGGAGAGCGGGAAGAGGCACAGGGGAGGGAGGGGTGTGAAGAGACACAGGAGAGGGGGTAGAGACACAGGAGAGAGGGGAAGAGACACAGGAGAGGGAGAGCAGGGCAAACAGACACAGAGGGAGTAGATGGGGTAAAGACACAGGGGAGGGAGATGGGGGGACAGACACAGGGGAGGAAGAGTAGGGAAAAAGACACAGGGGAGGAAGGGGGAGAGACACAGGGGAGGAAGAGACACAGTGGCGGGAGAGCAGGGCAAACAGACACAGAGGGAGTAGAGGGGGGGGAAGACAGGGGAGGGAGAGGGGGGACAGACACAGGGGAGGGAGATGGGGGCAGACAGGGGAGGGAGAGGGGGGAGAGACACAGGGGAGAGAGAGGAGGGGGAAAGGAGACACAAGGGAGGGAGAGGAGGGTGAAAGGAGACACAAGGGAGGAAGTAGACAGGGGGAGAGGCTTGCGGTGAGCGCCAAATGTGCAAACATTGGGTGGCAAACAGCCATGTCGTCATTTTTGACGGGCAAGTCGCTAGTAATAAATATAAAGTCTGACAATTGTGCTAAATAACTTCCAGATGATATTTGCTGGTCTCACATCCAAATATAATGTAACATTTATGTCTGTTGTTTTTACTGTGGTCCAGTTTGTGATTACCAGAACGTAACCCTTTAGCATCCAGGAAAAAAAAATCCTGAACTCCCAAGTAGGGCACTGATAAGTCCAATTAGTTTTCTACACTTCATTATATAGAAGACATCCATGTAACACAGTATGTAAAATCACATATGTGTACGACAAGGGGGTGAGGGGCACCTGAGGAGTCTTTGCCTAGTGATGTCTCAGATATAAATCTGGCCTTGTTTACAAGTGTATTCAATCTGATATTTTTAGTAAACAATTTTTCACACACAGCATTGTGGGAAATTAAATCTTATTTCACTGAAGTGCAGCAAAACAAAACCCTCATACATGTATAAAGCGTCATTTAAACATAAAACACATTTACCTAATGCAAATCTTCCTTTAAAGCGCCACTTAATTCAGCACAATTTGGACCATACCACAGTACTTAGTAAAGATCTCCTAAAATCATGTTGAAATACTTTTTGCATTTTTAAAAAATGTGCATTTTCACTGAGAATTCAAAAAGTTAGTCTGTGTTTACATGATTCACTGATATGCCCACTGCCAGACCCACAGCTACAGCTCTGTGTAGTGAACAAAAGAAAAAAATCTGTGTAGTTCATGAAGTGCATAAGTCCTCTCGGTGCCCTAGGCACACAACCATCTGGGCACTGCAGCCTTCAGCATGAGAAAGTACTAGCGACTTGCCCGTCAAAAATGACAGCAATAAAATCGGAAGACTGGCTCTGCTGTTTGCCGCTCAATGCAAGGCTCTCCCCCTCTACCCCGCAATGAGCACCTTCGGCCTCTCCCACCTTCTACTTTACGGTCCTCTTGATGAGCTCTCATCGCAAGCCCCGCAATGAGCGGCTTCGCCGCTTATTGCAGGCCTCGGCCAACCCGCCACCTTCGTGCCTCGCACTGAGCACCTTCAGATCTCATTGCGAGGTCCGCAATGAGCGCCTTCCCACTCTCTGACCCATGTGTCTGTTTTCCCCTCCCCCTCTCCCTGCCCTGTCTTTTTTTCCCCTTATTTCCCACTCTTGCGTCTCTTTTCCCCCTCTCCCTCCCCTGTGTCTTTCTCCTCTCTGTCTCTGTCCAAGTCTTGCTTGCGTCACGATGATAGGCTAAGTGTTACTAGCTTCGGCCTCGTTTTGATTTATTTTATTTTTTTATTACGTCTTTACGGCCGCCATTTTTTTCTAGCTGATTAACAATCTCTGAAAATAGCCAATTTAGCCTAAATTTATCTTGCACCCTCCCTCATAGGCTCCTGACCTCTCCCTCTGCGCTGTGGGTGATAATGTAAGTGACTTTTTTTAATGAAATGGCGTTTTTTGGTCCTTCGATGGTTTCCGAGTTACGTGCTTGAAAATACTTCGCCCATTAAAGTCATCATTTTTTTAAAGTCTTGCGTGGCTCGCATCAGTGTCAAAGTCCTGCGCTGATCGCGGGCATCGTCATGTGCTCCTTCAATCCATTTCTATGGAGCGTCCTTGGGCGAATACCAACTAAGATGGTACAGAGGACCCTGAAAGGCCACAATTGCGAGGCAGATAATGAGTGCCTTCAACGCTCATTGCAGCAAAGTCATAAGGGCCTTCGGCGCTCATTGTGTAACTTTTAATATGGCGTGACGGACAAACTCGCAATACTGCAACTATTATATATGATTGTGTGCAATGCGTTGTAGGACTTTCTGGCAGTGAAAGGGTTACACTTTAGTCGGCTTCACTTGGTACCTATGTGGGGGTTTGGGGCCACGTCAGGTCCCACAATGAGATATTTAATGGAGGGTGAAGCTATTTATAGGATGTACTAGTAACTAATAGAAATGATATCCAGATCATTATCTAACTTCGAGCCCAAAGGTCCTGACACTTTGTAATATATATTTATTACATATTCCCAGGACCACCAAACACTTATAACTGAGCCAGTCCTGGCTACAAGTTTACATTTCACGTGCAAACGGTTTATATTGGGAGAGTTACTTTGTATAAATGTTTACCCGGAACCTACAAAGCATCTCAGAAAGGGATACTGAACCTGTAGAAATGTTTGCTTGGACACATAAACTGTTAGAGATGTGAGAGGGATCGGGTTTAATAGGATCCGAGAATAATCTATATTGTGAATATAACTGGACCCATGATGTGTCTCACTGGACCAAGCTCTATAAACCCTTTATTACTTAAAGAGATTCTATGTCCTGTAAAAATATATAAACCATCCATCCAGATACTAGAGTTTGTATTAGCAATCTGCGGGATTAAAGACTCACTGGAGCTAAGAATAATGATGTAATGGTGTGTGTCTGCCTAGGCCCATGAGACCCAAGACTTAGCCGTCCAGTCATGTCCAACTCTTCTCGACCCTATGGAGCGCAGTACACCAAGCACATCTGTCAGCCACCGCCTCTCTCAAGCTCATGTTCATGGTTTCAGTGACCTCATCGATCCATTCCCACCTCTGCCGTTCTTCTTCGTGTGCCTTCGATCTTTACCAGCATCAGAGTCATGATATAGACAAAATATTTGTAGCCTCATGATCAGGGGCGTATCTAGCAGTGGTGCAGGTGGTGCAGTTTATTCTGTAGTGTGGGGGTCCCTGATCCAACCCCCCATGGCCTCCCTCTGGGCTTCCCTGGCTGTAAACATCCTTGGATCTGAATATATATATAGTGGCGGAGCTAGTGCATGGAGGGGCCTAGCGCAAAAAAATAATTTGGCCCCCAATTTGTTTTCGCACTTTTTTTGCACTTGTCCTCCAGCATCAACTCCCACAGTGTGTGTATGTGTGTGTGTGTTTGTGTGTAACTGTAGATGTATACACATATCTACACTTACACACACATTTTCTGATAGATAGATCGATAGATAGACATATATCTATACACACACACATGCATATATATATATATATATATATATATATATATATACACACGTATATAAAAATATATCTATTTCCTTACCTGCCAGATGCTGGCACTCCACTTAATGGGTCGAGGAGGGGCCACATTAGGCCAGAGGGCTGAGGGTGCTGCCATTTTTTACTTTGCAACAAGTCTTAGGCTTCATCCATGGAAACTACATTTCACACTTCAAGCTGCCACCTGGGTATTTACCAATTTTTTCATAAAACTATAATCCGACCAGAAGGAATATATAGATTCCAGAATAAGCTTCTAGATTCCAGAAGGAGTTTCTAGATCTATTGGTTCATCAGGTGACTTAACAATATTAGGTGGTTCTTACATAAAAAAAAATGCTTGGGAGCCACTGCTATAAAATAGGAATACTGTAAGGAGGTGCGTTAAATGATCACTGTAGTACATTTATAAGTAAAGAGCATTTGTTTGTTTGTTGTGAGGAGACTATTGAAGCTGTATACAGTTTAAAATAAATAAAAGTTAATATTTTTCTTAGTTTTCGATGTATCAGTTTTCCCCTCAAGCAAAGCTGCTTATCTCCCCATACCTGTGCCTGGGCATGGTCACCTCTGCCTGGAAATTGGACTAAAAAAATGTCTGACCATTCAGACTCAGTAAAAGAAGGTGGGGCTATGATGGCTCGTGCACTGTGGGGCAGCTGCAAGCATGTTGCAATATATCTGTTACCTCTGTATAATAGTTCAGGTGGAGCCAATAACATGACAGGGTCAGTGACATCATAACCCAGCCTGCTGCTAATATCCATGATGGTCCATGCCCCAGGCAGAGCTGGCTACGCCCCCTAATAAGGCAAAGGGAGGTGGAGATAAGCAGGGGGAAAGTAGAATATGGGATTATATTATATTATGTTATATTATATAATATTACACTATATTATATTATGTTATATTATATTAAATGATATTACATTTTATTAGATTTTTTTTGTTTTTCTTTTAGTTTTTATAATGGGTAATATGTTGGACACTTCCAGAAAGAAGAAAATGAGTCCCTGCGCTCTCCTGCCAGTGCAGTAATCCCGCCATTCGCAATCTCTCGTTCCGCTTCTGCGTATCCAGCTCTACAGACGGTCATAATGTAGACATTGTGAGATATGGTCGGTGTGGAAAGTCAAGTTATCAGAAGTAATACTATTTGATACATTATTGTTGGTGAAATATTTTAGATATTTTACCCGTGTAGAGTCCCATTCATAAAGTAATGGAAGCATGATATTGTTGTTGTTGTTGTTATTGTTATTATGACACTGGAATTTAAAGTATAACTATTCTAAAAAGGACTGAATAATTTTCCAGTTTAATTTTGACCTAAATAAAAACAAATACACAATATTTTAAAACATCATATTTTTAGCAGATGTGGAGCCCATCAAGGCCGCGCTCCCACGGAGGTAATTATATTACAATTATAATGTTACCCAAGGCCTTGTTACATTTAGCTTTTCTGTAGTTCAACAAGCCACACAATAAAATGCTGAAATCTGAACCCTTCATTGTTTTAATAAAGACAACAAGTGACAACAAATGGCAAACAAATGGCAAACAAATGACAAACAAATGACAAACAAATGGCGGAATTCTCGGCACAGACCGAGGGGCATGTTTATTTATCATCCCGAGCCCTCTTTACACGCTAATGACCAGGATCTTGCATTATTTATACAGATAACTGCCAAAGAGAGCTGTTCCTGGCAAGGAAAGAGTTACTTTCACTGAACAATTCAATATAAAGGGAAATAGTGAACATGAATAAAATAATATTCGTATCTCAATAAAAATTAAAAATAATTAGTTATACTATTGAATGTCATTAAAAATAATAATATTGTATCTAAAAAGTAGATGATTTGGCCTCGTTGATCTAAGTTATCTACGACTGGTCAGTGGGATTACTTTCTTGGAGGTCATGTGACTAGCGCATGGTCATAATGATTTATATAATTGGAGAAAAAGTCAGAAATAGTAAGTACAGACTATTAGTGAAATCATTGTGAGCATGTGCTTTTATCAACCACAGGGAAAGTGAACACAATAATAGATGATTGGGTGGTCTATGAGCCCGATTCATGCTCAGAAATAACTTCAATCTAAATATTAAACGCAGTTGCAGACATCTTATTTGTATATACTCCGCCCATCACTCTCGTATATAGAAGAATGGAAGTTACCGAGAAGATAGAAAGTGGTTCCCAAACCTCTACTCACAACCAACCATACAGGCCATGATTTAGGTCAGAGGTGGGCAAGTTAGATTCTGGAGGGCCACACACAAACCTGATATGCACAGGTGAGATCAGCAGGGATATCCTCAAATCCAGGCCTTAGTGTGGCCCTCTAGGACCGAACTTGCCCACCCCAGATCTAAGTGAAGCGATTTGACGCTCCAGAGCCTGTTGAATATTAGTCGCCTCGCCTTTGTTCACACAATGTTTGGCCTAAATCATGGCCTTGAGGAGAGGTTTGGGAACCATTGCAATGAGAATGGATTCCATGTCCCTTACGAGACGTTTGCCCGCATATGTGCGTCATCTCTAGGCAGCCGTCTGGTTGACATCAAGATAAATCCATCCAATCATAAAATGTAAAATAAATTTCCCCAAAAATAAAGCTCAGTAAAATAAAATATTAGATATTTTGTGCAATTTATACCCGGTATTAGGTCAGATGCCCCCCCCACCCGCCATTTGTATTTACTACGTGTGACCTCTCCGTGCTATGTTTGATATTGTATTATATTTCATCTTGTGAAGTCTTGTCTACACACTCTGTCATGTACACGTCCAGTGTATATATACTTAGGCCGCACATGTTATCTTTCAGTGTCTGATCACATACATCACACATTATAAATGGCGGTGTGTGCGGACACAGCTAAATAAAACAATAGTCCCTTTTATAGTAAGGTGAAATACAGATAGGCTCGCGCCAGTCCAGTAAGTACTCCAGCCAGGCCCGGTGGCTCCATTGGGTACATGATCAAGAGATAAGGCCGCCTGGGCTTGCTGAGTCCCCCTGGTGGGACATTGAGACCCCAGTGTTGTGTGAAGTTGGCGATGGGCCGAGGGGCAAATTCACTTGAAGTTGATGAAACTGAACACTTTGCCGAGGACCTCAAAGACGAAACGTCACGCGATCCTGTTACCCTCGCTCTGTCAGCCGGTAGCAAGTATGGTGGAGGGGTTAAGACAATGTAACCTTTTCATTGCCGGAGTTAGGCCAGAACAGGTTAACCCCGTCACGACACAAAGAGTTATTCATTTATGCTGGAATTTCTTATTTCAGAGACTATTCTGCTTCAGAAAACCTTGAGGCTGCTTCATATTAGGATCAAGACTGAGAATAAATCAATATATACTAGGACCAGGCATGAATTTAAACGATAACTCATATAAGTATTGGCAAGTTTATTGTAAAGCTCAAATTCTGTAAGCTCGGACTTAACTAGGCAGAGGAGCTGGTGGAAACCCTAAGGTCACTTTATGCAAGGCATCCTAAATAAATAAAAGGACATTGGCCTGACATTCTTGTCCAGTATACAGGATGTGACCAATAATAAAGCTTTTTAGTTGATAGAAAAAAAAACTCTTAAAGACATATCTAAGTTTGATGGGTTATGAATGCATCTGATAGAGAAGAATTAGTAGTGTATGCAAACTTTTTTTGCATGAAAAATTCCAAAATAAACATGTAAACACTTACATTGAAGTCAGCAAAACCCGCCAAACCCAGGATAAATTAGCATTACATTTAAAATGATTTGTTTTGGCCAATCAGGTTAGCTGACACATTTGATTTACACTCTGGGGTTCCTGTTCGTGCTGCAAAGCAGCCTGGGATATGTAGTGTAGCACTGATATGTGCTATGTATTGCTGCTGATATAGAGACAGAAAGCTGTAAGGAGATTAGCTGAGCAAGCAACAGCAGGTAAATGGTGAGTTAATATTGCTCCCCTGATGCTGCTTGCTGATTGGGTGTGGGGGGTCAGATGCCTGTGTTGACACCCCCTGAAGGGATTTTTAGATATTAATACAAATAAAATGTTTTATGAGATGTGCTGTATACATATAGGCTGCTTTTTGCGTAAGGATTGCAGAAATGTATTAGTCCATGAATCTTGGATATGCCTTTAATACTGTGGCACTGCAGCTATGCAGCACTGTCTGACCCTCCTTTATCAATTTCTGGATTGAAGTGTCCGGCAGCTTATCCGTTAAGAGCAAAGCTCAATCATTTAATTGGTCCACCTTGATTACACACACTAAATATGATTTGGCAAAATAAGGTATTAATGTTGCAAAAGCAGTCTGCAGAGGGATTACAAATTCATTTTTTACCTTTGCCATGCTCATTTTTAATGCCAATTTTGTGGTTATCAGTAGGCCGTGCATGAGTTCCATGGCAATGTATTATTCCACAAATATAATATTATCACTGTGTTAATGTCCTGGTGGGTGTCAGTGTATCCTCAGTAAAGTTATAATATATATATATATATTGAAGGGCTCGTTTCCTTCTCCTGACATTCAATAGATTTCTTTCTGCTATTTCAAGACATTCTGTATTTTCTTAGTCTGATGACTCAGGACAGCTTGATCTTTGCAGAGCTTGAGGTGGCTCTGGGGGGGTACAAGGTTTCAGTAGAAGTGAAGTCTTTTGGGACGCTCTGTGATTTAATCATTTACACTAAGCTGAAAGTAAATATGTGTCAGATTCCTTATTGTAATATATGCCATGGAATAACCTTCCCATAATCATAAGGGGGGGCACAAAATGAGACAATGTATCCTATCTTACCTATTGTAAACATATATAATATAATATAGTATGTGATTACTGGAACACTATAGTTACAATATATATCAATAAACAACTTAAGTTACATTCAATGCGTTTTAGAAAGTAAAAAAAAAAATGAAATTCTTTGTTGATCCAACAGATCCAATTACACTGAATGGAGCTTTTATTTGCATTCAAGGTGACAAACCAGTTAAATAATAAAGTATAATAGCTCGTGAAAGTTATTATTTTTCTTTATTTTTTTTTTTTACATATCTAGTTCTTCAGAATCTCATACTATAAATACATACGGGACTTTAAATACAAGTAAATTGACTTTGCTTGGTCTACGCACAGGAGATTTAACTGCAATTTCCCATAGACATCCACCTCTGTAGCGATCGCACATCAGCGCGCCATCATCTCAGTGAAGCTTAGTGAGTCTGGGCCTATGTTTGGAAATCTAAATGAATAGTTTTTTGTTATCAATACCAGGTTTAACCACTAGGAGGAGCAGCGTATTCATTGATAGGGCTCCATAACTCAGATGGTGCCATAATATCCCCTGATAACAGGTAGCACATTATGTTTGTTGCTCATCCCACTTGACACGCTGTTTAGTATAGTGTGGGGGGCGGAGCTGCCACGCCCCCTGGAGATTTTAGTTGGCAACAATATTTCAAATAAATCTTTTTTATCCAAACTGTTACTTCCAGCTATTAATATCTCTTTAAAAGAGCCGCTGGTAAGAGACGAATGTACAATGAAAAATGATATATGTCTGAATAAGGCAGAAAAAAACTAATTAAGCTCATTTTTAATGAGTAAAAATTTTTTTTTGTTGCCTCTACTGGAACCTGGAGGCATCCATTATACGTTGGTGGAAGTTGTGTGTGTGAGAGGAGAGTTTACATGTCTGGAGAGCTGTAATGGGCCTAGGCCTGAGGGGGATGGGGGTGTGGTGTCAATTTCAATTTGATCCATTATCTTAAAACATATGCCAGACCACTCCCTCCCCACCTGTTCCTCCACACGACTTATGATCCCGCTCTCAGGAAGTGATGCAACAAAGACAAGATGAATTCTATAAATAATCTTCAAAATTCAGATTTTTCGTAAAAAAAGTGTTTTTTTTAATTTTTATATTAGTTTATTATGCTCTTCACACACAGACTCCATGCCCCTTGAAGTGCACTGGCCCTTTAAATGAATTTGCCATTGATCAGTGCTGCTCTACATCATCAAGCAGGGCACCAAAAAGCAAGTGTAAAACTGACATATTTTACTGGTTTATATAATTCTTTTATTACCCATCTAATCATCAAATTGCTCTAACAGGTGTGCTGCGCCTCCTTCATTCAGGACCAACAATCTCAAGCACCCTGCAAATGGCAAGACACGCTCCTTGGATAATATAAGCAGATTCATTCATTTCGATTTTCTAGTCTTAAAGGGAAAAGTAATTTGTAGGGCAGTGTAGGGCACATAAGCAATTGGAGGGAGCTTGTGCTTTATGGTCCCTTCTGGATCGGACATAGATAAGTCATATTGTACTGACTTGAGATAAATAAATAGAACTCTGTAACTTTTACAAACATTGATAACACAATGAAAAGAGATACACAATCATTTGTATACAATATCCACTTCGTTTTGTAGGATCTACATGATGCTGCAGTCCAGCATTAATGGCTTCAGTGGCCCTTTAAATCATCTGGTCTTCTGCACTTCACACTGTGTACATAACATCATCAGACGTGACCCTAGACCCCGAGCTGCATTTAACCTTGGAGTAGCTGGACTAGCACCCTAGGGCCCTGCATTATATGCCGGTGCATGGCTGCAGATCTGCGCTGGTTAAGCTAACGTGACCTTCATTTAGAGAAGTAAAGTGCGCCCTGCGCGAGTAATTACACCGAGGATATCGCTTAAAGACGTTTGCAAGAGCATTGATCCCCTGTAATTTCCCATTTATATGCTGCCCCCTCCCCAGCCGCTCTCTGGGGGTCACGACCCTGAACTACAGGGACCCCGCTCTGTTAGACCGGACTCAAAGCCACCGCAAAAATGATATTTTACAAAAGTAAATATTGTTATGTGAGGAATTAGCAGAGGACGCTGTTTATTTAAAGACTTGTCCTTAACATTGTGCGACTATAACAGACACATCAAGGGGGCTGGGATACTCGAAACACATGTGCAAGCACACGCACATCCCAATACTGGCACAAGCACACGCACATCCCAATACTGGCACAAGCACACGCACGGCCCAATACTACCACAAGCACACGCACATCCCAATACTGTCACAAGCACATGCACATCCCAATACTGGCACAAGCACACGCACATCCCAATACTGGCACAAGCACACGCACGTCCCAATACTGTCACAAGCGCACGCACGTCCCAATACTGGCACAAGCACACGCACGGCTCAATACTACCACAAGCACATGCACATCCCAATACTGGCACAAGCACACGCACATCCCAATGCTGGCACAAGCACACGCACATCCCAATACTGTCACAAGCACACGCACATCGCAATACTGGCACAAGCACACGCACGTCCCAATACTGGCACAAGCACACGCACGTCCCAATACTGGCACAAGCACACGCACGTCCCAATACTGGCACAAGCACACGCACGGCCCAATACTACCACAAGCACACGCACATCCCAATACTGTCACAAGCACACGCACATCCCAATACTGGCACAAGCACACGCACGTCCCAATACTGGCACAAGCACATGCACAGCCTAATGCTGTCACAAGAACACACACATCGCAATACTACCACAAGCACACGCACATCCCAATACTGGCACAAGCACACGCACGTCCCAATACTGGCACAAGCACACGCACATCCCAATACTGTCACAAGAACACACACATCGCAATACTGTCACAAGCACACGCACATCCAAATACTGGCACAAGCACACACACGTCCCAATACTGTCACAAGCACACACACGTCCCAATACTGGCACAAGCACACGCACATCCCAATACTGTCACAAGCATACGCACGTCCCAATACTGGCACAAGCACACGCACGTCCCAATACTGTCACAAGCACACGCACATCCCAATACTGTCACATGCACACGCACATCCCAATACTGCCACAAGCACACGCACGTCCCAATACTGGCACAAGCACACAAACGTCCCAATACTACCACAAGCACATGCACATCCCAATACTGGCACAAGCACATGCACATCCCAATACTGTCACAAGCACACGCACATCCCAATACTGTCACAAGCACACGCATGTCCCAATACTACTACAAGCACATGCACATCCCAATACTGGCACAAGCACACGCATGTCCTAATACTGTCACAAGCACACGCACGTCCCAATACTGTCACAAGCACACATACATCCCAATACTGTCACATGCACACACACGTCCCAATACTGTCACAAGCACACGCACGTCCCAATACTGTCACAAGCACACGCACGTCCCAATACTGTCACAAGCACACGCACATCCCAATACTGGCACACGCACGGCCCACTACTGTCACAAGCACATGCAAGTCCCAATACTGTCACAAGCACACGCACGTCCCAATACTGGCACAAGCAAACACACATCCCAATACTCTCACAAGCACACGCACGTCCCAATACTGGCACAAGCACACACACGTCCCAATACTGGCACAAGCACACGCATGTCACAATGGTGTCACAAGCACACGCACTTCCCAATACTGCCACAAGCACACGCACCTCCCAATACTGTCACAAGCACACGCACGTCCCAATACTGGCACAAGCACACGCACATCCCAATACTGGCACAAGCACACACACGTCCCAATACTGGCACAAGCACACGCATGTCACAATGGTGTCACAAGCACACCCACTTCCCAATACTGCCACAAGCACACGCACGTCCCAATACTGGCACAAGCACACGCACGTCCCAATACTGTCACAAGCACACGCACATCCCAATACTACCACAAGGACACGCACGTCCCAATACTGTCACAAGCACACGCACGTTCCAATACTGGCACAAGCACACGCACATCACAATAATGGTACAAGCACACACACGTCACAATACTGGCACAAGCACACCCACGTCCCAATACTGTCACAAGCACACGCACATCCCAATACTCTCACAAGCACACGCACGTCCCAATACTGGCACAAGCACACGCACATCCCAATACTGGCACAAGCACACGCACGTCCCAATACTGCCACAAGCACACGCACGTCCCAATACTGTCACAAGCACACGCACGTCCCAAAACTGTCATAAGCACACGCACGTCCCAAAACTGTCACAAGCACACGCACGTCCCAATACTGGCACAAGCACACGCACATCCCAATACTGGCACAAGCACACACACGTCCCAATACTGGCACAAGCACACGCACGTCACAATGGTGTCACAAGCACACGCACTTCCCAATACTGCCACAAGCACACGCACCTCCCAATACTGTCACAAGCACACGCACATCCCAATACTTGCACAAACACACGCACGTCCCAATACTGGCACAAGCACATGCACGTCCCAATACTGTCATAAGCACACGCACATCCCAATACTGTCACAAGCACACACACAACCCAATACTGTTACAAGCACACGCACGTCCCAATACTGCCACAAGCACACGCACATCCCAATACAGGCACAAGCACACACACGTCCCAATACTGTCACAAGCACACGCATATCAGAATACTGTCAAAAGCACACGCACATCTCAATACTGTCACAAGCACACACACATCCAAATACTGCCACAAGCACACGCACATCCCAATACTGTCATAAGCACACGCACATCCCAATACTCTCACAAGCACACGCACATCCCAATACTGTCACAAGCACACGCACTTCCCAATACTCTCACAAGCACATGCACGTCCCAATACTGTCACAAGCACACGCACGTCCCAATACTGCCACAAGCACACACACGTCCCAATACTGTCCCAAGCACACGCACGTCCCAATACTGTCAGAAGCACACGCACTTCCCAATACTGCCACAAGCACACGCACATCCCAATACTGTCACAAGCACAGGCACGTCCCAATACTGTCACAAGCACACGCACATCCCAATACTGTCACAAGCACACGCACATCCCAATACTGTCACAAGCACAGGCACGTCCCAATACTGTCCCAAGCACACGCACGTCCCAATACTGTCACAAGCACACGCACATCCCAATACTGTCCCAAGCACACGCACGTCCCAATACTGTCACAAGCACACGCACTTCCCAATACTGTCACAAGCACACGCACGTCCCAATACTGGCACAAGCACACACACGTCCCAATACTGTCACAAGCACACGCATTTTTATGTAGAATTAAATCACATAACTTGTTGGTAAAGAGCAACCATTAAAGTGATTTAAATTCACATTAAAGCTAAAAACAATGTCTGTAAATGGTACAATGCTTGTTACGATGTTACGATGTTAGAGTTCAGTCCAAATAACCAAAATTGTAATATATACAGAGATTGCTGGAGGTCGGATGAGATATCTCCTCTCGGGGAATTGGCTTTTCTTAATCTCTGTAATGCTTAGTGAATAGAAATCCTAAAACCCTAAACATGTCATTATAAGGATCTTTTTAAAGTATCCCAGTTATTTCTTGCCAGTTAACTCACATTTCATTCCAGGAAACACATTCGCAGATTGGTATTTGTGTGTAGTGGTGAAGTAACTGGCTCAGATGCCAATGATCTTATATGCCAGCCGTGTCTCTGTCATACAGGCGACAATAACCTCCCTATAATTATAAATCTAGTTGTTTGCCCGTCATAAATGACGGTATAATATCCCTCGCCCCTTTCCCTTCCCTGTGTCTCTTTCCCCTCTCCTCACTCCCTCCCCTTTGTCTCTTTCCCCTCCTCCCTCCCTCCCTTTTGTCTCTTCCCCTCCTCCCTCCCTCCACTGTGTCTCTTTCCCCTCCTCCCTCCCTCCACTGTGTCTCTTTCCCCTCCCCCTGTGTTTCTTTCCCCTCCTTCCCCACCCCTCCAGCCCGCATTGCGCAGCTCGGACTGTTCATTGATATGAAATGCGCGTGTGCAGCTAGTGCTGTGCATTGAAGCCCAGTGCGAGTGCGTAGCTGTCATCGCGCACTGGGCACATAGTCTCTGTAGTGCGCATGCGCTAGCCGGTGTTACACACTATGGAAACTATATTAGTAGCGACCTGCCCGTCAAAAAATCACGGCAAAAGGATTGTAAGGCAGGTAATGTTGTTTGCGTGCAAAATTAATTTTGTTGGTGTTTTAAGATCCTTTGGCGCTCATTGCGAGCCTCGCGCTGAGCGCCTTTGGTGCTCATTGGGATGCAGTTGGTTGTTTGTGTGCTATGAGCAGCGTTGGTGTTTTTTTTGGTATGGCAATGAATAATTAATGAAAGAAGAAATTAATTTACTTTACCTATTGTGAAGTAATATATGCAGGAAGCATTGTGCTGAAGAGCTGGCAATCTGTTTTCATGTTGCTGCAGCATTAGTGGTGTGGAGCTGCTGTGTAAGCGTCATGAATGTGTGCAGTGTAATAGTGTGCGTGACCGAGACAAAATCGTTAGGGTAGCTGGGTACTTCCGGATTGTTCCAAAATGGCGGCTAATGTGTGGTATGCGGCTGTGGCTGATTTTGCGTCCTTGTGGCTGACTTTTTCGGAAAAGGTGATTTTTCGGGTGTTTAAACTCTGTAATTTGTACTTAAATGGAGGTGTAACTTCAGTTTTCGAGGTCCTGGGTGCCCCCCCTTGCTGTGGGTAAGCTTTTTATGTATTTGTTGTGTGTATTTATTGTTTTTCTAATGTTTTGGGGGTTGTGCGGGTTGCGTCCTTGTTTTCGTATCTCGCACGTCTTTGCCTGAAAATCCGTAGGTGTTTGGTGGTGTTTTGCGTCTTTAGAGTACTGTAGCCTCGTTTTCGTTTTTTTGGCGGCCATTTTTTCTCTTGCTTTTCTCTCTCTAAACTCTTTTATTTGGAGTTAAATTGAGGTGTACTTCAGTTTTCGAGGTCCTGGGTGCCCCCCCTTGCTGTAGGTAAGCTTTTTATGTATTTATTGTGTTTTTCATGTTTTCATGCTTCGGGTTTCGGACAGTTTTTGCGAGGTCGTAATGGGTCGTAACGCGGCTCCTATTTTGGTTTTGTAACTCCGTAAATTTAGCGAGGTCCACAGTTGCTGGCAAGGAGCGCCTTTGGCTACGCGAGCCTGCAGCGTTAGCAACAGCCCGCATGCTCACAACTATATTAGTGACTAGCAAATTGCCCGTCAAAAAATGACGGCAATGAAATTGTAAGGTAGCTAATGCTGTTTAGTGTGTAATAATGAAATATGTAATACATTAATAAATGAATATACTTTACCTATTTTAAAGCATTGTGTGGAAGAGCTGTGAATGTGTTTTGATGTTGCTGCAGCATAAGTGGTGTGGAGCTGCTGTGTAAGCGTGCTGAATGTGTGCAGTGTAATAGTGTGCGTGCGCGAGACCAACCCGTTAGCGTAGTCGTGTACTTCCGCATTGGCGTAAAATGGCGAGTAATGTGTGTTATACGTTTGTATCGGAATATCCGTAGGTGTTTTGTGGTGTTTTGCGAGTTTCTTGTGGTGTTTTGCGAGTTTAGAGTGCTGTAGCCTCGTTTTCGTTTTGTTCGGCGGCCATTTTTTCTCTCGCTTAGATTTTTTTTTAGTCTCTAAACTGTTTTATTTCGAGTAAAATCGAGGTGTAAGTTGTATTTTTGAGGTGCTGGGTGCTCCCTCTTGGTGTAGGTAATTTTTTTATGTATGTGGTGTGTGTATGTATTGTGTTTTACATTTTGTAATGTTCGCGAGTTGCGTCCGAGTGTTGCGAGTCCGTAATGTGTGTGAACGTGTGTCGTATGTTGTTTGCGAGTGTCGTAATGTGTGTGTCGTACTGTTTGGGTTGCGACGTGAAGTTTGCGAGGGTCGCAGTTGCTGGCATGGAGCGCCTTCGGCGCTCCATGCCAGCAACTGCGGCCCTCGCTTTGCGAGGTCCTCAGGTGCTGGCATGGAGCGCCTACGGCGCTCCATGCCAGCAACTGAGACCCTCGGGCAGTGCCCTCGCTTCGCGAGGGCCTCGGCTCGCTGCGCGAGCCGCGGCCCTCGCTATGCGAGGGCCGCGACTCGCGTAGCGAGCCCGCAGCGTTAGCAACAGCTCGTACGCTCACAACTATATATGTGATAGCAATGTGCACATCTCCGTGTCTAAAACTGGACCTGCAAATGAGAGCCCGTATCTGTGATCTAAATCATTATTACACGACCCCCTTTACACTCAGGACAGATTGTGAGTGTATGTGGGGAGGGCTATGGTTACATCAGCACAGACCACAAACCCCTGCAGTTGTAATTAAAGCTACAGCGCAGGCCGTCATCTCCTTCCTATGATATTGTACAGAATCATAATTGTGTGATACAAACACTCCCTGAGAATACTTGTAATGTTTCCAGTGCAGATACATTGTGACATTACAGGCTATTAGTAACACAACGTCATGACATCACAGCCAGTAGTGGGTCATATGACCCGTTTAATCATTTTTCGATCCATTATATCCTATACATATATCCTACCACGGTGGTGCATTAGACTTGTATTCAGCAAATCTTTACCCAATTCGGGTGTTATACTACGGGTGTTTGTGAAATAGCCGTATTACACTGGAAGTCTAATTATTTTGTCCCAATGTGGGTTATATACGGATACAGTTTTTTTTTCGCTGTATGAATGAGTATTTTTAGTACATTTATGCATCTCTAGTCTATACGTTCTGTACACCATTACACTTTATTATAGGGCTATTAGCCATCTTGTGGGGCTCACAATAGTCCTACAGGTAGGAGGTCTCTGAAATGGGACAAGGATTCTGGACGTTTTCTTCTAAATGGTTATTGGGAACCTTTATTGGATTTGATGATTGATTCGTCCAACCAGGATGTGCTGAACACCTTACTATATAATCATTTTAAAGTTTATAATAAAGTTCCCATTTGTAAGTTTGTGGTTCTGTTTGATGGATAACGTTAAGCACTGGAGCGATAGTACGGCTATACTTTAATTAGTTTTTAAGGATACACCCCCCGAGAGCTGCAAATAGAAGTCCAGTACAAACAAAATGGAAGCCTCCAGTAAAAATGTATTTCTTGGAAATGTTTTTTTTGTTTCTAAACATTTTGCCCAATACTGAGTTATTCAAAGACCCATATTGAAAAAGTATAACCACAGCGGTCCATTAAATTAAAGGAATTCAGAACACCTGACATGGTAGACAACATAGAGTAGGCGTTGATGCCTATTCTATCACGCATCATTTTACATGTTAATTCTTACACCTAGTCTACAGATATACTGTATGAGAAGAAGAAAGATCCTATTTTAGGGCACACCAAATAATCTAAATCTCAGAAAGGTATAATAAACTAAATTATAAAACTTAACTTTTATTAACTAGTAAAATCCATATTAAAATATGTAAACGTGGGTTGCAAAGAGGCCACACAAATATTGGATTGACTAATATGGTATCTCAAAATGGTGAATTCTGTCCCTAATAGGCACACCATATATGAGGAGCACCCTGAGTAATACACTTATACATTTGGTTCTTATGTGAAGATACCTGAGCCACCATACTCTATATTTTCTGTTGATAGTCTACAGATACACTTATTATTCACACATTCACTCTACATAGGCCAATTCTCATAACCATCCCATCTACCTTATACAATTACCCACCCTACCCAAACACATAACCCCTATCCATCCCGACACATACCTACCACTACTTACCCCTACTATATACCTCCTGCCACATACCCATTTTACCCAAACACATAACCCCTACCCATCCCAACACATACGCCCTACACATTTCTCCAACACATACCTACTTACCCCTACTATATATCTCCTGCCACATACCCACCCTACCCAAACACATAACCCCTACCCATCCCAACAAATACCTACCGCTACTTACCCCTACTATATATCTCCTGCCACATACCCACCCTACCAAAACACATAACCCTTACCCATCCCAACACATACGCCTGACACATTTCTCCAACACATACCTACTTACCCCTACTATATATCTCCTGCCAGGTACCCACCCTACCCAAACACATAACCCCTACCCATCCCAACACATACGCCCGATACATTTCTCCCACACATACCTACTTACCCCTACTATATATCTCCTGCCAGGTACCCACCCTACCCAAACACATAACCCCTACCCATCCCAACCCATACGCCCTACAAATTTCTCCAACACATTAGCCCTACTATATATCTCCTGCCAGATACCCACCACATATTTCACCAATTACATGCCCATCCTCTTACCGTACTCCCCTTGCATCACACACATTTAGAAAGCATGTAAAATACACATAGAAAACTTTTTTTACCCACCCAAACATATAAATATTTTTATTCAGTTAGTTGTGTGAGTGGTGTTCAGAAGATGGTGGGGGGGGGAGAGGTGCAGAGAAGAGAGAAGAGATGACATTAGATGGTGACCAAGGGAGTGTTTGGAGGGAAACAGTTTAGAGAGGAGTGAGGGAGAGCAGGAATTGAGGAAAATAGGTCCTTGAAGTTATAGATCTATAAAAATGGCACTTTGAGGTGTTGGAGACTTGTCAAAGGGAGGATTTAGTTGAAGTAAGATGGCTTGGGTGTGATGTCAGGAGGCACATAAGGCACATAAGAGGAGGGAAGATGCCGTGGTCATTGAGACTCAACCAGATGAGATCAATCAACAACTGGCTTGAAAGGTGAACCTGAGGATAGGTGCGACCAACGAGGTGCTCCACTGCCTCGGACTGTATGTGCCACAACACCTCCACCAACAAGATCATGTGACCATGTGAGGCCGGCATCTAGCAGCGGTGTGGGGCCCCACCTTCCAAACAAGGAGGAAGTATCTGGGTAAAGGTTCCCCTTTTCTTAAGTTATTTTTTTCCTTTCAGGTATTTTTGGAATAGAACATTACACTGTCTTAATCTCCAAGCAGCACTGTCTGATATTCTAGATTAACTATATACATTGTACACCAACAACATACATGTACATAACCACATATGATCTGTGTACACATCCAAAATATGTTGACATTTAAACAAACAGTACATGACACAATCAATATTTTAAGAACAACATTTTAAAATATTATTATTATTAACTTTTATTTGTAAAGCGCCAACATATTCTGGAGCGCTGTACAGGGGAAGAGAACAGGGAAAAATACAATATTAACAACTGAAGAAAATGGAGAGCCCTTTTTTGAGCTTAGAATCTTTGTAGATAGTGATTTTCCCCAAAAGTATCCTACAGAATAGGGAACTCGGCTACTTACAATCTAAAGGGAATGGAAGAGTCAGAAACCTGGGGAAAGAAGGTAAGGAATAGCAAGGGTCAAGAAGAAGGTGAAGGTTTGCTTAAGTAGGAAGGTGTGCAAACTTGCAAAGGGTTATCTTTACTTTCAATAAATAAAGACCTATACAGATGTTTTATAATATCCCATTGACACACAAACATGACTTTAATAATAAATATGGTGGGGCAATCTGTCATTTAGCAATACAATGTTCTTTTTAACTCTGTACACTCCATGCTGCCCATGCAGTGACTAGGTAATATGATGTTATATTGAGAAATATATTAATATGGATAGTGTAGAGTGTAGGTGGTCCCTGCAGATGTAAATGACAGTTAGGGTCTCGAGAGTACGTCTGTTATGTCCATCCATGTGTAAATTGGTAATCAAGTACAGGTGGTTACGTGAAGGGTTGAGTCCTAAGTCTGAGTAGAGGCCTTAGCGTTTAGGTGCTGTAATGGCTCATATACAGTTTTAGTGTTAGTAATAGCCATGGTATTTGTTGTGTCTTGTGGTCTAATGGCCCTAAACTCCTACTTGTTCTAGTCTGGTCATTTTGTGTTTCATCGGACTTTATTATTCAAGTCAGAATGTATATTAGACCCAGTGAAGGGAGATGTTACAATGAGGGAATTATGGGATTATGTATTGACTTCTTCATAAACAGGGGTCAGGATGAAAAGAGATGACAATAATGACAACTGTCTGTAGTGATGTTCTTGTCCTAAACACACATATCTATATATGTATCATCCAGTATACATCTCCCATTCATGGATCCAATGGTTGGAATGTCTGTTTTTGAGGTTACACATTGTACATTTATGTTTTAGACATATTTTTATCTAACCATCTATTGGTTATTGTACAATATCATGTGATTCCACCAAATGACACGTACCAGGAAAATATGGCTATAGTACTTAATCTGCCATGAAACATTCTATAGGAAGCAGAAGGCGAAACGTGTATGTCATCTATCAAAAGGCATTACATGACCGAGCTTGCGGGCTAGCCAACGAGTTCTGATACTTCAACTCTCTGGATCTCTGATTTCCATGTCTATTTGCCCAAAGTAAATACAATTCACAGTGACCATTAGGATAGCAGCTAACAATCAGAATATAGAAACTATATTAATGGTAACTGTATAGCACAAGTGCCCTTCGTAACAATCAACATGAACTGCTTTCAGGTACATTATGGTTTGTAAGATTGTACAACATTGGTAGCACAGGTTGGAGATCAACGACAGGTAATAATGCTGAACTTTACATATCCATCATGTTGTTATATCTGAATATGGTTTAAAATGCATTTTTGAATTTTGCTTTCCTCATCTTTTTTTATTTTTTCAAAACAAGTGAAATAAACATTTTTGTAAAGGTAAGTTTTATTAACCTTTGCAGCATTTATTAATTATGCAAAAAATCTTTAGTGATTTAAACACACTCCTTAAATGTGGGATTAAAATGTGTTAAATAAACATCTATTTAATATAGGTAGGCACTGCATATAACTCTGTTTTTTAATAACATATATTACCCACACTGGGGAACTGTGAATACACCTTTAAGATGCCTACATTTACTATGGTTTATATATTTGTATCTGATTTATTTCATTAGGCAGAGTCCTCTGGGTGTCACAAACTACTGAATTGTATATCCAGGGTGTCACGTGCAGTCTCATAATAAGCAGAGTGTGAGCCGCTGACGTGCACTAATATGGATTCCAATAGTGCAGTTGCACAACTTGCTGTCACCATCTAGTGGAATAAGAGAGCATTACAGAGACTTATTCATGGAGAAGTCTGATCTACAAGTAATTGATTTGTTATGTAGCAGATTTGTGGATTATGAGACATATTCAATTAGAAGCCCGCAACTCGATTGCAGACAGCCGCATGTCTGTGGGTGTGCTGAGGGCTTCCGTTGGTCTCCGATTGCGATGCTATTCAATTGCTCAAATCTGCAAGTTACTGGCTCAAACCGACTCCATAAACCTTGCACTGGCTCGTAGCAGTTCAAGGCGGGAACATGATCAGTTAAGCAAGCCCGTAACCTCCCATTTCAGATCAGCCAATAGGAAATGAGACAGTCAGCATTACGCCTGTAAAACATGGAGGTTACCTGTCATTCAATTCGGTTCGGTGGCGATCAGACTCGTAAACCAGCAAAATAAAGAATTATGAAAATGAATGCCAATACTGTTCTAGTCCATGTTGGTGGCCTGAAATGTATTAACTCATTGATACCCGAGATCGATTTAGCCCCAAAATTAAACATAAAAATAAATCTTATATACTGACGATTTGCGGGCTTGAGACTGTTGTGCAATTAATTCTAATGTCTGTCATCGCTTTCCCCGTTATTTGCAGTGCAGTAGTGATTTTTTATTTGCTGTTACAGTGCTATGGACATGTGTTTAACCCCCTTGTGTCCTCTCTAGCACTCGTAGGCTTTTCTACTTCATTTGCCGTGTACGGGTGTGAAAACATTTGCGGGCTTGGGGAAATTGATCGATTAAATAGCGATTTGAGATTTTAGCCTTGCGAAAGGGACAGATCAAAGGCTTCTGGAGGCTGGAAGTTGCAAATT
>CM050170.1:198456188-198468688 GCA_027410445.1 Discoglossus pictus
ATCTAAGAGGAGATCTGATTACCTTATATAAATACATCCAGGGTCAGTATAAAGATTTGTCAAGGGAGCTTTTTGTCCCAAGAGGTTTTTAACTGACAAGAGGACATCCTTTTAAATTTAGAAGTAAAAAGATTTCACCTTAAAGAAAAAAAAAAGGGTTCTTCACAGTAAGGGTGGTTAATCTGTGGAATTCTCTAGCAAAGGAGGTGGTGGCAGTTGAGTCGATAGATAACTTTAAAAAGGGAATGGATATACTTTTAAATAAAAAGGGCATTCAGGGTTATCCTGGATAATTAGAGAGAGAGTATTGATCCAGGGAGGAATCCGATGGCCAGTATCTGGGGTCAGGAAGGAATTTTATATTTTTTTCCCCTTTTGAGGCAATTGGCAAAGGTTCACTGTTTTTTTATTTATTTTTTTATTTGATTCCTCTGGATCATTTAACAATTAACAATTAATCTGCATATTGCAGATCAAAGGAGATCTAAAAAGGTTGAACTTGATGTACTAAAAGTATTTTTTCAACCTCAATTACTATTTAACTATGTGGATTGGTTCTCTAAACAGATCTGCTTTATAACATTTAGCAAACTTCCATCAGCAGTCATCTTTTTGCAGAACATCTTATGTATCCATGTAGAAGTCATTTCTGATAGAGTCAGTTTGTAGCCACATTCTGGAGATCATTTTGCAGTCATCTTGGAATAGATATCAAGTTATCTTGAGCTTTTCATCCAGAGACCAATGGAGCATCCAAAAGGGCAAATCAAGCCTTGGAGCAATACCTCCTACACAACTAGATGGTCGGTTTCCACGTCTTCCATTGGCAAAGTTTGCCCAAAAACCTTTATACAAAGAATTCATCCAAACATCCCCATTCGAAGCAGCTCTTGGCTACCCACCCAGCTATGTCTGAACTTCCTGCCAATCAAAGAGTTCAGGAACTGCAACAAGTTTGGTCACAGGTAGAAGAAAATGTAAAAAGAGCCTCTGAACTCCAAAATAAATATACTGATAAGTGCAGGCCTCCTGTACCCAACTACAAAGTGAGAGATATGGTCTGGATGTCTACTACAAATCTAGAATCAGTCTTCTCTCTAAACTGGGCTGTTGCTAAAATGGACCTTATAAGATTTTGTCTGCATTAACCCTACTACCTCCTAATTGGACTTACCATCTTCTATGAAGATTAATACATTCTTCCTTGCCAGTCTCACCAGGAATCAGTGCAAAGTAGTCCCTACTACTTCTCCTCCTGCTTATGTTCAATGACAAGGAGATTTTGAGGTACATAGAATTCCAGATTCCAAGTACTATGGAAGAACATTTACGTATTTGGTCCATGGGAAGGGTTATTCTGGGTCTTGTCTTGGGACCTGTGCAAGAGAGGAGAGTTGATCCTGTTGAATCACAATATTAGAACTGCTTACTAGTAAATCCATAGTAAATTACTAGTAAATTCATACATGCGGGATTCTCACATCTCCACAATTGGTTTTGAGTGCATGGCCCCTTGCATGAATGGTGTCCAGCTTTATCTGTCTGAAGGAATGACATCTCAACAAATGACAAAGAAATAGAGGACGTTATCACTAGTTGCAATTTAACTACAATTACAGAAGCAGAGTGAAGAAGGGGCATAAATAAAACTAAGGGAAGTATGGGAGGTAATAACATAATTTAAGTTTTCAAAGGCATCTGGGCCATACGACCTTTCTTCTCAATATTATAAAAAGATTGTTGGTATTTTGGTCAATGACTAGTTAAGCTATTTAATAACATTTTGAATAAAGTAGCATTTAATTCCAAGATGTTAGAGCCTTTGATATTAGTGCTTCCAAAGCCATGGTTCAATGTGATGTTAAGACAAAACTATAAGCCCATTCACTCATACACAAACATATACAAAGTCCAGGGGGAAATATTGGCAGAAAGAAATTAAACTGTGTACTATCAAGAATCACAATTTTCCTTAAGTCTGCTTCAACAGGGAAACATTCGGTAAGTGCTCATGGAAATATATGTTTTCAGTGCTCAATGAATTTAGATTGCCAAAAACCTCCATATGCATGCCCAAGGGTAAAATTATTGTTTCATGTATGAGTATGGGTAAGAGCAGCATTAAAAATGGTACATGGCAGGGTTGTCCTCTATCACCACTGCTATATGCTATGGTTGTAGAGATATGGTTATAACAATGGTGTTGTACTCAGACAATATCATGGTGTCCCTGTCTTGCCTGCTTGTACCCATCCCAAATCTGCTTCTGGAGATACAAACTTTAAGAAAATTGTTGGGTCTCAAAGGAAATAACAGAAAAAACAGAGATTCTTGTGATAATTCATGGTGCATATTATTACATTTGGGTTGAAAAAAGATGAATTGTAAGTGTGTATCATAAAAAAGCTACAAAGATTTATATGAAACAAATTAACCAGTTGTTTGGAGGAATGATCAAGTTATAATGTTGCAGTAAAGATGAATATTGTGCCTAAAATATCTGTTTAGATATTTACCAACACGTATACCAATATGTAATTGAGACAAGATGCACTTGAATTAATTTGGGGGGAAAACAAAAGTGACAAGCACAGCAATGACCAAGCAGTAGAGAACAGTGGATTAGGTGCACCTGATATAAACAAATATTACTTAGCATCTCAATTTACTACTATAGTGATGGGACACTAGGCTAATGAAAGCAAGCCCTGGGTGGAATTAGAGCAGAAAAGCTATAAACCAGCAAGTTGTTAAGATTATATGTGGGAAGAAAAAAAAAAAAAAGATAAGATTAATAAATGAGTAGCCAGGGAGTGAACTCATACAAGAAATGTCAAAATCTAGTTACAGGTCATTTACCATATTTGATGATAATATTTAATATTACATTTTCCTGGGTCTGAATAACAATATAGTTTATACTCACTGGAGGCTATCAGGCACATTAAGGATAGTGGACAGTTTGAATGATGAAAGAGACATTTTTATTTAACAATGATTATATTTTTGCATTCCTCTTGTCCTGGATTCTTAAACGGTAAACACCAGATAAGGAAACATTGTCTATTCAAAGTTTATTGGTTAATAATAAAAGTAACCTGTTAAAAAACATCTAAGATTTTACAGTTTGATGCCGAATGATCATCCAAAAAATTGTCCTTTGAATCCAATTTTGTTTATTAAATGTTTAATTGATGGACATATTTGCAGCCAGAAGCCACATAAGCTTTAATGAAACAAGGGGTTCTCCCTCCACTCTGGAAATGTTTTATACACCGGACATTGCCCAACTCCCATACAATAAACATTGTAAGTAACCCAGCTCCTGAAACTGGTTTCACACCTGCGGAGACTTGTAAAGTGCTCTTCTATAAACTGCATCGTAAAGACCAAGACTAACACAAAGCCATACACAGCTTTTATTGGGGCCTTTTATGAGCCAGATTGACATTGAACTATGGAACTGCTCCTTAGCACAACTTCATTCTGAAGATCATCAACCAAATAAATTAGGACTGGTGTGAATTGGAATTCATTTTCTTCAAATCAGTGACCTTGGACCTCTGCGAGTGACAGCCAATAGTGAGGAGGATTAGGACATGCCCACCGGTCAATGTGTCCATTGTTACCCACTGACCAGCCGCTGTTTAGTTTGTTGTTCTGACTTTAACTCGCCATAAAATACTTTTTACTATTTATCTTTCTACCTTTTATAGGCCTCAGATTAGGTTGTTTGGATAAACTGCTCATGCCTTTTAGTGTTGGGGAGGGGCTGGATAAAGGTTTGCAGGACAAAGAGGAAGGGTCGTTAAAACAGCTTAACTGCTGAGTAATTACGTTTTTAAAACGTATACAGAAATGTCAGAGTTCAAGGATATGGGTTGAATACTTGTATTAAAGTGAATGCAAATTATTGTTTTACTTCTCTTGTAAATGGAGAATTTGCTTCATTTTAATCATTCACTAAAAGTAGTGTGAGATATAGGATGAGCCGATTGCCCCTGGATTGGTCTTTGGATTGGTCTTTGGATTGGTTTTTGGATTAGTTTTTGGATTGGTCTTTGGATTGGTTTTTGGATTCGTCTTTGGATTGGTTTTTGGATTGGTCTTTGGATTGGTCTTTGGATTGGTTTTTGGATTGGTTTTTGGATTGGTCTTTAGATTGGTTTTTGGATTGGTTTTTGGATTGGTCTTTGGATTGGTCTTTGGATTGGTTTTTGGATTGGTCTTTGGATTGGTCTTTGGATTGGTCTTTGGATTGGTCTTTGGATTGGTTTTTGGATTGGTTTTTGGATTGGTCTTTAGATTGGTTTTTGGATTGGTTTTTGGATTGGTTTTTGGATTGGTCTTTGGATTGGTCTTTGGATTGGTCTTTGGATGGTTCAGATTCATCCAACCTGACCAATAATTTCATGTTTTGCAGCTGCCAAAAATGCAATTACTGAAAATAATATCAAAAATGTATTGGTAGAAGAGTTTTGTATTAATATGTCCAATGCTGGCTCCTCACTCCCCACTTCTTGTGGTTTTAATGCACTTCTCCCAGCTAAAATGTGTCTTAAATCCCCTCTACACCTCAGCAGTGACCCCACAAATGTGTCTCATAATAGGATAAAATACATAATGTGAAGGGGATTTCTGGGTATGTTGCCTTTAATAATATTCTTTAAGTGAAAAAAACTGTATATTGTCTCATTTTAATGTATAACTTATTTCTTCTCGTTCTAATGGTGACTGACAAAATTGTATCAAGTTTTATTGTCAGAAAAACAGCAAAAATGTTTATAGTTTATAAATGATAAACGGTTACAGTTTAATGTGCTGAGGTCATTAGTGAGGCCAAGGTATAACATGGCGGGGGTTAATGTTTAATATGTTTTATACACAAGAAGGACGAGGAGTGGGAGGAGGAGGACGGGGTGGGGAGGAGGAGGACGGGGTGGGGAGAGGATGGGGAGGAGGACAAGGTGGGGAGGAGGAGGATAGGGTGGGGAGGGGGAGGACTGGGGGGGGGCAACCTGCTCTGTGACAAGTCAGTTATTAGAATTAATCAAGGTCTGAGATAATCGACCATTACTGGTTATGCGTAACATTGACTGCAGGTGAATCTCAAGTTGTCCTATATCTCAAATTCACTCTTTAAAAAATCTATACTTGATAATAATAATAATTTAGACTTTCATTTATTACCTTCTATACCTTATTATACATTGGAAGCCAAGATGGTGGCTTCTACAACTGTGTTGATACATAGTTACATAGTTACATAGTATTTAAGGTTGAAAAAAGACCTTCAGTCCATCAAGTTCAACCTTAAATGCAGAGCAAGTTTGTATATTCCAGAAAGGCCATGTGGCAGTTCAACATGTCATTGCTTTCAGTAAGTCAAATGGACCCCCCCCCCCTAGTTATAATGATGCACAGCACTGAGAAAGCAGATGAGAAAAACAGCTCAGAAAAAAAAATGAAACAAAACGGCATTATGTACTTGCATTTAATGAGCAAAAGTGGTGAATATCTCATATAAGGGCCAGATTAAGACATTTTGAGGATCTAAATTAAAAGTCGTTGGTGGCTCCATATATATCTAATTCATATTATAAACAATAATAAGCCATTACTAGATGATAAGTTGTGTTCCCAATATTAATGTATATCATAAACCTCTATTATCACTATGGCATTTTTATTTTTATTATCTATCTATCTATCTATCTATATATACAAACACTATCTATTTGTTACAAACACCAGCAGCTACATACAGGACACCACTGACTTTCTTAACAAACTTAGCCTAATTGAGGACCTTCCAGTTAACACACTACTAGTTACCATGGATGTTGAATCTCTCTATAGCAACATCCCCCACAAAGATGGTACTGAGGCATGCCTCAGGTTCTTTTCAAATCACACCCAGGGCCATAAATACAATTCTAATACCATTGCAAAACTATTAGAATACATCCTAACCCACAACTACTTCACCTTCAATGGACAGATTTACCTACAGATCATGGGGACTGCAATGGGTACGAAAATGGCACCACAGTATGCAAATCTATTTATGGCTGACCTGGAACAGAGATTCCTATCCACATTAGTCCATAAACCTTACAGATACTACCGGTATATAGATGACCTGTTCATCATATGGACAGAGGGAGAAAAAAACCTCAGAGACTTCCACAATGCCTTTAATACCTTCCACCCATCTATTAAACTTAAAATGGATTACTCTGCTGAACAGGTAAACT
This sequence comes from Discoglossus pictus, assembly GCA_027410445.1. Lineage (NCBI taxonomy): Eukaryota > Metazoa > Chordata > Amphibia > Anura > Alytidae > Discoglossus > Discoglossus pictus. Next base: position 198,462,446 of record CM050170.1, read on the forward strand.
TTTTGGACACCACCATATCCATCAAAAATGGTAAACTTCACTCATCTGTGTATAGGAAGCCTACAGACAAATATAGTTACCTACACAGTTCTAGTTTCCATCCCTCACATACTAAAAAAGGGATAATTTACAGCCAAGCCATCAGATACCACCGCATATGCTCAAACACCAAGGACCGCGACAAACATTTAAAAACACTGTCTGACTCCTTCAAACAAAAGGGTTACAAACCCCATGTCATCACACAGAAAGTAACCGCTGCCATCAAAACACCCCGAGAACACCTGTTGCAATATAAAACTAAAGAAAGTTCTTCACGTACACCTCTAGTAACAACATACCATCCGACTCTAGAAGGAATACGTAAAATAATTAAAGATCTACAACCACAACTAACAGAAGATGCAGAATTAAAACATATATTTCCCAAACCTCCCATTGTCGCATTCAGACAACCACCAAATCTAAGACAAACATTGGTGAACAGAAGATTGGCCAATGAACGGCCCAACAGAGAAAATGGCACCAAACCCTGCAACAAAAATAGGTGCAAATTATGTCAGCATATCTGCAAAGAGGATACAGCCACACACAACAACAAGAGCTACAACATCAGAGGGTCATATTCCTGCACATCATCAAATGTAGTCTACATGATACAATGTACTGTCTGTGAAAATGGATGCTACATTGGAGAAACCAGCCAGAAATTACATATGAGGATGAACCTTCACAGAAACTCCATCAAAAAACACAATGAAGACAATTATTGTACCCCAGTGGGACATCACTTTTCACAAAATAACCATTCTATACAAAACCTGAAAATAAAAATACTCAGAGGTTACTTTAAAAACACACAAGAAAGAAAGATCTATGAAATGAAGATGATAACTCACTTTAATACGAAAAATACAGGACTTAATGTTAATATGGAGTTTTTATCTCATTATCTTAATTTCTTATAACCTCCTATATTCCTGATATGATGATTATGTGTATGTATGTGTATATATATATGTATCCATGTTTATATATTTATATTTACTTATTTATATGTATTTAATTATATTATGATACTTCTTGTATATGTGTACATAACATGTGTATATATATATATATATATATGTGTACCATACTATGTTGTGTTCATTCCACCTATATGTATTTGCCTGATGATGTCAGACACTGCCACCACTCTCTCTGCATGTGCTGTTTTTATTCAAACTGAGGGTTCCATCTCATGTCAGTTTTGCTTCAGACTTGATAAAGGGAGGACAACACTCTCGAAAGCTTGTCATTTATTTATGATTATGTGTGTCCAATAAAAAAGGTATCACTATATACTGCAAAACTCTTATTATTTATCTGGATACTGGACACTCACGGCTACCTTACTCTTCATTACTATGGAAGATACCGCATATAGCCGCTTCAAGAAGCTACTGATTAAGATGACCAAGAAAACAGCACAGCTCAATAGTGACATCTTTTTTCTGTCACATTGCAAAAGAAGGAACCTAATACCAAATGGACTCAAGATCAAAAACCCACTTAAAACTACCCACAACTCACTATATGCTGAAAACCTCTGCAGACACACAAGTGAGAAATTAAGAAACAACCTAATCCACCAACTCTATGGCAAGAAACAAAAACTTAAGGACCAAATACTATCCCTCCTACAAAAACTAAGGGAACAAAACACATATGAAGCTGAACAATTGGAAAGGGAAATGCAGCATCTACAAATTAAACAACAACATAAGCTTATAAAGAAGAAAAATAAAAAGCTGAACTGCCTCTCTCAATATAACAAAAAACAGATACAGGAAGAGAAAGAGAATAACCTTAATACAACTGAGATTTCCACTACTACCACCAACATTTCTCCTGAATACAGCTCAGATAAAACAGGAATTATAAACCTTTCAAACTACCAACTAACACAGTCAGAGATCTCGGTTCTATCTAAAGGATTATCATTTTGTCCAAGCAGAAAACTGGATAAAATTAAATTGTACTCAGACTTGGAAGAATTCTTCAGGAGGCTGAGGCTTACAGAATTCTTCCACAGCCAAGATGCTACCACTCCCACATTAGATTACAACTGCAAGAAAAAGAACATACAATTCACCCCACAACCTGGACGCAACCCTAAATTAGACAGTTATATAGAAAGCTTCCGGCTAAGAACTGCATCCTTAATAACAAATCAACAGAAAAAAGGTTTATATAATCTCTCTCCATTAGAAAGAGCAGCCATAAAGAGCTTGAAGGGAAACACTAACATCACTATCAAACCAGCGGATAAAGGTAGTGCAGTTGTGATTTTAAACACTAAAGACTACTTACAAGAAGGTAACAAACAACTGACAGACAATACATACTACAAGAAATTAGACCAGGACCCCACAAAAGAATACACTATCCAACTCAGGAAACTCATTCAAACATTCCCAAAGAGGGTGCAACACGAATTGGAGCAACTCATACCCCAGGATCCTTCAACTGGAACGTTTTACTTGCTGCCAAAGATCCACAAACCAGGAAACCCGGGAAGACCTATTATTACAGGTATGGACACATTAACTGAACAGTTATCTGGTCTTATTGAAAATATCCTTAAGCCATTTGTTACAAACACCAGCAGCTACATACAGGACACCACTGACTTTCTTAACAAACTTAGCCTAATTGAGGACCTTCCAGTTAACACACTACTAGTTACCATGGATGTTGAATCTCTCTATAGCAACATCCCCCACAAAGATGGTACTGAGGCATGCCTCAGGTTCTTTTCAAATCACACCCAGGGCCATAAATACAATTCTAATACCATTGCAAAACTATTAGAATACATCCTAACCCACAACTACTTCACCTTCAATGGACAGATTTACCTACAGATCATGGGGACTGCAATGGGTACGAAAATGGCACCACAGTATGCAAATCTATTTATGGCTGACCTGGAACAGAGATTCCTATCCACATTAGTCCATAAACCTTACAGATACTACCGGTATATAGATGACCTGTTCATCATATGGACAGAGGGAGAAAAAAAAACCTCAGAGACTTCCACAATGCCTTTAATACCTTCCACCCATCTATTAAACTTAAAATGGATTACTCTGCTGAACAGGTAAACTTTTTGGACACCACCATATCCATCAAAAATGGTAAACTTCACTCATCTGTGTATAGGAAGCCTACAGACAAATATAGTTACCTACACAGTTCTAGTTTCCATCCCTCACATACTAAAAAAGGGATAATTTACAGCCAAGCCATCAGATACCACCGCATATGCTCAAACACCAAGGACCGCGACAAACATTTAAAAACACTGTCTGACTCCTTCAAACAAAAGGGTTACAAACCCCATGTCATCACACAGAAAGTAACCGCTGCCATCAAAACACCCCGAGAACACCTGTTGCAATATAAAACTAAAGAAAGTTCTTCACGTACACCTCTAGTAACAACATACCATCCGACTCTAGAAGGAATACGTAAAATAATTAAAGATCTACAACCACAACTAACAGAAGATGCAGAATTAAAACATATATTTCCCAAACCTCCCATTGTCGCATTCAGACAACCACCAAATCTAAGACAAACATTGGTGAACAGAAGATTGGCCAATGAACGGCCCAACAGAGAAAATGGCACCAAACCCTGCAACAAAAATAGGTGCAAATTATGTCAGCATATCTGCAAAGAGGATACAGCCACACACAACAACAAGAGCTACAACATCAGAGGGTCATATTCCTGCACATCATCAAATGTAGTCTACATGATACAATGTACTGTCTGTGAAAATGGATGCTACATTGGAGAAACCAGCCAGAAATTACATATGAGGATGAACCTTCACAGAAACTCCATCAAAAAACACAATGAAGACAATTATTGTACCCCAGTGGGACATCACTTTTCACAAAATAACCATTCTATACAAAACCTGAAAATAAAAATACTCAGAGGTTACTTTAAAAACACACAAGAAAGAAAGATCTATGAAATGAAGATGATAACTCACTTTAATACGAAAAATACAGGACTTAATGTTAATATGGAGTTTTTATCTCATTATCTTAATTTCTTATAACCTCCTATATTCCTGATATGATGATTATGTGTATGTATGTGTATATATATATGTATCCATGTTTATATATTTATATTTACTTATTTATATGTATTTAATTATATTATGATACTTCTTGTATATGTGTACATAACATGTGTATATATATATATATATATATGTGTACCATACTATGTTGTGTTCATTCCACCTATATGTATTTGCCTGATGATGTCAGACACTGCCACCACTCTCTCTGCATGTGCTGTTTTTATTCAAACTGAGGGTTCCATCTCATGTCAGTTTTGCTTCAGACTTGATAAAGGGAGGACAACACTCTCGAAAGCTTGTCATTTATTTATGATTATGTGTGTCCAATAAAAAAGGTATCACTATATACTGCAAAACTCTTATTATTTATCTATATATATATATATATATATATATATATATATATATACATATATCATTTTTTGTGGATCCTAGTTTAGTTGCACCATTTGCAGCTTTGCACCTTATGGTCCATTGTAAATCTGGCATTGGACAATTTCCTAGATGCCCACTACCCTCGATGCCCTAGGCTCGGCTTATTTAGCTTTATGGTTTATCCTGCCCAGTCTACAAGGTATAGAATCCATCCAACAAAGAGACAACTGAGCCCTCTACAAATATATCCCCAAAAGCCCCAACAGCGACTCGTCACTCCTCGTATATTTCATATGTCTTTGCAGCCAGGACACCAGCCGGACGGATCACTGGACAGACGGACGAATAGATCCTGCACACCCCGATATTATTTACTAATGCTATAGTCCTATAGGTGCGGAGGTAATAAAGGTAACGTTGTGCTTGGAGTGGTCCATGGGCAGCCTTTATTAATAAGACAATGTCGCTGTGTTGAGTTGTGCTGAGTATGTATTACTTGTCCTGTCAGGAGCTATTTGCTTTAAGTATAATGCACCTCAAGTACGTCTCCCTGCAGCAGATAACAGCGGCATTGTGCGCGGCTCTCACAGATGAGCCAACCGGATTAATAAATAACGCGGCTTCCACATAAAACATTTCTTATTCTCTCTGACACTGGAGCTTTTCTAAAGCATCAGCTCCACAACAAACAAGTATTGCTGCTAAAAAATGTATTGTGAAGAACAAGAAAAAAACACAAAAAGCCAAAAAACATAGAACCAGTGAAGTCTGAGTCAGAAGAAGATTATTGTCCAGGGCCGAGAAAAACAACCACAGACACGGTGTCTGGAAGCAAAGTAAGTCGTTATTTATCTAGACCATAACACGGCCATTGTAGGGCTGGAGAGAGCAAAGTGCATTTATTAGCAATACAAAAACAAGCAGAAAAGGAAATAAAAACACATCAACTAGTGTGGCTCAAGTAGGGCTCAATGTCCAGGATCCAGTGACGGAGCTTGGGAGGGCCTGGTGCAAAATAATTTGGGTCCCACTTGCAACTTTGCTATCCACCCTGTTGGGGTCAATACAAAAGCCAAAAATATGTAGATGGTTAGTTAGTTTTGGTCCAGCTCTCACATCCGTATGTTAGTAAGGGCAATATCATAGGTCTAACTATGCCGACCTTTGTTGATAGGGATTTATCTTTACTTTTTAATACCTTGTCCAGACTCGCTATAGCTTTCCTCTCTAGAAGCAAATGTCTTAATTTCATGGCTACAGTCACCATCTGAGGAGATCTTTGATCCAAGAAACAGAAAATCTGTCACTGCCTCCACCTCTTCCCATCTATTTGCCAGGAAGTGAGATTGCCTTTTGCCATGATCTTCGTCTCTTAACCATTGAGCAGCAGGACAGCATTTGCACTCTCTTATTTTACCCCCATGAATAAGTCCTTTAGTTCCTCCTCACTTTCATCCATAAGAGTAGTATTATCCATGTATCAGATAGATCAGATAGATAGATAGATAGATAGATAGATAGATAGATATAGATAGATATAGATAGATATAGATAGAGAGATAGATAGATAGATAGATAGATAGATAGATAGATAGATAGAGGGATAGATAGATAGATAGATAGATAGATAGATAGATAGATAGATAGATAGATATAGATAGATATAGATAGATATAGATAGAGAGATAGATAGAGAGATAGAGAGATAGATAGAT